>JAOTQJ010000083.1:6682149-6696832 GCA_025642045.1 Solanum sejunctum
CCTACCTATATGATTTCTATTTTCCAGTAGGGTCGTGCCATCATTCCGACCCTACCCATATAATTCTCTTCTCAGTAGGGTTATGTCATCATTTCGTTCCTACCCATATAAATTTATTCTCGAATTGTGACTACTTTCAGCCATTAATCCAATGCATGGCTTTTGTATCAATTGGACATTAAGAATGTCTTTTTGATTATGGTCTCAAGGAAGAAGTCTATATAGAGCAATCACCTAGTTTTGTTGCTCAAGGGGAGTCAAGTAGACTGATATGTCAATTTGTTGGTTACTCTATGATCTAAAACAATCTTCTCAACCTTGCCTTGGAAAGTTTAATGTTATACTTCAGGAATTTATCACTCTGTGTTTTATCAACATTCTGCATTAAATTCAGTATTTCATGAGAAAACTAAACACATTAAGGTTAGTTGTCAATTTTGTGAAGTTGGGTGATCAACTTGCAGATATCTTACCATGCTCTTCATCGTCATCGTATTAATTACACTTGTAACAAGCAAGGTACATATGACTTGTATGCACTACCTTGAGAGGGAATGTTAGAATAGGAATAGGAATAAGAATAATATCTACAATCCTACTTAAAATAGAATTGGAAATAGTAATAGTATATGGAATCCTACTTGGAAAAGGATTGTATTTTAGTATCCAGTTGGAAAAGGAGTCTAATATAGTATCTATAAATAGGATCTCAATGTAATAATGTAGACAACAATTCAATAATATTCTTCTCCTATATTTCTCACAGTAACATCTTTCTAAGATAAGCTAAAAAGTCTTGTTGATGAGGATTTTTTTCTGTTATATTGGTTGATGCTAATTTTCTTTTCATCGTGATTTACATCCCTCAAGAAACTTAGAGGCAGACTAGACAGCTGTTGAACTCTGTTCCTTTTGATCTTTACCATTCTGCTTTCATTAAATAGTTTGTCCTTTTCCTTTCTGTCATTTTCATGCACCTGGATGAATCATGGGGTGGGTTGGGGTCGGGTCGGGTCAGGTCTAGGTTCAATTGGTGCTCAGTCTTGACTTTCTTTTATTTTTGGCCTCCATATTTTATTGAGTTTCAGATAGTTTTGGTTGTGATCCATATTATGCATGCAGGTGCTTTGAAGTTTGAAAACAAGGTGTCTCCTCGTATCGAGTGATACCAGCGAAAATCCCTGAAACAGGGGTAAATGTCCTTTGAAATTTAATGAGTACATCCCATGTCATGACATATCTTATCTTAAAGAGCTAATGCCAAAACTAGATCTTTCAAGGAAAGAAGAGGTGGAGAGGCATTGCCCTCCACCTGATAGGCGCTTGTTTTGTTTGGTTCCACCTCCAACTGATTATAAGATACCAATAAGGTGGCCGATTAGCAGGGACTAAGTGTGGTGGAGCAATGTGAACCATATGCATCTTGCGGAGGTAAAAGGTGGGCAAAATTGGGTGCATGAGAAGGATCAATTTTGGTGGTTTCCAGGCGGTGGAACTCATTTCAAGCATGGGGCACCTAAGTATATTGAGAGGTATGAGTTAGACACCTACGTTTTAATGTATCTCATTTATTTAGTGATTTCTTAGCTGCAGGTTAGGAAATATGACAACTAATGAGAAAGGTGATTTACGATCTGCAGGGGTATTTCAAGTGCTTGATGTTGGTTGCGGGGTTGCCAGTTTCTCTGCATATCTTCTTCCTTTTAGTATAGAAACAGTGTCCTTTGCTTTGGAACGAGGCATTGGTGCAACAATATCTGCTTAAGCAACAAAGCAGTTGCCGTATCCTAGCAACTTGTTTGAGATGGTGCATTGTACCAGATGCCGAATTGATTGGCATGAAAATGGTGAGTGTTGCATTCATTATATAGGAAAATCTTAAAAATTAAATGTTTTTCTTCTATATGTTATTGCTTTTGGATAAACTCCAGAGACTTTTAGTGAGTATTTTGCTTCCTATATCTTTCACATTCATTACTGAAACAACATTTAGATTCTCATAAATTGTTTTCTTGAATTCTTTATCATGTCAGAAGCAAAGTAACTTATATTCACAAAACAAATAACTCGAGCACACTTTGGATTTTTCCCAAAGATGCCTGTCCTCTAGGTATAGGATAGCATTCATCTGATTTTGAAAGTGAAATGCCATTGTCTCCCTCTAATATTTACTATGCACATGTAGCTCTTCTTGCCTCTTTGTAATAGTCTTGAAACTCTTAAATAATTCTATTCATCCCTGAAAATCTACCTAACAAACTCACATTCTCATTAAGCTGCCATTGCTCGAGTCTCAGACTATGAACATAGCTCTGTTTCTTCACGTGAAAGAAGGAAGTTACGCGATAAACCTTTTCCATATGGTATGACCACATAGTTTGTATTCTGCATGATGTCCTTATGATGCCATTCTTGACAACTGAATAGTCTACATGAGAACTATCTTGCTATTACCCTCCAAAATTATTGCTGCACCATGATGGATCCTTACGTAATGCATTGCTTTTAGAGGATCCAACACGCACATGATGGTATTTTCGATGAGTCTGAGCAACGTAGCTTGAGAATTCTTTGGTGGCCCTGTGTGTCATGTACAGACAGTAAATTTTGATTTGAATAAAGAGGTCCATGTTTCCATTCATTTCCTGGGTGTTGATGCAGATGGTATTCTACTCAAGGAAGTGAACCGCCTGTTAAGATCAGATGGATACTTTGTCTATTCGGCTCCACCAGCTTATAGAAAGGATAAGGATTTTCCACAGATATGGGACTACTGGAATGTGCTGGAAGCTCATCGCACGGAAAGTTCAAACAGCAATTTGGATTAAGCAAGAAAATAATTCATGTGTCCAGCATAATGCAGCAGAGAAACTCATAGACATATGTGATTCTCAGGATGATTTTGAACCGTCATGGAAAACGCCTCTGTGGAACTGTATTTCCCTAAGTGAAAGATCATCTAATACAAAGAACCTACCACCTCGGCCACAATGTCTTTCAGAGTATTCACAAAGTCTTAGTCAACTAGGTTTGTGAGTTCTATTCCTTGGCATTATTATTCATTAATTGATTATTCTGTTGGCCAGTGTTTAGTTTTGGCAAAAATCTTAAAATGACTGAAAATGTAACATAATGTAAAGTTTTATATTCTTCAAATAGGTCTTCTAAAGTATCCATTCAAATAGCTTCAACATGTTATAATCTGTTCGCTGCAGGTATTGATCGAGAAAAGTTCTTAGCAGATACAATCTATTGGCAAGAACAAGTTCGCCATTACTGGAGACTGATGGATGTAGAGGACAAAGAAATACGTAATGTAATGGACATGAGTGCTGCTGTCGGTGGATTTGCAGTCGCCTCAGTACATGGCCAGTCTGGGTGATGAATTTAGTTCCTGTAACGATGAACAACACCCTTATAGGCACTTTTCATGACTGGTTGGGTATTATTAATTGGTTATATCTTATGAAGTTCTACTTTGATTAAAAGGTGCTTTAACGATGTTGACTGGTTTTTGTAGGTGTGAGCCATTCATTCTCCACATACCCACGCTTTTATGATTTGTTGCATGCCAATAACTATAAAGGACGCGAAGAAGGTTGTTTACTTGAAGATATCATGCTGGAAATGGATCGTATCCTACGACCTCAGGTAAGCATATTTCGTTCAGAATTTGATGTTTGTGAGTCTACAAAATGCCAATCAGTTCACAATATTTTGCTGCTCGTTTATGGTCATCGCTGTTTTCATCAGAAAGACTACTCCAAGCTAAAAGATATGGTAATCATCTAGACTTAAATATGTGTATTGGAGTTACAACTTCCTTCAAAGCATCTAAACTCATTGGAGCAAATTATATTTGGATCAAATTGACTGGTCCTTCTTATCCACCATGATTCAAACACTGAAAACAGAATGTTCTTATTACTCAGACTCTTCAAAAGTGTTGATGGTTGCGTGTAGATCCTTTCATTTTGGAGGAACAACACGAGTGCAACAACATTTTGGAGACTCTAAGCAACATAGCTCGAAAGAGTTTAATTTCTGTCTTATGTACATGTATGCAGTGCTCATTTATATCATGTCCATGCTTATACCACACATTTCAACTATCATCAAACTCAAGTTTTCGTCAAATTATCAGAGACGAAGAATCCATCATATCGCGAATACAAGTTGTTGGGCCAAAATTTCTTTGGGATGTCCAATTACATTATCTAGAAGACGATCAGAAAAAAATCGGGTCAGTTTTCCTTTCCAAAATCTAAAAATGGAAGGTGAATATCCAAGTTAAGTAACAAAGTTGTAAAATTTGTATGAGAAAACAGCTAAATACTGTTGTAACATAAAGAAAACACTTGAGTTCTTTGTCACTATAAAGGAAATAGAAATGCAAAATCTTTAGTCCATTAACGGCGCTCTATCTCCACGAGGCAGGGATAATTAATATGTTGATATATTTCTACAACATACCTAGTGAAATTCACAAGTGTGATTTGGGGAGGATAAAATGTATGCATATCTTATTACATCCAGTTTTGATATATTTCTATGTTTTTTAAACCTTACTTATAGAAATATACTCTGTATATTGTTATCTATCCAGTGCAGACTAATGCGAAAGATTCATTATGTGGAGTAAAACACTTTCTACTAAGAAGTTATTTATTTTTGAAAAAATTACATGAATAAGCAAACATATACTAGTTAATTAGCCAACGTAATTCTTGTTTGAATTAATTACAACTCATGGCAAACGTGTGGTTGTAACTACAATTTGAGTTTTGTATAATTTGTGCGATTTATATGAATGATCTGCGCGATTATATAAAAGTTATGCGCCGAATCAAATTGTATAGTGAAATATACAAACACTATGAATTGTGTAGCTACATATACAAATATTGTACACAAATTGTATATCAAAATATATAAACACTATATAAAAAGCATAGATTATACAAACACCGTACACAAATTGTATAGTAAAATATAAAAACATTATACGAAAATTACGAATTGTATGGTGAGTTATACAAATATATATAAACGTTCCGCGAATTATACAAGCATTATTATAATTACAAAATATAACCACTCAAATTATAAGTATGGAATATAATCAAAATATTTCTAAATGACTATATATAAAAATTTCTTATAATTTTATGACTTGAACCTGAAATATCTTGAATGAAAGAAGTACAAATGGTTTACCTTTAACAAAGTATTTTCTCTTAAAATAAATTTTATAAAATACAAGTTTGGATAGATTATATTTTAATATAAATATTAAATATCAAATTTATTTTATTATAAAATAGAATTAAAAGGAACATGCTGACATGACAAGACAAGACAACCCCATACTTGTCGGCCCTATCTGCCATTATGTCTGAAATTGAACTTCTTCGTTCTTGGATTCCTTTGGGTTATCCAAATTTTTACCTAAAATTATTTTTAAAAAGAATATGAAATTAGGAAAAAAAAAAATAAATTATGTATCTTTTTATTTAGTTATTTAGTGTAATTTTTCGATGAAAAATATTAATTAACATCACTTGACTACATGTAGCTCACCATCGTGAAGATAAACGTAATTTTCTTATTTTTAATCAAATGTGTTAAATTTTATTTTTGAGAATAGCTAATTTTTTAATAAACAATGCTTCTCCATAAGTAAATTCTATGAAATGTAAATTTAAATTAATTAAATTAGTAGTTTTTAATACCAAAATATAAATTATAATATTGCATCATACGTATTACTGGCAGATTGAATACGGGTTAATAATAGATTTTTGTTTAAATACTATACTTTTCGTCCCAATTTGTTGATATATCTTGAAATTTAAGTCAAAATATTTTTTTACTTATTATTAATTTGTATATCTTTTAAATATTTAAATTGCTACCATATGACGAGCGTTTTTAGGAAATAACATCTCTATCTTTATAAGATTGTGGTAGGGTCTGCGTACATTCTATCTTCCACAGTATTCACTTGTAGGATTCCACTGAGTATGCTGTTGTTGTTATCTCATGACAATATTTTTATGTGATTCTAAATATGTAAATTCATTTTCAAAACTCTTAAAAAATGGTATGTTCAAATTTGTGATTAAAATAAAAAAAATTAACTTTTGAAACTTGAATTATATCATATAAATTGAAATCAGAAGGGTATTGTCCCAAATAAGATATTAAATATTGTCATTAATAGTGAAAATATTGACAGATAAGTCATTTTTGTTGTCCCTCTACAGAATCATACATAAGATTTTCACCTCATACGACTTCGATATAATCCCAATAATAAATTAAATATTGCCATTGAAATAATTAAAGTGATAGGAAACAAATAAATAAATGCAGTGCAGTTGGAAATTATGATATATTTATGACAAATTAAATAAAAGTAATAATAGAGGCAAAAAGAATGAGAGGATAGAAAGAGACTTTTATAGTATCAGATTTCATCAGTTTCTTATCATTCAAATCAAAAGCCAACAAGTTTCTACTGTGCTAATAAAATAAATATTACATAAGGAAATTAATATTATATTTAATGAGAAAGTTTTACAATTGATATAAATATTATAAAATGTTAAAAGATAGTTTAAAGATGTGAATATAGTCTTAAATATCATAAATATTCATATCCTCGTACTTATATTATTGTTAGAATTAAATACTTGTCATTATATAAGAGCTATAATTTATAATAAAAATATAATTTATTTCTTAGCTAAATCTATCAAGCAAAATGTCATAGTGATTATGACTTTGATATAAACTATTCTCGACCTTCGGATTAGTTGAGCCTTGTTATAGGTAGGATATTGACGTTATTCAATACTTATAATATTTTCTTAATTTTTGTTTAGTTGTCATATTGTATTTTTCAAAAGTTAATTGATCTATTTTGAAAGCTAAATTCGATTATATTAATTTAAGATTTTAAAATAATTTTTTATATTAAAAAACTATATAAAAACTATTATAAAATTATAATATTTTCATTTTAATACGATAAAAAAATATATTTTAAATTATTCGTCAAAGTATATATTGATTGACTCTAAAAAAAAACTGCTAAAACTAAAAAGGACTAAGAGTATTACTTTCTTCGTTCCATTTTATGTGGCTCCATTCTTCTTATTCCATCCTTAAAAACATATTATCTTCCTATAATCGAAAACAATATGTTAACTTTAAAAAAAAATTATATTCTTAATGAAATCATTTATAATCAAATAAATACCTCAAAATCGTCTTAAATTATAAATTTTAAAAAATTTTATGTTTATCTCAAATATTATATTAAATTAAATAATATCACATAAAATAAAATAAAATGGATGGGATATAGAACAAAATATTAAAAACAAAATTCTTAAATTTGGTGCCTATTAATTAATTAAAAATTTTACAATTTTAAGTGTAGTAGTAGAAGGAGAATCTAGGCAGAAAAAGTGTAAGTAGAGTCCCATTAATAATACATGGAAATCAGTGCCACTATGAAAAAGCAAAACTGTAAATTCTGAAATATCAGTAGTAGTTGATTAATAATAATTTTTAAATAAAATTTGAAATAAGTTTTATGCTATATTTTGCTTCATCAATGAGATATTATTAATTACAACTACAAGGGTTAATGTGGTGGTTCAGCATCTCACCTGTCACTATCCAAAATGAGTTCATGATTAAAAGATCACTTAATTCTAACCCAAACAATAAAAGTACACTAAAAGAAAAGGAACCCAATAAATAAATAGTCACCACATAAATCATATTTCAGAACCCGATGTTACGAGTATAAGAGCATCTACTACATAAACTGATGAAGTAAGTGCATTTCTGTCTTCGAATAAAACTAAAGACTAAATAACTAAGATAGAATCTAATAAAAATTCTAAGCCATGAGTCTCACCATTAGATCTGCTATGAGCCAAGTGCACGAGCAAATCAACTACCATGAGGATAATCCTGACGAGAATCCGTGGGGGAAAAAAAGTAGGGGTGAATACACATAATATGTACCTAGTAGTTTTAACCAACTGAGATTCAGAAATTGAATAAACTATAAAATAACCTAGGGATGCTTTCACCTGCAACAGAAAAATCAGTCCGGCATCGGTGGCATCAATTTTTATAGAATGACGCAAATAAAGTAAATATATAGTCTCAAACAAGCCAATTCAAACAACCCACAAGTAGTATGATGAGATGATATGAAATGCAATGCAATGTAAGGTGATATCAAGACCGTTCCACAGCCTGTCGTATATACCCCCGTCGACCTAAGGCTCCATAGACTAAGGAGACCCATGGGAACCTCACACATCATATACCTCAATCACAATATATCAACTACCTTGTCACCCAAGTGCTCGTGGTCAAGTACTCATGATAATAATCTCAATGTATCAACTACCTTGCCACCCAAGTATTCGTAGTCGAAGACTCATGATACAAATCACCATTCACAACTTCCCAAAATATCATGACATATAGTATGAGGATGCATACAATTAAGACATAATTATGGACACAATATTCCTCTCAATAAGCACAATAAACATCAAAGTTCTCAAAGTTTAGCAATTATAATATTCACCCTATTCTCAATTTAGAGGATTCACATGCTCTTGAAGCAACACATAGACAACTAAAGCCCTCACGCTAGCATCATAATAAGGATTATCAACCCAACATATGATACGATCTCATCCCATAGATTATGACATAAGAATATTCAATAACTTAATCTCAATCTCAAAGAAGAACAACCAAACCTACCTCAATGCCGAAATTGCACCCGAACTCTTTTACCGAATAGACGAATCTTGAATTCAACTCCCAAAATAATAATTCTCTATGAAGAACGAAACACACGCATCACAAGGAGTCTAATGACACCCATATTACTATACGTCTAACCCACACCCAAAACCACACCTAAATCTATAACGAACTATCCCAATGTTAATACTATATGTACTAAATTAACTGGCAGAACCAAGTTTTCTCCTATCCAATTCCTTAGCTATCATCGTTATATCATCTGACAATGGACACAATTCTAAAGCTAACAATATAAGGCATTAAAAATCAACAAAAATAATAAACTAAATTATTTCAAGAGAACATGGATGCTAACGGTGATGAAAGAAAATAATAATCAATTCACACTACACTTTTTCCTAATTCCTAGAAGATTTCATCCTCATTTAGTGTTGAAAAATCGACATAGAACAAAGATCTATAATTTTTCACTAACGCCGCCCATATCTTTTACATATAAACTAATGAGGGAGATATATGAATCACCTGAGGTGAGTGATTCGTTCGGGATCTTCAGGTGAGTTTTCACCCCTCTTTTCTTTTATTTAGTTATGTACTGTTAAATCCCACAATCCTAATTTAATATATGGATCAAGTAATATGGGCTCCTAAACAAATTAATATTTAGTTCATCACTTATCTTAATCATTTAAACTTATTCGTAAATTAAATAGTCATAGTTATTAAATAGTTCAAAACACCCATTTAGAATTATGAGAAGGATATTTCAAGAAAATAAGAGGACTAATTTTTTTAAAATAACCAAATGAGTGTCACGACCCAAAATGGATCATGAGTGGCACTCACACTTACCCTCCTAGGTGGGCGAACCAACATATAAATTCCAGTCGATACCAACAATTCACTTATAAAATATAATAATAATCAAAAAGATTAATTTCATAAAGCAAAAATAACTCAAAATTACTAAATTTATTACTTAATGTTCCCCAAAATCTGAAAGTCAACACATCAGGACACTAATATCAATATACCAAGTCTAAGAATATCAACTCCAAAATGAAGGAACAAGTGATTTATGTCCGAAAGCTAAAGACACCATGACAAGATTAATAGGATCCAATGCGATCTAGAGAAATAGCTCACCCTGGAACCTGATATGCTGCAGACTGACTAGAGCTGAGGGTGAGTCGAAGTCTGTGGAACACTCGTTGCACTCCACCAAACAAAATAAGAAAAGCACAAGTAAGAGTCAGTACGGACAACATGTACTGAGTAGATATCATCGGTCGACTCAAAATAGAAATCACTATGCATAAAATAAAAGCAGAAATCAACCATAACACTTACTTAATAGGGAGCAACAACATGGACAAGTACACAACCAATCAACGATATCAATTGACATGAGGACTCAAGCCTCCACATCACATTTCTTTGGGAGATAGGTTCTTTTAATTTGAGTACATTAAATTATTTTAACAAGTTTTCCCTTATTATTATCATGCCGGAATATGACACTCGATCCTATAATATATGTGTCGAAACGTGACACCCGATCCTATAATATATGTGTCGGAACGTGACACCTGATTCTATAATATATATGTGTCAGAATGTGACACCCGATTCTATAATATATATGTGTCAGAACGTGACACTCAATCCAATATATATAATTCATTATTTTTTATCATTACTTCTCATTTCATTACCAATGTTTCATCAAGTCTTCTCTATTCAAGGCATCATTGTGAGAGATAAAGTTCAAATTATGGGTTTCGTGGTCTTGGAATTGCAAACCAATTATAACAATAAATCAATCAACCAAACCACAACAATTAAGTGCATAGAAAATATCACAACTTTACTCAATAACTATCAATTACTATTAAGAGTCTACTTATTAGATAGAATAAATCATAACCTACCTCAGTCAAAGAACCAAAATCAAGTGAGTTAATCCACCAGTGCTTTCCCCTTTCTCAATGCCTCAGAACTTTTTCAATCTATCAAATACGTAACATTCATAAGAACACAAATTCATAGACACCCATACAACTATATGTTTAACCTAAACTCAAAAACTCACCTAAATCTATAATCAAGTTCCTAAATTTCAAATCTAGGATTAAACCTTAATGTCTTTAATATTTAAAATCTAATGATATTCACATAATACCAACCCTCAATATCAATACTAAAACATATACATACATATATACATTTGAATAAATTCAACTATTGGAGAACCACAAGCACTGGACAAAAGTCAAAACATTGGCAGACGTACAAAACTTTCCAAACCTAAGGAATTTCTAACAAACCTCTTAATTATCACTTCCCTAGAAAAATAATTAAACAACAATTACCATTTTGGAATTCATTACATCATAGCCCACTACCAAATTCTTAGTTTCTTTTATTTATTTTGACCCAAAAAAATATACATAATAATTTTCAATTCTCACCCTTAAAAAAGGCATAACATTAATTGTGTGTAAATTTTTCCAATTATTCAATAGAAATTAAACGAACAAGGCGGCATCCCTCATTGTTACCAGGTACGTTTCTCTTCTAATCATTTCTTGTTTTCTAACTTAATCAATCGAGTAAAAAAATAATACACTATACTAATTTATTTTAAAATACATGTACCACTTGGTATAGGATGTTAACTAAATTAATACTATAACCCATTAATTAATTTATTTACCTAAAATTTCTCCTAAGCTAAATAATAAAAGTTATCAATTAGTCTCAAAAGCTCCTTTAAAATTTTATAAAATAAATTTTTTAAAGCTCTATTTTTCAAAATGACTTGAGGAATAGGTCATTACATCACCCCTTAAGTAAGAGTTTCGAGGTTCGATTCTCGCTCTTGCGAATGAAAAAAACTCTATGGTCAGTTCTCTATTGCTCAGTGCGCTAACCGTAAAACAAAGAATTAATTTCTGTTTAGTGAGATAATCGTAAAACGGAGAACGAAGAATGGAGAATGAAGAATTAATCTCTGCTTAATATGTTAATCATAGAACAGAGAATTAATCTCATAACTATAGATTGTGGGAATACCTTGAAAAATAAAAAAAATATTATTAATTACATAATTTTTTAAAAATATCATTTATATTCTAAAAAATATGTGAAATGAAAGAATACAAACAGACAGATTGATAGAAAGATCATGGGTTACTACTGCCATGTGTCAGTGTGATAAATGATATGGGGTTGAGTGAGAAGGAAAGGTCATTCATTTAGCTCACATATATAGATAGGCAAAATTGTCATATTGTATATTGTCTTGTCACATCAAAGTAGATGAGCAAATTGCAGGAAAATGAGTACAAGTCATATTAGGGTTGTGTAATTCAACAAGGATTTTTTTAATCTTTTTCTTATTTTATTTCATTTTAAAACAAATGATCTACTTATTTTATTTATTTAATTAAAAAAATAATTTATTTTTTTGATAAATTTTAATTTTAACTTTATATATACTATATTTAAGATCACAGAATTAAAGATTATTTCGGTACATTCAACATAACTTTAATTTATAATTATAAACTTAAAAAGTTTTTTTTATTTGCGTAAAGTATTAAAAGAACTCCTAAATTTGGTACGAATTATCAGTTTCATTATCAAATTATTGATAGTGCTAAAAACACCCTTCTATGTACTTGATTAACGAAACTTAAATACACCTTTAAATTTGTAACAAGAGTGAAATATGTTCGTAAATTCTGGTCAAGTTAAGGTTTTTTTTTAAAACTATATACTTCTAAAATTCTTGTCAAGTTAAGAAGTATTTTTTCAACACTTATGATGGTTCAAAGATGTATTTTAGTTTAATTAGGCAAGTAAAAGAGTGATATTTTTAATAATTTTCTCTTTTTATTTTCTTCCTCTATGTCAAGTCAAACTTAGTCATTCTTTCTCGAACAAAAGAAACATATAAGTACCGCTCACTAGCTAACCGAACCAGTGGAGGTCCTATTTGGATATATACTGAAAATCATGCCTTTCAAATCGAATGCAAATCCATCTTTCGAATTAAAAAAAGGGTTCATTGGAAAGAAAAATTATGTGTAACTTGTAAAGCACATGTAAAATTCAATCGAGTTGCTCATAGAGCGAATCATTCTCTCTAATAGAAATTGATCATTTGTTGAACTCTGAACATAGCAAAAATTTTATTATATTAAAATATCTATTGATAGAAGATGAATGAGGGAAAATGACAAAAGAAAAAATAAAAGTGAAAAATCAAACACTTATCAATATGATTAAAAAAAATGAATCAGAAGGAAATATAATTTAATAACATGATTTGATGAGCTATTAAACATTTACCAAATTCATGCACTCTTGTCCATTTTAATTATTTCTTTTTGGATATACATTGTGAAGTCCACTATATATATATATATATATATCTTCATCCAAATTAATGCTTTATCATGTGGATTGCCATGAAATGTGTCTCCTCCAAAATGACATTAAAAGAAAAGTCAATGTATATAATTGTGTGTATATCTTTATCTTAGATTTTTCTTCGACTAAAGTTATATGCATTTCTTCTTATATCCTTCAATAGTGTGTCTAGAAAGAAAAATTGATTATATATTTAAGTGGTTGAAAAATTTCATCATATTGAAGTCCAATATTATCTATGTAAATTAAATACATTTACCATCTCAATTTATATTGTATAGTTCAGATATTGATCGAAAATTAAATTTTTCAATTTTGATTATAAATTTAATATATGATGTGTAAGATATTTAAAATAAAAATTTATGTATTTGAAAAATTATATAAAATGTACTACTAAATATAAGTTATAATAATTACTTTTTTCCGTCTCAATTTATATGATAATATTACTGTTTGTAGAGTCTAACAGTAGTTTTTCAAGGGTAAATTACAAAAATTTCATATATTTAGAGGCTAATTACATCCTATCCTGAAAGTTTTTCCCATTACAAAACTCTCGAATTTTTCATTGCACTTGGATACAATACAAAAATCATATATATTTAGGGGTTAATTACATCCTATCCCGGAAGTTTTCCCAATTACAAAGATCTTAGATTGTTCATTGCTCTCGGACACATTTCTTGGTTGTCTGATACCCTGCAAATGAAACATTACTTAATCGAAGGAATATATCTGAGAGAGGACAAGAATATATCCGAGAGGAAATAAATATATCTGAGAAGGGATGGAAATATATCTCAGAAGAGTTTTTTATAAATTTTTTTAAAGAATAATTTCCTTTTGACATTATAATATTTTAACTTGTATATTTATATAATTTTAATTTTGACATTTGTACTATGATTTGTTTAAAATTATTCAGATCTTGTGTTTGTCAATTTTAGGTTTTAAACAGTTGGATTTGTCTGAGATATAGGTTGAGGTTTGTGTGTCTAATAATAGGGAATGGCAAAAAGCCTAAATTATTTATAGGTATTGTTTTTCCCTTTTCTTAATTAATTCGTACAATAAAAATTAATTACCAGTCAAGGCGTTGAAAACGAGGCATCACAAGGTTTTGGGCTCGATAAAATAAAAAGTTTTAATACGTATATCGAACAATAAATTTATTTTATAATTTTTTTACTTTGATTGAATATTTAATATTTTTCAACAATAACATACTCAATATCATATTGTGAAGTGATTTGGAGATAAAATGTATAAATACCTTATTACTATTTCAAAGAGATAAAAAATTATTTTTAAAAAATTATTAATTTATATTTATCAGACCTTAACACTATCTTGTGACGTTATTGTTGTTTGAATATTCAATATTTTCCATTTGATAAATATATTGTCAAAAAATTTAGTTTGGTGGGGTGGGGGT
>JAOTQJ010000083.1:6714252-6728382 GCA_025642045.1 Solanum sejunctum
AACGTTAGAAGAATTATACAAACTTCAAACTATAATTATATCTAAATATTTGTCATAAATCATAGTAATTTAAATTATAAATATATAATTAATTAACTAATATATATTTACTAATTCACATAATTTTTTTAATTATTATTCTAAAATTGCTATTGCAAAATAAGAACATAAAGATGATAGAAAATACCGTCTTTCAGACCGTCTTGATCAATATGATGTTATTTCTTTGACAAATAAAAACGTGTGGGGTCACCAATAAAAAAGTTTTTTTAAAAATTAATTATTTTTGTTTCCTTCTTATTTTCTTTAATTTTGATCCCTATCTATTTGAAAAACTATATATGAAAGGTGGCTATTTGATAACAAGTTCTCAACATATAACATTTTTCATATTTACCATATTGATTGATAAATTTTATTTCCTTTGACATATACTTAATATTCTTTTCTTCCACATACATCTTTAATTTTTCTTTGTGTCAATCTTTCAATATGCAAAATCAAGAAAACCAAGTGAATCAACCACCTTCAGGTATCGAAGTCAAAAATTTATATTTGATGTTTAATATATATGTAGTTTTAGAATTTTGTGTTCAATATTTAATATAAATAAATTGAGTATGATATGTAATAATTGATCCTATATATACACCAAAGAGAAGTTATAACGAAAAGGATAACAGTTCTTTCTCTATCGATAATTTAAGATTTTGGATTCGGCTCTTATAAATGTAAAAAAAATCTATTGAGAGTATGTTTGGATTGATTTTTGGCTCAGTAAATTATAAGTCAAAAGTACTAAGTTAAAACTTTTAATTTATAGCTTAGCTTATTTTTATTGTTCCAAACGCTTTAATAAATATTTAAAAATTATTTTAATTTAAAAATATTTAAAATAAATCGATCCGAATAGAAGTTAAAGCCATTAGGATGTAACTTTTAAGCTTTTCAATGAGCTTATGTAGTATAGTAGTAAATCCAAAAATTTTGTACTTTGGATGGTCAATTATTTTTAGCTTAGAAGTTGATATATGGAATAAGTGCTCAGTTAATATATTTCAATTAATTACTATATTATACATAAATAATAATGTTTGTCACCAGAAATAATGAGTGCCTAAGCATTCATAATAATAAATACATACATACATAATATAGGTCTGCCACTGCACGGGTAGGTGGATTCTGAATATCTATGATCAACATGAAAATAAATACAATTATACAATATAAAAAAATATCCAAAAAACATATGGATTTGACCCCATAAGCAGGATCAACATATTGCCGTCAAAAGTAAAACCCCATATTTGTTTTAGAGAATCTCCTAATTGTTCTAGAGCAATTAGAAAAAGATTCGTTTTAACGAGATAATCACTCTTTGCGAAGAATAACTTTGCTCTTGCCCATATATCAACCCTTTCTTTTGCACATATACACACACACAATTAGAAACATGTGGTTGATCAACTTACCTATCTTATTAATTTTTTGTGTTTTGATTTTAAAGGTTATCCTACTGAATCCACACCAATTCCAAAGAACAAAAAGATGAAGTGCTTCCCAAGAAGTAAACCAAAAGGAGAAAAGGGTTTTCTTGAAGGATGGTAATCTATGCTTTCTTACTTGTCACTTTTTTTAAAAACAAATATATTGGTTTGATAGCTTGAAATACATCGACAGTATAAAGAATCTTTAGTACTATTAGATCATCCAAAAAGATATTTACACGTATTTTAAAAATAACTATGTTATCTGCTATAATAAATAAAGATGATACGAGACATTTGCTTTTGTTTTTGCAGCCTTGCTGCACTATGCTGCTGCTGGATATGTGAAGTTTGCTTTGATTGAATATTTAGGATTTGGACACATATGAAGGGAGTTTATAATGAGTTTACTTGGTGTTGGTGTATTTAACTAGTGATGTACTATGTACTATGTTATTCACTAAATTATAGTATAATGTGTCATGTGATAATGTATTACTAGGATTTAAGATGTACTCTGTACTAATTAAGGTGTGTTTTTCTTTCTAATATTTGTTTTGTATTCTTTAGAGGTGTTGTGTGTAAGAATCCCTTGAGATAATATAGTTCTTGTTTTTCTTTTATTAACATTCTCTCCTCCCTTCGGGATCAACTAAAAAGATAGTGCTACATCAAAATAGAAAGTGCTTCAAAAAACGTCTATGTTACCTTCTTATTGACAACACAACTAGATGTTGGCACTCAACTAGTAGTGCTGATTTGTTATTGACGATGTTATTCGAACTTTTTAAAAATGTCAATGGGTGCGTTGGATTCTTCAAAAGTAGTGTATTTTTGAAAAATTTCAAGACATGTACGACATCAAAAGTGAAAAATCCACGCAACTTAGCTTATTAACAACATAAGTAGATATTAACACTCAATTAGTAGCATTGACATATCTACGTAAAAGAGAAATGAAGTTGATTAAAGATAAATGTATGAAGTAGATTACAATTTAGCCATTTGCATTAAGTTGGTTTTAAGAATGACTCATTGTCCTTCTTCAACCTTGATTGCACAATCTTTGGTTTTAAGAATGACTCATTATTCTTCTTCGACCCTGATTGCACAATCTAAGAGCGGATGTATAACACGTCCTACTTGTTGAAAAGGATTCTATGATTGGTCCTTGAACTCTAGGAGTCAAAAGCATCCTTAGTGAGCTCGCAATTCATACAAGGCGGAGATGATGAGATCAGTCTATGAATTTTCCTCGTCAGCCAAATCATCTGCTTGTTCGAACAACATACCTAGTGTAATCCAACAAATGAGATCTGAGGAGGTTGGAGTTTACGCGGCCTTACCCCTACCTTCTGAAAGTAAAGAGACCATTTCCGAGAGATCCTCAACTCAAGTAATATCAGCTTGTTACAAGTAATAATAAAATAAGCAAAGAGTAAACCATATGGATGTTTTACTTTTGACACTTTCTATTCTTGACCTGCAAACGCAGGACCAAGACAAATGAAAACACAGAAAGGGAGAACTTAGGAAGAGGGCAGGGCTTTGCTTCCATTTCTATCTTAAAGATAAACATCACTTATGGAGTACCAGTTTACGGTAATACATCAGTAGAACAGAAGAAAGCTTGGGACAAAAGTTCATACTAGTAGACACATCCCTAAACTAAAAACACTTAAAAGTCACAATGCTATACAGAATCTAGCAGCTTTTCTACGACATGTACTCTCTAGATGCCCATCCGGAGTCATGTCTACCAAACGAGTAGGCTGTCGGTGGCATCTGCGACAAGTGGAGGGGATCTGGTTCAATTCCATAATCAGTCAATGGCCTGTGTTCTAAAATATCATCATGTTTTTTAACAAATTCAGGAATTTCAAGCTCTCCTTTCTTTATGTCGTCCCAAAGGTATTGCAGTCGACTAACATACTTCACTTTCCAATACAAGCTACACCAAAAGAAAAGAGAGTACAGTAAATCATAAATGTCCTTCACATTTCTCTCAAAAGGAGGAAAGAACATGCTACAAAATGAGAGGAACAGAGAAACCAGAAGCACCGACTACACAATAGTAGTAAAAAAAACTTCAAGATTATTGTAACTTTAATGCATTTGGATATATTTACATGTTAGGGGAGTATGCTACAAGATGAGTTGACAGCAAATTGATGCAAGCACCATGGTCTATCATTCATGTCCTATGGGAAGACATGGTTACGTTCTGTAATTGATCAAAATTCATGCAATCTCTATTAAACATGCAGGGAAAAAGTGAGGTCTACATAATACTAAAATGTTCAGAATTTTAACTAATGAAGAAACTACTTACCCTCCACTCAGGAAAAATCTGCCTAGCGTTGCAAGGACAAGCCTTGACCGAAGCCCAGGATGCACAAAGTATACAGCCTGAAGCCTGTCCTTATGGTCAGAAGGCAACTCTTCATAGATCCACCTTAAGATGGTCAATCCAGGGTTGTTATCCTCCTTCTGGACAGTACTATGCATGTAGACAATACAGAATGGTCCCTCCGGCAGTACCGTACAAATTTTGTTGTAGACATACTTTTTCAGCCGCTCCGCACTTATAACTGGAGCTGCGTATTGTTGGCATAGTTGTTTTATATATTTTTCAAGCAACGAATAGAACAGAAAAAGGAGCAAAGAAACATCAGATAGAATATCACTTGAGACAACAAAACAGCAACCATGAATAAGTTTAAATGATCACACCCTCAACTCTGCATTCTTTGAGGAAAAGCTCGTCCTAGTCACAGTAAATGCTTTTCTTTTATAAGGGTAATCACAGTGAATATTATCATATCTTGCATTCAACTGATAGGAATATTTTGTCCAAGTATTTTTGATATCTCCCTAGAAGCAATACATAGATGTCATCATCGCAGTATAACAAATAGCTAATCGACTTAGATTCGAGGCTAACATCAGGCTTTAGAAAGGTCTCCCATCCTTGCATATGTATTTGTCTTACTACTTATGTGTGCGACTATTGCTTATTCAATCATCTGATGGTTATAGTCAGTGCTCTTCCACGTGGAAGAAACAAACAGCTGAAGGAACCAATGAGAAGAAGAAAAGGCCAAGGCTACTGTTTTTCATATGATTGAAGAATGATGGCGGCAGCATTATTGACTCGAATCAATTGTAGCATCAGAAATCACTCCAACGACAAACTCACGCAGGCAAATCCAATATAAGTCTTCTTTTGTTTTTATTAGCACCAGGTGTCCAAGTCTCTTAGAGCCCCGACTAATCCCGGGGGTGCACAGGCCCTCGGCAAGGAGTTTCCCGCAAGTGCACCACGGTTAATTCAGGTTTTACCCAGTCCGATGGCCCTCAGAAATTGTTTGCACCCAGTGGGTTTCGATCTTGAGACCTTGAAAGGGAGCAAAACCCAAGGCTCAAGTCTATTACCACCAGGACAATCCCTGAGGGTTAAATCCAATATAAATCTATTTACGGGTATTTTGAATAGTTAAAGCAACATAACCTGGTACACAGGCCTCTAAAAATCAAACCAGAAGCATTCTAATCAATTCTTAAAATGGTGTCATTGATCTAATTGATAACCCAAAAAGATTTGCTCCAAATCCATTTTCCTTACTTGATAGGTAGACCTTGAATTTTATGATGACCCATTTTATGAATCTACGATTTGTTCAAACAGTAGTAAGAGAACTTCAAAATGACTTACATCACTTGATTGACTTGATATTCATTTCAAAGTTAGATAGGCTGCTGAAGGGAATACATACTTCGGACTTGTGGGATGACATCAAGTCTTACATGGTGTATTCTTCCATCAATACATCAAAGTAGCCACTGGAACAAATGCAAGACATAAAGGAATATAGGAAAATAGAACTCAAACACTAAAATAGTTTTCTTTTAAGGTTGCAAGTGCAGAAGGCAGAAACATCATGGTAATCCATTTACTCGATTGCATCCATCAAGACTATCAAAACCGACTAATTCAGTCTTATTTAGAAAGAAAATCCTAACAAAACAGATGTAAACTCAAACAATGTTGAGGAGAAGGTTTATCAGTCACTAGATATAGCTGAAGTCAAGGTCTCAAAGTAAGCGCCAAAGCAATAGTGCCACAGAAAAACATGACCAAAACACTGACATTAGATGCATGGGAAATACTATCAATCAAACAGGTTAGTATTCGTCTTCATCAAAATAAAAAACAACTAAGTTAGTTGCAAGAACAGAACGAACAATTCAGATAGACAGTAATAGAGACCATCGAAGTAAAACACAGATTATCATATCACCAAAAGACTCGATTTTTAAGCTTTTACTCAAATACTGAGCATAGCCACACCGATACATGTGGACCATTAGAGCTGAACAGAAGCTAAAAACACCAACAACAAAAAGAGGAGAAGAAAAAGCAGACAATCACCCACTTAATTTTATGCAGCCACTACTTAATGCATTTGATATTCTTTATATCACACTTTAGTAACCACCTACTATTCTCCATCCCAAAATGAACAAAGAGTTAAGAATCCAAGGGCTAAGCATCCATCTTTCGTATGAGTTTCGACTTCCTAAACATTAACAGCATCATAACGATGGAACACAAGTGTAACATCTAATTACAATAACCAACCAGGTTAACAACTCAGAAAATTTCCAACACAAACCAACAGCTCAGAAAGCCAGTTGAGACCATAAAAGTGAATATATCACCAAAAGACTCAATTTTTAAGCTTTCACAAGACTATTCAACCTACTTACACCTATACAGGTACACTATTATAGCTTTACAGAAGCTAAAACACACAAACACAACTATTACCAATTTTGATCATCTAACTACTCAACTATTTCAAATTCTTTACATCCCACTTTAATAACCACCCATTACTCTCTCCATCCAAACTGAAAGACGGGGTTCAAATTCCGACCTCAAAGCATATGAATTTGGACTTTCCAAATATTAACAGCATCATATAAATGGAACAAACAGAAAGAGTAATGATTCATTACAACAACCAACCAGGTTAACAACTCAACACAAACCAACAGTTCCAAAAAGCCAGTAGAGACCATCAAAGTGAAACCCCATACAACCATATCACCTAAAGACTCAATTTTTAAGCTTTCACACAACTATCAAACACAGTCACACTAATACAGGTACACCATTGTAGCTTTACAGAAGATAACACAACAACACAACAATCACCAATTCTGATCATCTAACTAAACTTTTTCAAATTCTTTACACCCCACGTTGAATAAGTACTAAATTGCTCATAAAACTGAACAAACAGAAACAATAATCTTGAAATTGGTCTAAAGCTGAAGTGGGGTTTTCAGAAATTACCCGGAAAGTATTTTCCAACAATACGGAAGATCCGATTACCCGATTTGTCAGAACCAGATTCAAGACGAAAGAACTGTAGTGAATCAAGATGAGCAAAATCTTGTTCCTCAGAAGAAGGAAGGTCAGAAGTGCAATCATACCAGCAATCTTCGGGTTCTTGATGGGTCAAAAAGGGTCGGGCATCAATACCAAGATCTGATGCCAGCACCAATACTGAGAAATCTTCCTTACTGCTAGTACTGGAGCTTCCCATGTTTATCTTCAACTAACAGAGGTACACACAAAAGATTATCCTTGTTTGGATAATGGTTACTTGTTAATTAATTTAGAAGTCTAATGTTTGGATGATTCCTTTTACTAGATATTATTAATTTTATTTTTAAATTATTGATAATATTGAAATCATCTATTTATTTAATTAATTAATTTAACTTAAATACATTATGATTTTATTATAAAAGTGAATTATACCATTAAATTTTTGTCAAGTTTAAAATATTTTTAACACTAATAATAATTCAATAATGTCTTTTAATTAAGTTAGATAAGTAGAAGAATATTTTTAAAACTGTTAATAATTCAAAATATAAAGATGAAACTAATAACATGCGTTAAGTTCAGAGTATTTTAAATAATTTTCTTTATTTTCTATTCTCCTAATATCCCTTCTTCTGAAACTACATTAGTCACGTTTTTGCTATTGTATCATAGTATTAAATTTATTGTAATTCTTCTTAATTTTTTTCATATTTATTTCATCTTATTGTAATAGCTCTACCACATATTTTTACTTTTCTCGCAGGTCCTTCTATCCTTCAAGTTATACGTGAGATCATGTAATGATAAAAAATAATATAATATATCCAAATATCGTACTCATCAAATCATACTATAAATATGAAATAATATATAATAACCATCTAAATAAAGTATTAAATCATCTAACACTAGTATTATTCCGTTTCAATTTGTTTTTGTATGATACAAAATTTTTAAAAATATAATTTTGAATAAATATCATTTAATTTTATAATTTTCCTTTTCATTTTTCAGTTTTAAATATCATTCAATTTTTTTGGACTAAAATGAGAATAGACACGTGTCAAAATTTCAATGGTGGTGTTATGACCATAGATTAAGCTACTCAAAGGAGAGTCCACCACAAATTGTAATATGCAACAAACAAGAAACTGGAAAATTTTCCCTCATCACTTGCTGTTTACATGGTGAGCAATCAATTCTTTTTCCTTTTTAGATACAGAAATTTTCAAAATATATCAATTCCCTTTCCATTCTGAGTTTTCAATTTAGTTTCTGTAATTCTTTCAACTCTTTATAGTGTTTAAAGTTTGATTCTTTTACATGTTCTGGTTATCTGTGTTGAGAATTTGGGAACTTTCTTGAATTCAGCTTGAATATTCAAGATTAGAGAACCCCATTTGAAATTCTTGAGATAAATATGGATACTTTGTTGAAAACCCCAAATAATCTTGAATTTCTGCACCCCCTTCATGGTTTTGCTGTTAAAGCTAGTGTCTTTAGCTCTGTGAAGCCTCAGAAGTTTGGTTCTAGGAAGTTTTGTGGAAGTGTTTGTGTTAAGGCTAGTAGTAGTGCTCTTTTAGAGCTTGTTCCTGAGACCAAAAAGGAAAATCTTGATTTTGAGCTTCCTATGTATGACCCTTCAAAAGGGGTTGTTGTGGATCTTGCTGTGGTTGGTGGTGGTCCTGCAGGGCTTGCTGTTGCACAGCAAGTTTCTGAAGCAGGACTGTCTGTTTGTTCGATTGACCCAAATCCGAAATTGATATGGCCTAATAACTATGGTGTTTGGGTGGATGAATTTGAGGCTATGGACTTGTTAGATTGTCTTGATGTTACATGGTCCGGTGCAACGGTGTATATTGATGATAATAGGACTAAAGATCTTAATAGACCTTATGGAAGGGTTAATCGAAAGCAGCTGAAATCGAAAATGATGCAGAAATGCATAATGAATGGTGTTAAGTTTCACCAAGCTAAAGTTATAAAGGTGATTCATGAGGAATCGAAATCCCTGTTGATATGCAATGATGGTATTACTATTCAGGCAACAGTGGTGCTCGATGCAACTGGCTTCTCTAGATGTCTTGTTCAGTATGATAAGCCTTATAACCCGGGGTATCAAGTAGCTTATGGCATTTTGGCTGAAGTGGAAGAGCACCCTTTTGATGTAAACAAGATGGTTTTCATGGATTGGCGAGATTCTCATTTGAAGAACAACGCCGAGCTTAAGGAGAGAAATAGTAGAATACCAACTTTTCTTTATGCCATGCCATTTTCATCCAACAGAATATTTCTTGAAGAAACCTCACTCGTAGCTCGTCCTGGATTGCGTATGGATGATATTCAAGAACGAATGGTGGCTCGTTTAAGTCACTTGGGGATAAAAGTGAAGAGCATTGAAGAGGATGAACATTGTGTAATACCAATGGGCGGTCCACTTCCAGTAATACCTCAGAGAGTTGTTGGAATTGGCGGTACAGCTGGTATGGTTCATCCATCCACCGGTTATATGGTGGCAAGGACACTAGCTGCAGCTCCTGTTGTTGCCAATGCCATAATTCAGTATCTCGGTTCTGAAAGAAGTCATTCGCGTAGTGAGTTATCCGCAGCTGTTTGGAAGGACTTGTGGCCTATAGAGAGGAGACGTCAAAGAGAGTTCTTCTGCTTCGGTATGGATATCCTTCTGAAGCTTGATTTACCTGCTACAAGAAGGTTTTTCGATGCATTCTTCGACTTAGAACCTCGTTATTGGCATGGCTTCTTATCGTCTCGATTGTTTCTACCTGAACTCATAGTTTTCGGGCTGTCTCTATTCTCTCATGCTTCAAATACTTCTAGACTAGAGATAATGACAAAGGGAACTGTTCCTTTAGTAAATATGATCAACAATTTGTTACAGGATAAAGAATGAATTGAGTTATTTGGAATCTTGTCCAATTTTACATGGCCTATATTAATACATCAAATTTATTTGCATTTCCTTTCCCTAATTTCTGTTATTATGTTGCTCGGACTTTTCAAAAGTATCAGTGGTTGAGTGTCGGATTCCTCAAAACTAGTGTATTTTTGGAGAATCCAACGCGGGTGTGACATTGAAAGTGAAGAGTCTGCAACTTAGTGTTATAAGCTTTATAACCATATTTGATCTGTGTGCTTGTATTTTCATTGGAAGTTTCCCTTGTGCCTATATTATGATAATGGTGTTCACTGTTTTCAAATTCTGATTTTGCCTCTGACCGTTGTGGAGGATAAAATTTTCTTTTCTTAGGCTAAACGAACCTAAATAAACTCTTAATGTGTGATATTGTCTGCTTTGAATTAAGCCCCATACGTTTTTTCCCATAATATCTCACACCTTTAAAGAGAATTCTACACCTTCTATGCGGTTTCTTTTTC
This sequence comes from Solanum sejunctum, assembly GCA_025642045.1. NCBI lineage: Eukaryota > Viridiplantae > Streptophyta > Magnoliopsida > Solanales > Solanaceae > Solanum > Solanum sejunctum. The sequence continues at coordinate 6,724,540 of JAOTQJ010000083.1, forward strand.
TTTTCAACTTTTGATTCGTCATTGTTCCATCCAAACTCATAAATTCTAGTCTCTCTTAGGTATAATTGCGATATCTCCTCTTTTTATTATTATTTTTTAACAACAACAATATATCCAGTAATATTCCACAAGTTGGGTGTGGGAAGGGAAGATTATATGTAGATCTTACCGCTACTTCATAGAAGTAGAGAGATTGTTTCCTAAAACCCTCAGCTCAAAACCCATAAATAATAATATAAAAAACTATTATCTTAAAATGAAAATATTTTATTCATAAACTCAAAAATCTCAAATTAAACTAGGACTAGAAAACTTATTAACAAGGACAAGTAAATCTTAACTAGACATTAATTAAATAAATACCATATAACAAATCCTAAACAATGTAGAAATCCTACTCTAATTTCGAATTATTATTTCAATTAATTGTATTCCGGTTTATGTTATATATATTTTTTCCTAATTCATCTATGATTTGGTTAGTTTATTTATTCTGGTAGTCCTATATATACACACAACTATTTGGAATTAAACGCATGTAAATCAAGCTAGCTTTCGACACAAGAATAATCATTTGAATATTTTCTATATTGGCCGAACAACAATAATATATTTAGATGTAATTTTACGATTAACATTTGATAGAGTAAATTATATCTATATTTTACTTTTTTCTGAAAAATTTATTACTGTGTCATTTCTATAGTCAAATTTTCAACTGTTTCAACTATGGTTTTATAATATTATTCTGAATAAATTATTTTTCCAACTGCTTCAAACTATGATTTTACAATATTACCCTACTTAATTATTTTAAGTCATTTAAATACTAGAATTATGATAAAATAAATACAAAATGATAAATTAAGTCTTTTTTTTAATCTGGACAAATAAAATTAAATAATTATTTTAATATCTTTCAATGATTACGTTCACGTAAAAAAGAAAGTACTTTTAAAAAATATAATATAAATAAAAAAATTATGTTATTATCTGAAATAATGTAAAAAGTACTATAAGGGAGTAACAATTATCAATTTAAAATTTTGATTCTTAAAATATTATCGGTGCCACATAAATTGAAACATAGAGAATGACATGCATTATTTAAAAAAATGCATATATATTACCTACAGAAATGAAGATTTTCAGAAATAATCAGAGAGTACATAAATAAATAAAAAGTATAAGAATACATAAATAATCAAAATATCTTTAATTATAATATATTTTATTTATTTAAAGATTATTTATGTACTCTTATACTTTTTATTTATTTATATACTCTCGAGTTATTTCTGAAAATCTTCATTTCTGAAGGTAATATATATGATTGATTATTCCCATTATAATTATTACATCATGCATGACATATGCCCATTATTCTTCCAGTCAACAGTCAATGCTGAAAGTTTATTTTATAGTATATCCTAAGACTGACCCATTTGTCTTCTTTGTAACTTATTTTTTTCTCTGCTATTCCTTTTTTTTTGGGTTATGGAGCATTTTTGTTAAAAAATTTAATAGGTTTATTAGATTGAAATTCTATTTTTTCAAATATAAAGCATTATCCCCTTTAATTTTATCAGTTATGAAATTCAATATGCGATCTTCAGCTTTATTTTCATTTTTAATTACTATTTTATTTAGTTGCTAAAAAAACTTTTCAATCGAGTTATGAAAGGGTCAGGCATAGCCCTTTTTGCAACTTCTAAGTCAAAATAAAATAAAAAATTTTTGAAAAAAAATATGAAATTTGATTTTTTTATATGAAATACAATTTTTATCTTTTAATACATCTTAGGAAAAAGGATTAAAAAAAATATTCATAAAGCAAAATGACTCTTTAAACTGTCTGCGCTTCTTTCATTTGTGAAGTAGCAGTTAGTCAATGTAACTTTCGACGCTCCTCCTGGGTCATCATCTAGAAACAACCGCTTTATGTTTTTAAACATAGGGATTAGGCTGCGTACATCCGACCCTCCCTCACTCCGCAATGAGTGGGATCCTTTCGAGGCACTGGGGTATATTGATGATGTTATGTGAAATGAACAAAAATGTCCTTTATTCATAATTTGTTTCAAAAATATTTTTGTCATTAATACGTTAATTCAAAATGCCTTTATTGTTATTTAATAGGTCAAAGATGCATCTTTTTCAAATAAATTTGTTATTTTTTGAACACATTATTTTTTATAAGGTAGTAGTATTATTATATTTACATACAGTTATGTTTTATATATATTTAGTGTCGTTTTCTGTTCTCTTCCTTTTCCTTTTTGTCATATCTAGTTCTTTTTACTTATGTGTTTTGAAATGAGGATTTCTAGGAAATAACTTCTCTATTTGTATAAGGTAGTGATAAGATCTGCATACACTCTAACCTCCCTAAACTCCATTTATAAAATTTTATCTATATTATTATTATTATATTTTAGCAAAAAGAATATTTTTATTTATTTCACATGATTTTGTCGGTCTCCACTTATATTTTAGTCAATCGAAACGCCACCGACGAAAAGGCAAAAAGCAATACGCAACACCAAGCAAATTGCTATTTTTCTTCGTCGTCTTCTTCACTTAAACTCAGCATATATATAAAAGGGATCAAATCTTCATCATATATTATATCAGAAAAGAGGATGGCAAATTTGTTCATTAAGCAAGCACAACAATACTCAAAGGGTAGGCCAAGTTACCCTCAAAAATTGTTCAATTTCATTGCTTCAAAAACACCTTGTCATGATCTTGTTTGGGATGTTGGCACTGGAACTGGCCAGGCTGCTCAATCTGTAAGACTCTATTTCTCCTTCGACTTCTTCATGTGTTTAGTGAGGCAATTAAGAATTTAAATATGCCATATATCTGATCTTATTAGTGAAAATTCTGACTTTGTTGTTATTTTCGGACAAAAGGGTGTTGAATTGACTATTCTTTCATGGTTCTAGCTCTGCCCAAGTAGATATGTAAGAAAATTCACTAACTAAAGTGGACTTTTGGGTACAAATATTGTTCGATTTGACACAATGTTTAAAAAAAAAAGAATTTAGAAACTTCTATAATCTAAAATAATGTTTAGATATTTGTGTGATTAAAAATTATTTTGGGATCGTTTGACGTAAGGTATAAATTATAATAATGTCAAGATAAAATATAAAATTATTTTATCTTATGTTTGTTTGGAGGTGTAAGGTAACGATTTATTTCATTATTTTTGCTTTAGTAATGGGATAATTTATCCCATATATACAGATTAATTTATCTCAAGATTATCTTAGAATAATATGTTGCCAATCAAATAGCTCTAAAAATAAAAATTAAAATATTTTTAATTATAATAAAATAATATTTTTTAAAATGGAATAAGAAGAAAAAGACGCCACGTAAACGAAAAAACATACAAACTATCATATATAGTTGGATAGGAAACAGTAAAGTCCTCTGTTTCTGAGAGAGTGACATAATGATTTTCTCTTTTTCCAATTAGTCTACAACAACAATAACAACAACATACCCAGTGATGTTCCACAAGTGGAGTCTAGGAGGGTAGATTGTACGCAGACCTTATTGCTACCTCATCGAGGTAGAGAGACTGTTTCCTAAAATCCTCAGCTCAAAACCCATATGTAGAAAAAAAGAAGCAAGAAACGTCGTTTCACTTTATATGACACTACTGGAATGGTTCAATTCATTAGTGATATTATAGGTTTTTAAGCTTAGATTGGTATAGCTTTAAAATGCTTCACTAATAAATAATGTCTGCTTACTTACTTATATAATATTTCTTGTATATTTTGGTGATGTGATACTTTTATCCAAGATGTTATTATAACTATTTTCTTA
>JAOTQJ010000083.1:6747856-6758001 GCA_025642045.1 Solanum sejunctum
ATGTTTAAAAACATAAAGCGGTTGTTTCCAGATGACCCATGAGGAGCGTCGAAAGTTGCATTGACTAACTGCTACTTAACAAATGAAAGAAGCACAGACAGTTTAAAGAGTCATTTTGCTTTATTCCATCATACTCCAAAACCAAAAAATAGTCAATATTTTCATATATTATATTAATATGAAAATGATTGTAACTTATAATATGTGTTCATATAGTTTTCAACTATTTATATTTTAGATTTTAAATATTAAAAATTTAATCATGTCAATTTAACTTTAAAATTTATTTGAGCTAATTAAAAAAATAAAATAATAATAAATAAACATGACGGTCCAACTAATAAAGGAAGTATATTTTATTTTGAGAAAGTATTCAGCATGAACATGACGGTCCAACTAATACTTTCATTTTTATTTAGAATGAAATTTAAGAATGCCGATATTAAAACAGTCAAAAAAAGGATCTATTTTTAATTTGTATTATAATATCTCTAACACTTTGACTAACTAACAGTTCTTTAGTCAAAAAAAGGAAGTATATAATTAACGTTTGATGTCTTCTGGCAAATTGCATTTGTTTTTTGTCTTTATAAAAAAAATCAAAGAACACATGCAAAAGTAATAGGATGAGTACAGTGATGTATGATGACGTAAGTAAAAAATACTTTAGTCAAAACTCTCTATAGTAGCTACAGTAAGATATTTTTGGGCTATAATTGTGTTATTCTATTTTAATTAACTTTATTAAAATGTATTTCAAATACTCTTTCTTTCCGTTTAAAAAATCACAAGATCACGAAATTAAAAAAATATTTAATATATTTGATATAATTTTATTTAGTATTACAAAATTAACTTTTTTATTTTTTTTTAAATTTCGTGCTATATCAAATTAGATTATTATTTTAAAAATGAATATGTCGATCTATTACATGTTTTGACACTAGAAACTTGTATGATTTGCTAAAATGATAAATATTAGATATGTTATTATGAGTTCTAATATTATATAATGAATTACAAGTTATAGCACAATAATTTAATTAAAAATTATAACAAATTAACATTAAACTGATATGGTATATAAATTGTATCCGGCTAGTACTAATTGTATAAAATCTAGAAAATTGATATGTTGAAATTTTTTTACTTTAAGTATTATATGAATACAATGTAGATGAAATATATATTTGAGTAAAATATGAAATAATAACTTTAAAATGCATAATAAAAAATCTTAAATTGAATTGATATGTTGGTAAAATAAGTCTAAAAGCTCCCTATTATACTAGAAGATCAGTACATACAAAAGACAACAATACACGTTAGTTAAGTAGCCGATTAAATATACATGCATAACAACGCCGAACACTAGACGAAACCTTTAAAATATCCCTAGTCCAAGGTGAATAAGCAGCTCAACTCTCCCATCTACAGAGACATGTAGTAGCGTAACACTGCTTCTATCTTACTTTATAGTCAACTTACTTTTTTTCTAATGAGTCCGAAAACATATACATATATATATTTGATAATAATTTATCGTTAAAATATTTATTTTAGCCTTAATTAAATAATTTATAATTACGCAAAATATCTATCACTTATTTTAGATTATAATTTTTTTTTTCTAAAAAAAAATTCTTTCTTAAACTCCATGAAAAATTAAATTACTTTCTCCCACTATTTTATTTTATGTGGCATCCTTTTTTTTATCTTTAAATTTTTTTTATTCTTAATAAAATATTTTCAACAAAATAAATATCTAAGAATGATTGTATGTAGATCACAAGTTTTAAAAGTCTTTTTTCTTAAATACTATATAAAATCAAAGAATACCACATAAAATGTGACATACGGACAACATCATATAAATTGAAAATGGAGGGAATAACGACTATATATTAATCATGTATAGTTAATGAACAAGAAGTCTTGCTAGAGAAATGTCAAATTTGGCTAACAAATGAATTATTTTTTTTTCATCCACCTAAACGTTATAATACATATATCCTTAGATTTTCAAGTATTTGGACCGAGTCTTGGTGCGGAAATTTCAAAGAAAAAGCTACTAGCTACTTAACAGACAAATCACTTTCAGCTAGAATTTATTTTAGGGGAAATTACATATATACAACAATAAAAGTAAAAAATTTAAAAAGAAGGTAGTCCTTATTTTATTTATATAAAAAATAGTTGAATCAGCAAAATTATATATAATTATATAATATATTTTGTCAAAGTTATAGAAATTATATATCATTATATGATATATATTATTTATACACAAATATACACTGATTATACAAGACGAATAATTTTTTTTTTTTGTAATTTTTTGAATTCAGTGTCTCTCGATATAAATATCTGTTTATTTTAATCTCCACCAGTCAACAACAACACCCACCGGGAATCATTTTTAATTTGAACTTATTTCAATCCCATCCCCCAGGGAATTAGCCTCTCGTACGTCTCTATCTTTTCCCCTATAAAGAAGAGAGTAATGCCCAACTTTCGAACAGGTCGACTTTGAAGCATTTTCCAAAAGTCTGTCTTGTTTGTTTTTTTACAACTTTTCACAAACCAGAATGGGAGGTGGTGGCAATATGACTAAAACTGAACCAACGATTAAAGTGCCACTCACAAAGCCACCTTTTGCACTGAGTGAACTCAAGAAGGCCATTCCTCCCCACTGCTTTCAGCGATCTCTCGTTCGTTCCCTTTCTTATGCTGTTCGGGATGTCACACTAGTTTTTATCTTGGGTTATATTGCTGCGAAGTACTTCCACCTCCTTCCATACCCATATTATTACGTAGCATGGCCTCTTTATTGGATCGCCGTTGGTTGTATTTTCACTGGAATATGGGTCCTTGCCCATGAATGCGGCCACCATGGCTTCAGTAATTACCAATGGATTGATAACACCGTTGGTTTTATCCTCTACACCTCAATTTGTGTGCCTTACTTCTCTTGGAAATATAGTCATCGCCGTCACCACTCCAACGGGGGTTCCCTTGAGTATGATGAAGTGTACGTGCCAAGGCTTAAATCCGATCTAAGATGGTTCTCCAAATATCTTAACAATACACTAGGACGAGTAATCGCATTTACCACCACCCTCACTGTTGGCTGGCCTTCTTACATGGCCATTAATGCCGCAGGAAGACCTTATGATCGCTTTGCAAGTCACTATTATCCATATAGTCCCATGTTTAACGACCGTGAGAGGGCACTTATCTACTTCTCAGATTTAGGTCTGCTTGCATTCATCTATATGTGGTATCGTGTTGCTATGGTACAAGGGATCACTTGGGTTCTATGCATGTATGTGGCGCCCCTCGAAGTTATGAACATCCTTGTAGTGGTATTCACTTTTTTGAATCACACTCATGCATTAGTGCCACATTATGATTCGTCTGAGTGGGATTGGCTAAGAGGAGCTCTATGTACGATAGATAGAGACTTTGGTTGGCTAAATAACATTTCTCACAACGTTACAACTACTCATGTTTTGCATCATCTATTCCAAACCATACCACATTATCATGCTGTGGAGGCAACCAAAGCTATCAGGCCAATACTTGGACAATACTACAATTTTGATACTACCCCAGTTTATAAAGCAATATGGAAGAATATAAATGCGTGCATCTATGTCGAAAAAGATGAAGCAACTCAAGACAGAGGTGTTTTTTGGTATAAAAACAAACTCTAAATGATGAATGTAAGCAGTTAATTATTACTTGCAATTTGGTTGAATGTTAAACCTTAATTAGTAGCAGTGAATTAAGGCTTACTTATATATAGCTAGTAATAATTAGATTGTTGCATTTCGAAATCTTTTTAATAAAAGATATGTTTCAACAGCCTTGTTAGGCTGAGTAAAATAGTTCATTACCAATCTCATCAATGAGAAACTTCATATAAATTCAAAGGCTTTTCCACATTCACATACAAAGTTATGAGAAATCTTGCAATATATTAATACCTGTTACACAGTCACAATTGTAGTTAAGGTCTTTAGAAATATTTATTGATTGATCATTTTTCCTTTCATAATAGCTAATTTCTAAGGATCTAAAAATTCTAGGTTCCATAGTTGATTAGATTGCCCTTTACATGGATTTGGCTTATCTCGTTTCTTCCTTCTTCTCATTTTTCCCAAATTCCTATTTAGATGAGTGACATCTATATTACTTAAAATATTAAATGTGTAGATTAATTAGTTTTCTTAGTCAAAGAAGTATACTAGTTAACCATGATTAAAATAAGAGATGTTGGTATTTAAGTTTTCCAACTTTGATAAGAAAATATCCATTTTCAAAAATTTTGAGAACAATAGAAATTACTTCATCAAGAATCAAGTAAATCATTCTATAAGAATAAAAGAAAACTAACCATGTTTCATTTTGTAAAAACTAATTAAAGAAAATAAGGGTCTTCTAAATCTAGATATTGCTTAACTTTTGTTTCTTCTCAAAGATGGGGTAGAAAAGAAAGAAAGTAGCATCTGACTTAGGGATCATTCCTTATATAATTTGTTTAAGTGTCTTTTTTTAGTTTTGAATGATATCTTTTTACTAAGACTCCATCAGATATAAGAAAAGGTATATAGATTTTCAAGTTATATAAACTAAACCTATATTAATAGATATTTATTTTTAAGATCCAAAATTTTAATTCTTTATCAGATCATATAATAACCTTCTTTAATGATAGTATATCTATATATAATATATTAATGTATGAGTCCATGCAAATTAAAAAAAAAACTAAGAATCTCTCAGTTGAACCACATATATTTTTGAAGAATCATATATAGATAAAACTTCATTGTGCATATATAAACTTTTGCTGTCATATTTGAAATATCTCAAAGTGATCTGGTCCATCGATAATACCAATATAGGATCAAAGTAGTTTTCGTAACATGTCACTACAAAAAATAGGTCTTAAACAAGGGAAAATTTAGTCACTAAAAGTATAAATTCAATCGTTATTAGTCAACAACGACCGTAAAAATCCCATTGTCACTAATCGTTAAAAGCTCTGTTAAAAGTTAACAATCGGATTAAATTCAATCATTAAAAAAAGCTTTAACAATGATAAAAATTTATTTTTGTCAGAGGATGTTACCTAAGTTTAAACCATGATCTTCTAGCCACATGACAACAATTTTACCAGTTACTGCAAGGTTCCCCTTCAACTCTAGTTATTAAAACCATGATTATAACTACAAATCAAATAACAAAAGTGCATACACACACACACAAAAAAAATACGTGCACATATGAAAACATACAAATTGATTATGTTCATATAAAATTTCACAGTTAACTCTAAAGAATGATATTGCGGAATGTTACAAAAATATAGATATACAAATTGTATGACATTGTATTTTTTAACTCCTAGTAAAAGAAAAATTAGAATATCTTTAAATAATTTCTGAAAGATGAAATATATTCTTCCTGTGCTTCAACATTTTTCATTGCTTATACTTCTTTACACTTTCTCTGAGGATGAGTTTTTCAATCTGAATGATCTGTCAAAAGACAAGTACAAAAAATTTCATGTACATTTATTAGTAACACTCGTAATAATAATTATCTTCTTTTTTCTTTTCTGCAAAATCAAATATTAACCACAATAAAATATAAAATTTATTTTTATTCTTACAACCAAATAAAAAGAAAATTGGGTTTTCTAGTTCTAGACATAAAAATGTTTGTTTTGTATTTTGTACCTTAAGTTATTGACTTTTTGCACATTGCTCCATGGATAGAATCCCCAACTTATTTTAGTTTTTCTTTTTATACTAATGGTATTCACCTAAGACAAATAATTCAATATTATTAAAATTATTATGAGATACAAATCAATTAAATCATCTTAATTTAAATAGTAAAAAAATCACAATTTTTTAATAAATTAGTAGTTAAATATATGTCATGTAAAATATTTTAAATGTTTTGTTTGTAATTTCACTTTATATTTGTCTAACTCAAACGAATGATTTTTCTTTGTATATAGCTATTAGTTTCACAACAAATAATGAAAAAAAGTCGAAACAATATATATATTTTTTAATTAGAAGAAATATTATTTCTGAATACTAATTCTTAAATCTATTAATCGAGGTAATTTGTAAGTGGAGAAACATCTATCCTCTTGAGAAAATTACTTACTGCGAAATAATTAATATTTTATATTATTATATCTACTTTTAATTTTCTGTTTCATTACAATTTTTTATTTTGACCTACTTTATCTTGCAACTTTACAAAAGTCAAATAAAGGTGAATAAATTATCTCTCGAAATCAAAACTTATATAAAAACTATATCAAAAAAATATTTAAGTTAAAAAAATTATACCAAAAAGATTGTAATAAATGTTTTTATAATATTTCAAAATTTTATATAACTGAATATAATAAGAATGATTGATAGAGTTGTTAGAAAATAATACATTAATATTTTTTTTATTAAAATTTCTTTTATGAAATAAGTAAAATTAAAAAATGGAAGATTCTTATCAGGATGATGGAACGATTAACAAAATACCACTTATTATACTTATAACATGATTTGATTAGATTTCTTTGTAGACATATTAAATTAAAATATATTTTTACACTAACTAATATGTTTTAACGATGAGATGTTATATTTTTTGACGATCAAATATTATCCCCTTGTTAATATTGAATTAAAGTTTGTCTTTAACGACCGCAAAAAATTTGATCACTTTAAGTGTATTTATAACTACCAGATTCATTTTCCTTCGTTAAAAAAAGTTCACTAAAAGTCCTTTTTCTTGTAGCGAATATTCGTAACTAAATCCATCAATGTTCACAAATATCAACAATACCAATGAAATGGATCAAGTATGAAAATTAAATGTAAAATGATCTATGTCATGTCTATTTCTAACTGATCCTAATACTTTATGACGTTGGCAGTCCAAAATCACTTTCATATACTTTGTGCAATATCACAATAAAAAGTTAATATCTTTATTATCATAGTTCTCAATAAATAGACAAAATTCAAAAAAGTATGTATAAGAAATAAACTTTAACATGTCAAACACATAAATAACATATAAACTCTCACTAAAGTGGCTCATCATCGAATGTAACAAAACTCATATGAGCCACATGCCCACGAAATACTCTAGGCAGCAAACCTTTTATGAGTGGATTCACAATCATCGATTTTGTATTAATATGATCAATTGACATAAGACAAATCTAAACTCTTTCCTTCACAATCAAACATTAAATGTCAATGCGCTTTGACTTTGACGATCTTTGATTATCCTTTGAATATAATTTAGTAGATTTATTATCATGATAAATTTTGGTGGTCTTTCTATGCCACTGACTATCTATATTCCCATGATAAAATTTCTTAGTCAGATTCTCTAATTTGATGCTTCATAACAGGTTATAAATTCATTAGCTATTAATGTTTATTTCACACTCTTTCAGGAAATAGCTCCTCCAGCAAACATGAAAATCTAACCTAATGTAGATCTCCTACTATTAAGACATCCAACAAAATCTAAATCAAAATATCCTAAGAATCTAAGTGATTCTCCCTCTGGCAGTTATTACATAATCTTTAGTTTTTTTGAAGATACCTCATACCCCATTTTACTGCTTGCCAATGATCTATTCCTTGGTTACTTAAATTGGTCATCCCCACTATATACGCTATATCTGAATGCATACAAACTTGTACATATATAAGACTTTTCACTATTGATGCACATGAAATTTTATTCATCTCTTTCTTTTTTATGTCCAATTTAGATATTGGCGCAAATTTATCACATTTTACCATAGTTGTATTTCCCAGTACACGACTTTGCATGCCAAATCTACTTAGTACCTGTTTCTAGTACGATCTCTATGAATCTCTATACATAGAATGAATTTCTCACCAAGATCTTCTATTTCAAATTTGCTAGATATAAATTTCTTGCTTTCATGAAATAAAACCTATATCACTACTATCTAGCAGAATGTCATCTATATATAGCACAAGGATGATAAATTTTTTCTCACTAAATTTGAGATATATGCATTGATCAACATCATTTTTCTTAAATCAAAAGAGGTTAAGATGATCAAACTTCCAATATCACTGATGGGATGCTTGTTTTAAATCATATATGGAATTCTTAAGTTTACATAGAAAATGCTTTAAATTTTCAGATTAAAAAGTTTCTAGTTGAATCATGTATTTTGTTTCTTCAATGTCTCCATTGTAAAATGCAGTCTTACTGCCCATTTGATGTACCTCTAAGTCATAATGAGCTACAACTGTCATAATAATTCTAAAAGAGTCTATAAATGATACTGGTAAAAAAATTTCTTTAAAATCTTTGCCTTCCTTTTGAATAAATCCCTTAGTGACTAGACGAACTTTATACTTTTCATATTACCTTTCATGTTTGGTTTTGAAAATTCATTTATACCTAATTAGTTTCAATTGTATTTCATAGATTTCATTTCATCTTTCATTGCTTCAATCTATTTATAGGCTCTCAACATGGTTTTGCTTGACTAACAATTTTAGGATCTTCTAATAATATATCAAAATTATTATCGCAACTCAAAATTTGGATGTAATGGCACTCACCTAACCTATCAAGGTGGGTCAGTTCAAACCCTAAACAACTCAACATGATAGTAAAAGCAGAAGAAAGAAGCAGTTTGATAAGATAGATGACATAAGAAAATGAAACTACAACTATCCCAAAACTGGTGTCACATGTACAAGCCTCTATAATAAGAATGCGCAAATAAAAAGACAAGTCTCAATGTTCATTCCTCAAATAAAACATAACATAAGATAATATCCTCAAAGGCCTACCAAAGGTACTGTGTGTAAAATCCTGGAATAGCATAACATAAGATAAAATCCTAGAATAGCAGCATGATTCTACTAGTACATTATTACCGTGTATACCAATTTTGGACTTGCTCTTTCTTTGTTGAGCACAATACATTTTTAGATGGCTATTGATAGACCTGAGTTAGGAGATCACTAATTTTGAAATTCGAGGATGACCCAACTCTCTCAGAATGACATGGATTCATCTAGATTATTAGTCTACTTTCTCTAGATTTTTAGACATTACTTTATTATAGTAATTTGGGGTTGCATCTCTTTTATTAGACCTTTTGTAGAGTTTTAATTCTTTCACTTTCAGGTTCCAGGGGAATTTAAATTCCACATCAGTTGTTTGAAATTATTTTATTGAGTTTATGAAAACTCAACCTTGACTGCTATTTAAATTGTTTTCACGCCTGTAAATATTTATTTTGTATTAGTTGCTTATTGAGGTTATAGTAATGGTTATTCTACTGAAAGAATAACATGAGGGTTAATCACGATAGATTGGAATTTTGATAAAATTTGGTATCAAATACGTAAACGGTCTAGTACCAAAATGAGTTTTCATAATTGAACTTTTTCCCTTTTCAAAAGTCTTGACTTGTTCTTGGTCTATAACAATAAATAAACACAATAATTAATAAATAATGGCCTAAATTATCTGAATTATATCAAAATTCTAATCTTGGTCACTTTTTTGATCATCTTTCTCAACTAGGACTTTTCTCTACCAATAATTGCAGGTCACAATCTTTTGTTATAATAACTCTCCTAGATTCTATGGACTAGGAATCAATTTACGAGTTAGAGGAAGGATTAACTTACCTTTATAGATGAAATAAGTAGAAAACTGAAGAAAATGAGCCCTAGGTCAATGTTGGTCTCTTAAGAATAAAGTGAGAGACAATAATAATGAATTAGGAACTTTCTTTTACTTATTTCGTGATTGTCCCACCATAACAACACCTTCATAGTAGCATCGCCAAAGCGGGATCTATCTCGTGGTGGTGGGCTTGTTAGGACCCGCAACGTAATTTAAACCCCGAACGTCCTTAATTGGTTCGATTTAATAAAGTTAGGGACCAAATGTAACATTTTACTTAAGTTAGGTCCTTAAGAATAAAAAGGTATGTGGGGTCAAGGTGGGTGTCTTGTTTTGATTGGCACAAGTGGGTGAGTGTATGCCTATATATATGTGTGTATATCTTGTGCAAGATATACAACTCTATACTTAGA
>JAOTQJ010000083.1:6766240-6781173 GCA_025642045.1 Solanum sejunctum
AGACATTTTGCTTTATTCCATCATACTCCAAGGCCAAAAAATAGTCAATCTTTGGCTCCATCCGAGATTGATGGAAACAAGTTCCTCAACAGACAAATATGATAATCAAAACATATGAAAAAGAGGGAAATTCCAGTGGAACAATTGACAATCATAAACTTACAAGGCATGACACCTCTTCCTTCAGCATACTTAGTTCTGTTTTTGACATATTCAACTCGTCAGATAAAGCTTGCAACTCACATGCCAAATTTTCTGCTCTAGAATTGGCTTCTTCGCTTTCTGCATGAGATATTGTTAATTCCTCTTCCAAAGAAGCAATAGTTGTCTCCATCTCAAATGCCAGCACTTCCAACTTCCGGTACTCCTCCTTCACACCAGAAAGAGAAAAGTAGCTTAAGACTAAGCAACAAAGATAACTAACCCTCCCTCTTGAGTGGAATGCAGGCAATCAATTACTTATCTACTTGTTATATCATGAGGATATGAGATACTATTTATAAGATTGATGGAGAAAGTACATATAACAACAGAATGTCATATGGGCATTAATTGCGCAGCATGCCGTTTAAAATAGTGCTAACATATAAATGTTACAGCGATTCCTAGACCTAACTTAGGTGAGCAATATCTTAAGAATGAAGAGATTAGACTTCATGATGCATTCCAATCAGGTTTTCCTTTTCTTTAAGGGTGCCGTAAATATAGCCTGTTTATACCAAGTCAGTGATGCTTAATTTGGCAATAAATTTAAACGCTTGCAAATGCTTGGCATTATCGTGAGATAGTCATCATAAGATGATTGGGAGAAGGATATGGTAAAGTACTTTTATCATATGATGATCTGCTACTTTTGTCATTTCGTTCCAAGTTAGAAAACAATGACTTGGAGACAATAAGAGGATTTAAATTGAGATTAACAGAACCCAAAAGCCTAAACATGAAATTGAAGTGAAAGCACAAATGTCACACTCCAAGCCCTGACTTGGACAGCCTTTTGTTAATTTTTGGGCTTGTCCTATTTTACTTGTCAAGAGTTCTTTTAATGGCGGGGGAATATTCTAAAATCAATGGTTTATTGAACAAAATTACAGTATAAAGACACCAACTTTTGGTCTGCCTTCTAGTTTTGCCATTACAGAGTTACTGATTTTCCTGCAAGGAGTGAGTAAGGGCTACGAAAGCGGTATATAAGGTCTAGTGTCACGAACTTAGACTTGGTCATGACACTAGGGCCACCGCACCATTGCCTCAAGGTTTTGGACAAAATGCTCAGATTCTTCACAGAATCAACCTTCCGTAAGCCTATCTCACACCCATAAAGTTCTGAACCATCAAAATTGGGTTATGTGTGCAGGAGTGTGTTAAGTTATTAAGTGTCCCACATTGGTTATGTATACATTTAAGCAACATAGAAATACACTTCATGAACTTATCTACACTAGTTTGAACACATATACCTACCTGCACAACATGTTCGACACAAACAGAGGTATTCTTGGCTCTTTTGGAGTCAAGCACGTTAGAGCTCCTATCAACAACTGAATCACGCCTTCTTCCAATGTTTGAGTCCCGTTTATTAATGTCACGCTCAAGAATAGCCCTCTGGCCATTTAAGCGCTTAATTTCCCTCTCAGCACAAGCTCTTTCACCCTAACAATGTAATACCGTCAGAAAAGATAGAAATGCCTTAGACGGCACAAGAAAATCAACCTTCAAAACATTTTGTATGAAACCTCAAGTTTTGTCTTCTCCTGGATGGCATTCCTAAGTTTGGATTCTGTGTCTCTCAACTTTGCTGTTGTTTTCTCCAAATCTTTTCTAATGGTTTCCTTCTCTCTGACTAATGAACTAGAAGACAAGCATGACAGATCCTTTTGAAGACTTTGAATTTGAAAAAGGTGTTCAGATTTTTCAGCTTCATACTTTTCAGATGTTTCCTGGAGAAAAACATGATTCTGTCAGCAAGAGCAGAAAAATAGAAAAGGATAATATAGGAGAAAGTGAAGCAACTTACTGTCAATGCATTTTCAGAATCTTCAATAACTCTTTTCAGTTCTTCTATCTGATTACGCAGATCAAAAGACTGACTCTCCAGTAGAATCTAATTTTAATTAGCATGCATTAAAAGGCAATTCAACAAAAGTCAAATACAGAAGTGTGAGACAATACTTGGTTGTTGAAGTTCTAATTATAAAGGCGAATGAAAAGTAAAGGCAATCAATTCACACCTTTTCATCCTGAACTAAATTGATCTTCTGCCTCAAGAAAGATTGTAGTTTCTCATGGTTTCTAATTACGGATTTTATTTGGTTGGAATTGTCAAGTGCTGAAGACTTTAAATCCTGAAAGTAGGAAACCAGATCAGGTTGTAGAAACACATAGAAAATAAACTATAGTACTAGAATTAATATACAGAGGCAGAAGAGATAAAACCGTGTATCGCTAAAGAACAAATTGTATGCATGCCATAAATATATGAAAAGAATGGCCAAATCTGAAATGTATTATGCAATGTCCTACAGGAGATACTCACAGGAACTAGTTTTGATGTAGCAGAGAAAGACATGACAAGTTCCTCCACCACTGGAATGAGTGAATCAATTAAGGTTCGTGTATTTTCAAATTCTGACATCAAATCTTGAACCTCCCTCATTAGCTCGGTTTCAGAGTCCATGTTGTCCTCCTGAAAAAAGAAAGCATGTCCATTAATGCCCCAGTATGCATATGAAAATGGCTGTATTACATGCTTAAAGCAGAGCCCTAAGAATGTCAGCCACAATATAGCATCAAGCACTGTTAGAGTGGAAATGAACTTACAACAAGCACTACTGCAGATTGCATCGAAGCAAGCTGTTCTCGAGCCCCTTGTGCCTCAAGTTTTGCGCTCAAAAGCTCTTGGTAAAGCTAAAGCATTAAAACAGAAGTCATTGCTCTGTAGCACTTAAAAAAAATTATTATGGATATCTTATGTAAAGGTAAAACGTAAAAATGAGATCCCAGTAGTCAAAGAATCAGCCTGAAAACATGTTCACAATGATGCGTTATCACACCAGTTTCTTTGGCTTCTTTGACTGGCAGGACCATTTGAGTATTTATCTAGTAGAGACGTGCTATACCCACTTAATTCGAAAGCTATTACAACATAATGTATTTAATGAATCACGTATGCAATTATGCCTTGTACTGTATAGAATATGGTACAAAGGGAACAGGGCATTCCAAACATACTCAAAAAGAAAAAGTAAAGGCCAAAACCTCATTCCCACTTACAGATATGTTAGGTTGTGGAGCCTGATGTAATATTTAATGTACTGTTAAATATTTGTCAACCTCGCGGGTCAAGCATGAATAAGACGGCAAAAGAAGATTCAAAAGTTGGTTAGCGGTCAAAGGATATTCACAAAGGAAAGGTATTGACTATGCTGAAATATTTTCTCCTGTTGTGAAATTAACTACTATCCGAATTGTTTTGAGTATTATTGCTGCTGAAAATTTGCATCTTGAGCAAATGGATGTAAAAACAGCGTTTTACATGGTGACTTGGATAAGGAAATATATATGCAACAACCAGAAGGGTTTGTAGGTCC
This sequence comes from Solanum sejunctum, assembly GCA_025642045.1. Taxonomy (NCBI): domain Eukaryota; kingdom Viridiplantae; phylum Streptophyta; class Magnoliopsida; order Solanales; family Solanaceae; genus Solanum; species Solanum sejunctum. The sequence continues at coordinate 6,769,831 of JAOTQJ010000083.1, forward strand.
TGGCAAGGAACACTTGGTGTGTAAGCTTAATAGGAGCTTGTATGGGTTGAAGCAGCCACCTAGACAGTGGTATACAAAATTTGACTCCTTCATGATCAAGAGTGATTTTCACCGAAGTGAAAAGGATCAGTGTTGTTACTTCAAGAGAAATTCTGATTCTTATATTCTTTTACTCTTGTATGTGGATGATATGCTGATTGCAGGTTCCAGTATGAAGGAGATAAACAATCTGAAGGTAGGTTTGTCTTCTGAGTTTGAAATGAAAGATTTAGGTGCTGCAAAGCAGATTCTTGGAATGACAAGTGTTCGGGACAAATCTGCTAGCACTTTAAATCTTTCCCAAGAGCAGTACATTGAGAAGGTGCTATCCAGATTCAAGATGAATAATGTCAAACCCAGGACTACTCCTTTGGCAAGTCATCTAAAATTGTCAAAAGAGCAGTCACCGAAGACAACTGAGGAGCGTGAACACATGGCACTAGTTCTGTATGCCTCTGCAGTTGGGAGCTTAATGTATGCTATGGTCTGCACAAGACCTGATATAGCACACGCAGTAGGAGTTGTCAGCAGATATATATCAAACCCGGGGAAAGAGCATCGGGAAGCTGTGAAATGGCTTCTAAGATACTTGAAAGGTACATCTAATACTTCACTTTGTTTTGGCAATGGCAAGATTGTCTTGCAGGGGTTTGTCGATGCTGATTTGAGTGGTGATGTGAACTCAAGCAAGAGCACATCTGGGTACATCTACACTATAGGTGGTATAGCAGTGAGTTGGATGTCAAAGCTTCAAAAGTGTGTTGTTTTTTCATCTACTGAGGCAGAGTATGTAGCAATAGTTGAAGCTGGAAAAGAAATTATACGGCTGGCTAATTATCTGGAAGAGTTGGGAAAAGGGCAGCAGCAGAAAACTCTCTACACAGATAGTCAGAGTGCCATACAGTTGGTGAAAAATCCAGTCTATCATGTGAAGACAAAACACATTAGAAGACGGTACCATTTTACTCGCAAGTCAGTTGAAGATGGTGATATGCGTTTGGAAAAGATAGAGGATGCAAAGAATCCTGCAGACATGTTGACTAAATGTGTTGATGCTGGGAAACTAAGGTTGTGCAGAACCTTAGTTGGTCTTTTGTAGCTGCTACAGAAGATGATTGTTGTGGTGTAATGAAAATATTAATGATGCAAATTTATTTTTGTTGTTGTTGACTGGATCAGTCTCCAAGTGGGAGAATTGTTAGGTTGTGGAGCCTGATGTAATATTTGTTAAATATTTGTCAACCTCGTGGGTCAAGTTCCATGTAAAAATACTCTATATTCATTTGATATATATATATATATATATTACACCCGTGGAGGTTGCCCAGGTAATTGGGTGTTACCACGTGAAAAAATTTGGTCTTCCCGTACTTCTTCTTCTTCAAGATTCCTTCTTCTTCATCTGATTTCTGTACAAATCCGATATAGATCCTAACAAGATGTAGCACGTGCAAAGGAAACTGATATGATAAAATGTGAGGTAAGAAAGGGGAGAGAGAGAGACATTTGTGCCGAAATTGCAAAAGGAAAGCAACATACCATTTAAAGCTTCATTTAATAAATTAAACTAATAACTATTGAATAGATTAAAATCACCATCAGGTATGCCATTCTAATTTTAGTCACTACAAAAGTTTTTGAGGATTCTTCGACCATGGAGGCTTATAGCCTGGTGTACCACTGTGGATTTCCAACAAATTAGGTACGGAATTGAATCTTTCTATCCTCTTCCCCTTCCCCTTCCCATGTCCCCCTATGTAACAAAAAAAATTACAAGAATGAAATAGTGTGACTAAGGCAAAAGGGAAGCATCAGAATTAATTAATCAAAACAAATGTGGATCTTCAAATTCAGCATTAGCATGCTTGGGCATTTGAGCTCTTTAGGTGGCTTCTCCTCTTCATTACTAGTTAGATTTTGGAAGCAGTACTCAATAATGACATATGGTGTTCATTGACCTTAAGAAGGCCGACAACAAAGTCATGAAGGAAATCTTGTGGCGATGCCCGGAGGCAATAGGGTATTGGGGGCCTACATTAGGGCGCTAAAGAACATGTACAAAGGAGCTAAAACATAGGTAAGAAATAAGAACAGCGGGAGGAGACTCGAAGCACTTCCCTGTGGAGAGAGGGTTACACCAAGGATCAGCTCTTACTCCGTTTCTATTTGCCTTGATGATGGATGTATTGACGTGAGACATTCAAGATGAGGTGCCTTGGTATGTTCTTTGCAAATAACATAGTACTGATTGATCAGACGTGCAATGGTGTTAATGCAAAGTTAGAGGTATGGAGACAAACTTGGGAGACTATAGGGTTCTAGTTGGGCAATATTAAGATAGAGCATATGGAGTGCAAATTCAATGATGTGATGCATGAGGTAGGTGTGGAAGTGAGGCTTGACACACGAAATATCTCCAAGAGTGATAGAATCAAGTATCTTGGGTCTATAATCCAAAGGAGTGAGAACATCGACGATGATATCACATACGTATTAGTGCATCATGGATGAAGTGGAGCCTTTGGAGTCTTGTGCGATAAACGGCACCACTAAAACTTAAAGGTAAGTCTATAGAGGGGTGGTCAGACTAAATAGTTGTATGGAGCGAATGTTAGCCAATCAAAAACTCCCATGTCCAAAAGATGCATGTTACAAAAATGAGGATGTTGAGTTGGGTGTGTGATCATACTAGGAGCGATAAGATTAGAATAAGGATGTTTAAGAAGGTGGGATAGCTGTCGTGGTGGACAATGCGAAAGGTTTGGTTATAAAGATTACGAGGAGAGACAAAGGTAGACCAAAGAAGTATTAGGGAGAGGTGATAAGATAGGATATGATGCAGGTTCAAATTATTGAGGACATGACCTTAGATAAAGAGTGTGGAGGGCAAGCATTAGGATAGAAGATTAGCGAGTGTAGTGTTGTCTTGCTTAGAGAGGTTGGTGTTTGACATTGTACTAGTTGTATTATTGTGGTTTTTGTTTTTTATGTTTAGCATTATCTATTATTGTTTTCAATATTTTATCCTAGTATGTTGTTTATTGTATTTCGATCATTGCACTATTTTGTTGTTTTTGCATCCATATGGTAGACTTTGCATTGTTTCCTCATTATTTGCTATATTTTCCTCATTGTCTCCTTCTTCTTTGTACCGGAATTTGCTGCATTTGAGTTTAGGGTCTTTCGGAAAAAACTCTCTACCTCCACGAGGTAATGGTAAGGTCTGTGTACATTATACCATCACCAAACCCTACTTGTGGGATTTCATTAGGTACTTATTGTACTCGGTAACGACATGCCTACTTCATTTATAAACTGGAAAATTACTAATCAAGCAACAGTTACTGCGATATATAGAAGACTAACATACATTTCATATTTCCTGGTGCATTCATCATGCAAGTGGGAGAAACAGAACTTTATTCGTATTCTATCAGTTAGAAGTAGCAGATTTTCTCATGACAGCTCTCACTAACTGCTTGGCTGTGAGAATTCAATGATTGGGATGGATATATACAGCAAAACATTTATGCTACTAGTAGAGAATTCTAAAGTGATCAAGTGTATATCACCACTTTGTTTGCTCTCTTGATGTAAGGAAATAAATAATCATAATTGCAACTTCCAATGCATAAAACCTGAAAGCCTGATTACCTCCTCATGCTTCTCTCTTGCAGATATGGTCTGCTCAGTAGCTATCTCAACAACAGAGTCCAAATTCTGTTGGCTTGAGGATCTCTCCATTTCTAACGCAGTGATCTGAACAAAAGCTCCACATTTCCAAGAAACACTTAAAAGAGGAAAAGTGACTAGGTAATCTTTATTTATACAGATGAGGAAAATGAGAAAAGAAAGAAACGAGGACACCTTCTCTTGGAGCTGCTTAATCACGAAAATAGCTTCTGCTTCTCTCAAAGTTTTGCTCCCATACAAGGGCATCAAAGAATTGTCCTCTTGCTCAGAACCATCAATCAGATGCATGCCAGCCTCAAACAGCTTCCTTGTTAGATAGTCAATCTTTATCTCACTCATGGTAATCTAGCAAAAACAAGGATTAAACTAAGAAGTGAATCAGAAATAACAGAAGCAAAGCAAAAGAACATTACATGTGATTCATATTTTAAAAGCAACTCCTCATATTCCTTTTGAAGTTCCAGTAAATCATTGTCTTCCTGCCAGAATTAAAAAATAATAACACGACAATCAATGGTAGTATACGTTTTTTTTCAAAACTGGTAACTAAGTGGTATGGTACTATTTTGAAAGGAAGTTGAAATAGCAAAGTGAAGTGTAAACCAGTGAAGAGCTTTTTTTTCTAGAGGCTCCTTTTCTCCTGCTAGTCACATGCAACAAAGCCTGCGGGTCAGGGAGAGTAGAGTCTTCCAATCGATTACTGCCTGAGTTGTCTTCTTGCTTGCCAGAGTATAAATTGCTGTCAGCATCTAATAGTTCTTCAAAAGGAAGCAAAGGTCCAATTTCACGTTCATTCCTTTTGGCTTTGACTGTAGAAACCTTCTCTTTTACTGCAGAGCTCGACTGAAGCAGCAGAGAATAAAATATTTAATTTCTGTTTGCATAGATAAAGCAGCTTTACCAGGGTTCTAGATTGGAGTTCCAGTTCTCCAATTTGGTGCTCATAATTGTCAATTTAAAAGGGCATATCATTAATGCTTGCAAGGAATCTGGAACCAACGTTTGCAAAGAAAAGGACTTTCTAACCAATGAACACGTTTTTTATTATTAAGCAATTTGTTGAAGAAGATATTTTGATAAAATTAACTAATTAAAAGAGTTTAATATTAGAAAGAGATAATTAGTCATTGTAATTATACATTAATGATAAATATATCAAAGAATTGTCATAAAAAATCAAATAAGGCTGGTAAGCATAATATCATAGACTAAAAGAGTAGTGTCATGAAGCAAAACCTGGAGGGAAGTTATTATATATGTACACATCTAGCCAATTTGGCCAAGCTTTTGGGAGGCCTAAAGTGCTTTATTTTGTTTTTCAAAAAGTGCTTATTTAAAAAAATGTTTGACCAAGCTTTTGGGAGAAGACATGTACTTCTGGGCAGCCTGCTGCAGCTACCCTTTGGGTGCGCATAGAGTAAAACTCCCACTCCTATGCAACAGCTTGCAAACCACATGGGAGAGGTAACGCGCACCAGGCTCGACCCAGAAGGCAAACCCCTTACTTTCGCTAACAAGGGATTTCGAACTTGAGACCTCCAGCATGGCATAGCAGAAGCTATTTTTCGGAAGCGGTCCGAAAAGCACTTTAGAGAAAAATACACTAAGAAGCACTTCTAAAAACTTGGTCAAACAATAATTGTTGCTCAAAAGTGCTTTCAAAATTTATCAGCCAAGCAAAATTGCTTCTCAACAACAGTACTCTGTTGAAAAGCTATATACAAAATAAGTTGATTTATTTACCGGATGCACTTGAACACAAATTAGCAAATATCAAGTACTCTGAGGCAGTTGGTTCATACACCAAATAACATCATTGATGCAGATTCATAGCACTAGTATAATGCAGATTGTAATGCAGGTTTGAGAACAAATGGTCAATAATCACATATCCATAAAATTACTAAAGTAATATTCATATTGCTTCACGAACCTACTGCTCCTGTGTGGTCTTCAAAGAAATTGACGCAACAAAAGATTATAGTAACACTAACAACAGAAATTAAATCTCACCTCCTTCAAAGCCTCCCTTGAAAGGTTACCTGGGCACCATGTATATCGCCGTTTTTCCTACAACGCAGAAGATAAAACATCAACATAATCACAAGAGAACTTTTCCCACTCTTTGTTTCTTTCATTATTAGGGTGAAAAAACTCAATCACTAGAGAACAGCAGTAAAAGAAAGCTAAGGGTAGACCAACCAAATGCAAATGATGGAACGAACAAAGTGTTAGATGTATGTGCTATTGCCTTAATATTCATACACTAATATTAATACACAATTTTTCCAAAAATGCAAATTAGAGGCCTATTTTTTGAAATTGGTAGCAGATTTCAAATTTTTCTTCAAACTCAAAATTCAATATACCTCTGGGTGTTCTTCCAAGCAAGGAAATGAATTCTTAAGAATTCATTGCATGAATGAAATAGGATCTTTCAAGTAAAAGTAAATAAATTTATTAATGATAAAAAAATCTTCCCATATACAAGGATATCAGTTGTCTTCATGTACTCAGAAGGTAAGGGTTAAAGCTAACTGTTGGTCTAGGATTCAAGGATTATAGAAGGAGAAAAGAAAAAAAAAAGAACTATGATCCCAGTTACCTGATAAAAGAGATGGAAAAAGTACTTCGGCACTGAAAAATAAATTAGTTGCATCAAGTCTTAGCAGTAATTAGGTGGAAGGCCCACATATATGTTAAAATTGAATTGGACTGGTCAACTTCACACTGTGAAGTACTACCAACTTGTTGAAATCACTCTTAAATAGTAGTGCTTCTAGGAGGGATTCAAAAGTAAGTAAAGCAATGTAAAGATAGAAAATTGACCAACTCACCTTTTTATAGGTGTCACGACCCTCAACCCTATTTGAGCATAGCACCATAGAACTCAAGTTCTCAATTTTCTTGGCTTGCTCTTGTAGCCTCTTCTCCCTTTCAGCTTGAGCTTTCTTTTCCTCCTCCAATTCTAATGTAATTCGTTCTCGTTCCAATTCACTCTATTAAAATTTCACCCCTTTGAGACTCACAAAATTGCCAATGCTACTATAAAGTATCATCACAAACCTTCAATAAAGTATTCCGAAGATTCAATATTTCTTCATCAAGATGTTCCGAATTTGACGCCTTCAATGGTTTCAAAAGTATAGGTTGGTCAACATATCAATGCAACCACTTCAAAATAACAAAAGACGTGACTGCTTGCACAACCTGCAATTTAGCTCGCAACTCCTCAATCTCCTTCTTTTGACGCTTGAGCAATGCAGCATCAGTCAGTATCTGGAATATATAGATAGGTTAAGAGGCAAATGAAAGTGGGCAAGGTAAAAAGAAAGTACAAACCAGAAGAACCTCAAACTAACAGCAGACATGAATAAGAGGCATAAAGAAAGCTGAGTGATCAACTTGCTTTCTGGCGCAAGCATTAAACATGCACTTCTCCAATTCCATAAGAACATTGTTTGAAGTAATGAAAAGATATCATTGATTGAAGAATGTGGTTAGATATCTAACCTCATTCACATGAACACAGTTTGTAACCCGCAATGCCCTGCTAGCAAATTGAAGACTACTTTTAGTCTCGTCGGCATGAATCTGGCATCAAGGAAAAAATGCATTATTAAAATAGAGCAAGGAAGACTGTAAGCATAAACCTAGCATCAAACATAAAGCGCCATAAAAAACCAAAGGCAGAGAGAAAGATGAAAGAAAAACGAACCATAAACACAGTCACCCAAGCATAATTTACAAAATGGTTCAGAAGTACAATATGTGATGAAAAGAAAGTTCTACTTGCGAAAAAGGTGGTCTCATTGCATTTTTACCATGGTTAGGGCTAATTGAAAGGTGCTCGAGCCCTTTCACATTGAAAAACGAGTGTAGACAGTGATCCACAGACCTTCTCGTGCTACTGTACTAAACAAGTCAGAAGCATTATGCAGAAAAAAGAAGGCCAGTCCATCCACAGTAAATTTATGTGTTCATTACATAATCATTTCGTTGAATAAATTGCTGAAAAACATAAAATGATATCATAGTAGCACTGTACTAACTTGCAAATCTTCAAAGGAAAAAAATGGAGAACTGCAGTGATGGTGTACTAAATTTGTAAGTCTAAAGGGAAAACACTCGAACACAATCATATAATTCTCATATAAATGGACATGATTATGCGGCACACATGCCTACCATTTACATAAAGACTAGCATGGCAAAATCAGTATAGCAATAGTTTCCATCAGTGGCAGATTGCTTTGTAGTGAATCTTTTCATATTAAAAGATATTCCAAATAAGTTGACATGATAGACAAAATATAGATTATGAAATATAAGACTCGATAGAGAATGTTGTGCACCACACAGGGACTTGTGTATTTGATGATAAGGCATTTTTCAGCTTACCATAAATGTATTAAGCTCAGTTAATTTACCTGGGCAAGAGTGATATTGCATATAATGGCAGTGTTTGCATTTCCACCCAGAGCAGGTTGCAAGATACGCGTAAGTTTACTGTCTCGGTATGGAACGTGACCCCTGCAAGATTGCATGACACATTTGTACAAGTAGAAGAACAGTTTACGGAACCAACTTCAACACATAACAAGCTTACCCCTGACTCTCAGCACCTTCACTCAGTTTTTTAATCACAGTGCCTAAAGTCATCAAGCTTTTGTTGATGTGGGAGCCTTCTTTTAGACGCACACCTTCCGCTCCAGTTTTGGCAGCACGTTCTGAACCAGCAAGGTCCACTAGGTTCTGGGAAAATTTTGAGGGTAAAAAGAGTATCTTCGTAGTTTTTTCTACGTTAATGATAGCATTTTACAAAAGAATGTAAAAACTTCCTACTGCATACCAGAACAGATACACGGACTGCATCACAAGAATTGTCTGTTTTTGTATCTTCGGCCTTCTCCCTACTCTCAATTATCTATCAAGTATAAATACCAATTTTAGGACATGAACCTACTTTGCATATCTTAGTATAGTCATTCATGAATATCTTACCATCCGGAAAATTGTGTGTGATCTACTGCTGTATAGATTCATATTAGTTTCTCCAATATGTCGATGAGCTACAAAACAAATTGCGAAGACTGTTACTCTTGCTGAACTTTTGACATAGGAATATTAATGTGAAAATAGAGTTAGCTAATATAAAGGCAGAACGGTAATGGGATATGGATGCAGCACCTCTCTAAAGATGAAACCAAATCTTTAGGCACAGAAAAATTTGGCAGTTTGTTCTTAAAACCAATACTTACCGAGGAGTCTCTGTTATTAGAGGAATTGGAACCTATAAGACGGTTTCAAAAGATAATAATTACTGAGATGACATATGCAAATTGATGATACTTTTAACTTACATTCTCCGAAATCCATGAGTTCAAGCACATGATCAGGAGAGGCAACAATTTCCTCCCTTAAGCCAGCAACAAATATTCCCCGCTTCATGCCAGATTATCAAAATAGGATGAAAGCCAAATTATCATGAAAGTTCATGTGCAACTAACAATGACGTGAAACCAAAATTAATTCAATACCTCTATACTTTCATGGATTTGCAATTTCCGGTGCTCAGGGGCCAATAAATCATTTATCTCCTCGTTATAGATTTCCATATACGACATCCGTAGAAGAAACTCTCTATCCACTTCCTACAATTTCAGGAGATCAAATCATACTTGGGTACTTATAAAAAGGTTCAAAAAGGAGAGCCAATGTTATGCACTAAAGAAGTTCTAAGGAATGAGAATATTGCACAAAATAACAGTGCAACATAGTTTTAGAAGAACAGTTGATCAGTCACTAAAAAAACAATGTTTCATCAGTTGCTTATGCTATCAAAAAAATCCAGGAAATTAAACCAGCAAATAGGTGAATGATCATTTCCTACCTTTCTTTTGCCAGTTTTTTCCTAAATTTGATTCAACAGTTGGATCTCTTTGGATAGAGAAGGTTAAACCCGTGATAAGACTATTGGAGACAAAAGAAATGAAGAGGATGATACCGGGGAGAGACAGGAATGAGACAAGGAATCTGGTTGACCAAAAAGTCTTAGATAGCAAGTGTATAGATTCATATTTTGAGGATTCCCTAGAGAACGAAGCCAAAGCATAAGAATCAAATGTTTTGTGGCACACATTGATGTATGTTGGTTTTTTAAAAGGAGGGGGCAGCAAAAAGTATTGATTGAAATGTCTCTCAATGGATTGAATGACTTTCAATAGCTTTCAATAATTTTGTTATGTATTGAGAGACTTTAAATAGCCAACATAAAACACAAAATCAACATAATTTGAAATTCAAAACTAACTAAAATATTTCAACAAACTAATCTATCTATTAGAAATTTAAAATTCGATTATCCAAAACTTAGGCAACTTATTTAACTAAAAATTATTGCAGTAACTAAAAGCAAATTTCAACATGTAGCTGGGAGAATTGCTTTTCCTTGGAGTCTATTAAAGACCAATTCACCAACTTCATACCATTAAGTCCTGATATATAGAGCAGTTTATAGAAAATGAAAAAAAAAATCAGAAAATAGCAATTGCAAGAACTGCAAAATGACCTTAAGACTTGACAAATGACTCTGAATCGCTTTTATAGCGAATTATTTTCCAGTAAGAGAACTTATTTCTTTTCAATCAACGTAAAGTTGCAGATACAGTCATCATTTGAAGAATGTCAAAAATATGAAGGCGATGCAAATACCGTTGACAGTTGAAGGGGTACAAATTGATAAATGGCAATTCCAAACCTCTTCAATGAAATTAAAAAGATCTTGAACGGACATAGGGATGACTCCAGGTTCATTTGTTGATCCTCTCATAGTATGTGTTTTTCCACTGCTTGTCTGGCCATATGCAAAAACAGTCCCTGCCAAAGAAGATAAGTAGGCTGATCAGTAGCTTAAAAGCCATATTTGCTTCTTTATAAAGTTAGGCAATATTATTAAAGCTAGTACCAAGAAAGCATTGCAAGAGGTACAGAAAAAGACATTACAATGACACTATTACATCCCCAACACCATAGAGCTCAACAAAGTCAACAAAAATATGACATGTTTCTCTATCAAGCGCTCCCTATACTGTGAGAAATATAAGAGAAAAATATTATTGAATTGTTGTCTACATTATTACATTGAGACCCTATTTATAGATACTATATTAGACTCCTTTTCCAACTAGGATACTATAATACAATCCTTTTTTAATTAGGATTCCATATACTATAACTATTCTTAATCATATTCTAAGTAGGATTGTAGATATTATTCCTATTCTTATTCTAACACTCCCCCTCAAGCTGGTGAATACAAGTCATATGTACCTAGCTTGTTACAAATGTAATTAATATGATGACCGATGAAGAGCTTGGTAAGACATCTGCAAGTTGATCACCCGACTTCATAAAATTGACAATCAATCTCAATGTGTTTAGTCTTTTCATGAAATAGTGAATTTAATGCATAATGCTAGTCAATTTCAATGTGCTTGGTCTTCTTATGAAATATTGAATTTGATGCATAATATTGATAAAACACAAAGTGATAAATTCCTGAAGTACAGTGTTGAACTTTCCAAGCCAAGGTTGAGAAGACTGTTTTAG
>JAOTQJ010000083.1:6781273-6791880 GCA_025642045.1 Solanum sejunctum
TGTCTCTAATTGATTGACTTGCACTTTGATAGGGATTTGACATTAAAGATTTTCCTGGTTTGTGTCCATTGACTACCGTATACCCCATGCAACACTATGCAAAAGCTAATGTTGAAATGTTGAAGGGTTATGCTGCAGAGGCATTTGAGCAGTACAATGAATAAAATGTATGCCCTAGTTACACTCCCCATTGTCTTTCTAGTTGTTCTTTTTCCTTGTTTTCTCTAGAAAGCTGAGAAAGTTTCATTTTAGGGCACTAAATATCAAGTCAAGGATATGCTGAAGCTTAATGGAGAAGGCTGTAAAGACTTCATTTTCTGTATCACCTTTACGGTTATGAATGGTGAGAAGGGATATTTTCAAGCTAAGGTGGTGCGGCATCTGGATCAATCTTTGGATTTCCCTATCGTTAGGCCAAGGGTAATGAGATCTGCTATGAATTCTTTTTAACTTTTTCTTCAAGTTTGATAACTTTAATGATTAAGTTTCAGCATCTGCAAATTATTAATTCTCTTGTGGTTTTATGTAGGTGAAGGAAGGTCAGGACATATAGTAAAACGTGAGGTGGGTGCATTACTTTGGCTTGGGTCAAGTTTTAGCTTTGTTGTTGTCAATGTTGTTAGCAATTGAAAGTGGATTATCTAAGTCTATGGTGTGTAAAAGGAGGTAAAACAACTGTTACAATTTGTGGAAGTTTGCTGGTTAAAGTTTAAGACAATATAATTGTGATGTTTTATTTTACTATATCCTATTGTTTTGGTTGAAGCTCAAGGATATAGTATTTGTATTCCTTGTATTGGTTGACTCTTTTTATATTATTATAGAGTAGAGCTATGTTGTCTGGATTTCCGAAAATGCCACTAAAATTGGGTGATCCAGAATTTAATTTGTTCTTTTCTTGAGATCCTACGTAGATGGTTTGGAGAATCTCAATATAACAAAGGAGTAGAGTACCACCATAAATAAGTTCTTTGATGGTGGTATTTGTTATCTAGTTGGAAATACATACTTCATCTATTTCCAGAAATATACTACGTGGAAGAATGAATTCAACCAAGTTAAGACTAGTGGCAATTTCTTTTTTTTTTTTTAATGTAATTTCCCAGTGACTATCTGGTGTGTTGTATTTCATTTCAAATGTTTAAATTACAAGGATAGATACTATCCTGCAAAACAAGAATGAGCACCCAACAAAAAGACTTATTGCTCATTCTACAACTATAGAAGAAGTTAAACTTACAAAAAAAGAATTAGCTTTATCAACTTTTGATCTAATGGAAGGGATTTGTTTTTTATCCAAGAGATAGGGACCTTTTGCACCATTAGGGTGCTCGTTAGCAGATAAGTAAATGGAGCTATCATGTGAGTTCATTGCGAATTTTGCTAGCCAATTGGCAAGTTGATTAGCCTCCCTATAGCAGTGAGTAATCTTTACAGTAGCCTGTTTGAGCATCTCTGAGGTTTCTTTAATGATTCTATTAATTCTAAAGCTGCCACTCTTCTTGTTCTTAAGTATATCTGTGATTATCATGGAATCCGATTCTATGATAATGTTCGTGTAGCCGTTTTGAATATACCATTTTTCTCCATACCAAGCAGCCTTTGCTTTCGCAATATTGTGATTGGAGCACTGGAATGGAATGGAGAAGGCCATGATCAACCATCCTTCATCATCTCTAAGAACACCTCCAAGTCCTGCTTTTTCATTATCTTTGTCGAAGCTTCCATCCGTGTTAGCTTGAGAAAGCCAAGCTCTAGTTTTTGCTTTCAGACCACCATAATTTGCGGTACAGATTGCAACTTTACTAGATTAACACAAATTCTTCCATGGAAATGAGAACTTGCATCCAGGAAAGGTCTTGGTTGTGACTGCTTGTGTAGTCCATCCTATATGCTGTTCAAGTTTATACAAACTGAACTTTTTCTGATTACCGTACCTGAAAGCACAAGTCTCCTTCCAAATAGACCAACAAATAATAATTGGGGTGATGTGTATATTAATTTATGTACATCATTATGGGCTTTCTCATTCCACTAAAAATTATGATATGCCTGATAGGGAGATGAGAATGTCTAATCCCTAGAGAGGTACCAAAAAGCTTTCAAATTTTACTAGCTGCTACTCCTTGACTAAAAATATGATTCACGGTCTGATTGCAAATGTTTGTACAACAATAGCACTTGGCATCCATCTGCTTTCCAAGCTTACTAATTATATCCTCAAAAGGGAGCTTATCTTTCCATAACCTTCAATTGAGAAAAGACATTTTAAAGGGGATAGGAGAGTGCCATACCTTGCTGATTAGAGTCTGAGGAACTCTTTTAGTTCTTACCAAGTTCCAAGCTGTCCTGCTAGAGTATTTGCCCATCTCTGTGAGGTCCCAAAAGATTTGATCATCTTTCTCTGGGTTACCAATCTCTATTTCGCCAATAATATCACAAATATGATCAGGCAGAATCCTTTTGAGCTTTTCCATGTCCCACTTACCCTGTTTGATGAAATGCTTGACTAACAACTTAGAGTTCTTAGTAGATTCGGGACCTTGATGAGCTAGCGGACCTTTATAGTCCAATTATCCCACCAAAAATAGTTAGTACCTGAATTAACCTGCCACAACATATGTTTTTCAGCTTCTTCTCTAACCTGGAGCATATGCTTCCAAGCATGAGAGTCCCCTGAAGCCCATTTCTTGCCAACCATGTGAGATCTAATACAATATGTATTTTTGACAAAACTTGTCCAAAGCGAGTTAGAGGTTCTGAACCTCCACCATCTTTTGGTAGCCAAAGTATTGCTGAGATCATTCATGTTCCTAATCCCTATACCACCTTCCTCACAAGGTACGCAGAGATTAGACCAAGAGCTCCAGTGATAGTTCTTGTGATTTTGGTTACTACCCCAAAAAAAGTTAGCAAACTGTTGCTCGATCAATTTAATAGTACCTTTGGGAGGGGTTAACACAGACAAAGTGTAAATGGGGAGTGACTGAAACACACTTTTAATTGAAACTACTTTACCTCCATGAGACAGATGTTTACCATGCCAACCATTAAGCCTATTCACTACCTTACCAACCATGTAATCAAAATATTCAAGTTTCTTAGACATACAAAGGGCATCCAAGGTTGGTAAAAGGAAAGTTTATATCCATAAAACCTGTGCATCTTCTAATTCTGTTAATTCTACGGGCAGAAGTTTTAGGAGCAGGAAAAAAGAAACTTTTATCACTATTAATCAACTGACCAGAGCAATTCTCATACTTACTGATGCGATCCATGATGAGCTTTATAAAAGAGGATTTTTCACTACTGAAAATAACTATATTATCAGCGTAAGCAAGGTGATTAATAGCTTGACAATTAGAGGGCATTGTGAAAGGAATGAAACTATCATTATGAATGAGATCGTTCAGGGATCTAGAAAGCACCTCTGCGGCTAGAATGAAAAGAAACAGAGATAGGGGATCCCCTTGCTTTACCTTGAGTTAGGAGAAGAACCTATATCTAGACTCATTAACAATCACAGAATACCAATTTTCAGAAATAAGATTATAAATCATATCAGTCCAATTTTTGTAAAACCCAAATTTTGCCAAGACGTTGACTACAAAATGCCAAGACATCTGATCATAAGCTTTGGACATGTCCAATTTAATCATTACATTGCCACCCTTGTTAGTCTTGGAGATCTACTGAATGATTTCCTGAGCTAACAAGACATTTTTAGTCATAAGTCTTTCTTTAACAAAACCACTTTGATTAGGAGAGACAAGTTTTTTGAAAAGAGGATTCAGTCTTAAGAAAATAATTTTTGACACTATTTTACTGGTGAAATTTGAAAGGCTTATAGGTCTAAACTCTTCAAAACTACAAGGGTTCTTAGTTTTAAGAACTAAAGCAAGACAAGTATGAGAGAAATACCTGATCAGCTTTTTACCTTTGAAGAATTCTTGAACATAGGCTTTAACATCCTCTTTGATGATGTCCCAGCAGCATTGGAAGAATGTTCCATTAAAACCACCAGGTCCTGCAGCACTAGTCGCATTGAGACTAAAAACAATCTCCTTTATTTCTAGTTCCTCTGAAATTTGGCATATCTTGTCATTTTCTTCTAAAGAAATAGTATCAGTTCTACAATCAAGAGTACTTGAGTCAAAATAAGGAGTTGGAATGTTAAACAAATTTTGGAAATGTTTGATTGCAGTCCTTGAAATTTTCCCACTTGATGGTGTTCTCATTGACATCTCCAATCTGTTCCCTCGACCAAAGACTAAGTTTTTTGCTAAGCATCTTCAGTTTAGATTGTAAAATTCAGATTGGGTTACCGTGAATGATTATACCCCAAGTATCTTTGACTACATCCATAAAACCTTCCTGTCTCACCCAGAAGTTAAGAAATCTGAAGTAAAGAGATATAAGGGTGATTTTTGTTTTGATATTTCATAAGCAACGGTCTATAGTTAGAACCAGTTCTAGCCAAATGTCTAATAGAGAAATTTTGGAAAGATTGGTCCTAAAGATCATTGATACACACTCTATCCAATCTTTTCCAAATCTTCTTTTTAGGACTTCTATTATTGCACCAAGTGAAGTTACCACCAGCACAACCGATATTTATTAATTCACAATTGTCCAAGCATTTCTGAAAATCCAAGCTTTTGGAAATCCTACGAGGTTTGCCTCCTAACTTCTCTGAAGGATCCAAAATTACACTGAAGTCACCTCCAATGCACCAAGGACCATCAACTTTATAGTTATCTTGTTTAAAGTCCTCCCAAAGAACTTCCTTTCGGATACGATACATTTCGCATATACAGTAGACAAGTAAATCATATCTTGATTGCCATAGACATTCTTTATGGCAAAAGTAATATGTTGATCACTTTCAGATATAAGATTCGTTTGGATGTTTTTGCTCCAAAAATACCAAATTTGCCCGTCGTATTAGCAATATCGTTATAGTACCCTAGGAACTTGTTGTAACCATATATTTTACCTTCAAAAGGTTCAAAGATAGCAATAAACTGAGATTTATTGATATGAGCAAACTTTTTAAGTCTATGAATAGATTTTTTGTTCCTAATCCCCCGAATATTCCAAAAGAGAGCACTAATCATGATTAATCGTGAGGGGGTTACCATCCTTTTGATTTCTCCTTTGGGAAATTTGAGTTTTGCTTTTTTGCTTTTTTTTTTTTCTTGCTTTGCTCCTTCCTCTGTTGGCAGTGGATAGTTCATCAGAATCAGATTTGCTTTCTTGCTATTTCAGTCTATAGTCCCCATCCTGGTGATTCTCACTTTTAGATTGAATAGAGGGTTCAATAGATCAATGTTGCTCTTCTGATCGGATCTTCGAAGTATATTCTCTGTCTGCTATCAGCCATATCCTCAGTATGCTGTATATTATTTAGGTTCACAATCAAATTTAGACCAGGCATATCTCTAAATTCTGTAGGAACTTTAGAGGTGTCTGTAGTATTGTCTGGTTCACTAGAGACACTATATTGGGGGTCGTTATGTTTTTTGTTTTTCCTTTTGCTAGTAGTAGAAGTGTCCATCCCAATTTTCTCCTTCGAGAGATCATCCTGATGCACACTATCTTGATTAGTAGAATGCTCTTCCTTTGCATTTTGATTCGTACTTCCTATGTTAATATTCACATTATCCATTTCTCTTTTTCTGCTTTTATTTTTCTTGGTGTTCTTCTTGATGGTCATCTTTTTTGTTGTTCTTTTCTCCCTCAAAATCTACAGACTGATCCTTTGTTCTTGAGACTGATGACTGATCATTATTATTTTTCTATATGGTAGACTTGTAGATGATTTTGCTTTTCTTTTTAGGGATCTTCCTATTTTTCTTTTTCTTGTGTTTTTCTTTGGTAACCTTGATTTATTTTGAAGTAAACATTATATTCTCTTCGGCATTATTCTTGTTTTTCAGTCTCTCTGTTATTTCCTTATCTTTGCTGTTGTCCTTTTCTTCATCAAAATCCTTGTTCACCTTCATCACAGATTGTTCTGCCACATGTTCTTCATCTTTTCTCTTTTTCTCCTCTTCAGCTTTAGCAGTTACTTTTTTCGAAAATTCTGCAATTCATTATATTGTGTCCAATTTTCTTGCAATGCATATAGTATTTTGGGATGATTTCATATTCCACCTTTTTAGTAAACCTTTCAAAGGTGAGCCTTCATCCTTTATTCCCACCCAAACATTATCCATTTGGCCTAATTCAATCGATTTGGGGGCGGGGCTTTAGGAATCTTCCTACAATTGTGTACGTACATTCTTTCGCCATGATTCCATAGTAGTCCTTAGATTTGAACTTAGATTTGAATATGATTGCTGGCATTTCGTTGTGGTTAGAGTGCCTGGCAACTACAGATTCTCCTCCTCTGCAGAAGTATACGACAAAGATGGCGCAATGACAGCAGTAGCATATGATAGTTTCTCTGCAATTTCTTTCGCTAATTCTAAAAATTATAGAGGTATGCTTATGTTCATACTTAGAGTTGTTGGGTTGGGATACGGATATGGTGTATTATAAATGTTTGCATCGTATTGTCATTATCAGTTATGCTTCCATTAGGAATTTTAATATTACAACAACAACATTACCCCAATGCCTCGAAGGCTCCTGCCCATTGTGAGGTAAGGGGAGGTCGAATGTACGCAGTCTGACCTCTATGTTTAAAAACATAGCGCGACTGTTTTCGGATGACCCATGATGAGCGTCGAAAGTTGCATTGACTAACTGCTACTTCACAATTGAAAGAAGCGCAAACAGTTTAAAGAGTCATTTTGCTTTATTCTATCATACCCCAAAGCAAAAAAAAAAAAAGTGAATCTTTGGCTCCATCCGAGATTGATGGAAATAAGAATTTTAATATTAGTTATGCCAAAATTTTTTCTTATGTAGTGTTTAGTTTTTGATGTATCAAAAATAATATGTATCATTCAAGCAAATTGTTTGAAAAAAAAAAACTCTCGAGATGTACATAGACAAGGTCTCTAGGGGCAATTGTATATTTAATCATGCTAATACATGTATTAAAACTTATTGCATTACTAATAATATCAAGTTTCATGTATTAATTATACTACTTTTTGGAAACATGTATTACACATGTATCCCATGTAAATTTTAGTAGATTTGTTAGAATGATTAAAATTTATGAGAACACATTGTAATAAGTAATAATTACAATATAGCAATTACAAATAAATCTCTAAAGGAGCGAAAATTTTTTAATAAAGTCACAGATAATTAATTTTAGTCCAAATAAAAATACAGAGTGACAACAATCCAGAGAAAATTAAATTAAAAAAAAGGCTAATAAAGAGAAAACATAACAAAAAGATTAGAAAAACAATACAATATACACATCCTTCTTAAGACTTTAATGATAATAATATAGAAACAAAACAACTACATAATCAGTAGATAAGCTTTCGAATTCTTGTCGACACCTCCTGTTGACATCCAATTCTTATCCTCCACGATATAAATTAATGATCGAGCTTTTAATTTAACAATTTGAAATAACTAGCTTTCGAAAATGCAAAATATTTTTTCAAATAAATTACAGTTTTTATTTTTAGGATTATTTTATTATTAATTATTTCAGTTTGATAATATTAAAGACTCTTTAATTAATTTGTATAATTTGTCATGTAGTCAAATTAGCCATTCTAATTCAATTTGATTACATTTTGTAGTCCATCAAATTTAATTGGTCAAGATTTCAATCCATTGGCCAGATTTTAAATTGAATCCCCTACAATTTATACCCCTTCATCTTCAGATTTTGTTTAAACCCAATACCCATGCCCAATTCTTAATCCCTTACCCGGCCCAATCCAACACCTTATACATCAGACCAACATATACATACACTGACACAACTCACGCGCCCCAACCCCTTACCCTTCTCCTTCTTTCTCTTCCCAGAACGCGTAATCCCACTCTCCCTTCCCTTCTCCTTCTTCTTCGACGAGCTCCACAAGAGCAAACCAAGGGAGCGACTCAGCGAATTAAACCCAGAAGAATGCCAAAAACCAATATTCCCCTCAACAGTTCCTTCCCCAATTCGTACATATGTGTTCCAATCTCATGCTATCCTTCGTCCTTGCTCTATCGAGCCGTCCACCTATCCCTTCCCCAAGGGCTTGAAGATCCTTCTTGGGATATTCTTGATTCCAAAAGAGGATAGAATTTAGGGGAATTTTGAATTGAAGATTTGAAAAAGCCCTAATTTCGGCCCTGTTTTGGAACCCTAGAAAATCCATATATATATATATATATATATCCCCTTTTTCCAAATTGGGGGCAGCCGTTGATAACCTGGAAAACCCCCTAAAAACTCAAATCGATTTCACAGTAGTCTTTCATCTAAAATACATTCAATTTTCATTTAGAGGGAAGGAGTTCTAGCAATTCTTGTTCAATTTCGAGGTTTCTTGAAGCTGGGGAGTTCTTTTGCTCTGAAGCAGGGGGCGATTTTGTTCGGTGGTAAACAGTCTCGTACGAGTTTGGAGTCAGTTGCTGCTTCAATAGAGGTAATACCCCATTCTCTTTTTTCGTTCGAGTCTCATATATTATGACCGAGTGTGATTGCTGAAGGTATCTCGAGATTATTCATGTTTGCATTAGTTTGATTCTGGCTGTGAATGCTCTGTTAGAGCTAGATGACACTGTGGTTTGTTGTTGGCTAATCAACACTATTCGCTCCTCCTTCTTTGAATACAGTTCGTTTAACAGTGTTATTGAGTTCGTTTGCACCTCATTATTGTTTTGTTTCTCTCAGAACTTTTGAGTCTTAAGTTACAGGCTGTTGTGACGTGTTGATGTTGTAGATTTTACTGTTAAATAATAGAATCTGTATTGCGTATTGATTTCGAGTTTCTTGTTCAACTCTGGGTCTCTTAGTCGATTTCAAGTTCTGTCATCTCTGTTTCATGCTTTCGCTCCAACTTACAGCCAGTCCCCGAGTTGTTTGGAGATAATGTGCAACTCTTGTCTTCTTTGGTTCATTTCTGTTCCCGTAACCCATCTACTACCGATATAGTCAGATTTTCAAGTCTGATTCTATGTCCTTATAAACATGCCTGCCAGTGCTTAGTCTGTTAGTTGTAGATGAGAATTTCTGTCGTTCAACGTGAGTCTTCCTGTTGACACCTGGGTTTCATCTTACCCTCTACTCGCATTTGTGTATTTGGAATCTGTTTTGAAGCATGTCAACATGCTTGTCTGACTCTTGAAATGGGGACTGGTTTTCTTCGAAGTGTCTTCATTGTTTGATTTATTCGAATCTAAGTCTGGAACACGACATGCTTTCCTGTTTCCAGTCAAAAGAAAAAGTAGATTTCTGATTGAAAAGTTTGTTTTGAAATTTCTTAAGATTGCTTGAAATTATTCACTGTAACTAAGTGTTTTGTATGAAAACTGTTAAGTTCGGTTGAGCTCATTTGTATGTTTGTTTTGAGTCACTGTAAAGGGAAGTATAGCCTCGTACTGTTTTATCCCAGATTATCGTAATGTAGCTACTGTGGAGAAGATATTGTTGGTATCTTATGGTGTATATGGCTTCCTTTCAAGATTGCATATTGTTTTTTTTTTAACTTAATTCAAAACTGAGGTGTTATCTGTCATTTGCTAAGGGTGCTATCAGCAACCCACCTACGTATCTATATTTATATACTCTCCATTAAGCGCATAGAATTATTAGTTACGTATTTCCTTGTTTTGTTTCCTTTGATTCATCTTGCAGTCTTAATGGACTCCTCTCCTATTATTTGCATCTCGTTGGGCCATGGAGGGCCAACCCTCTATGAGTCAGCCCAAATTTCCAAGATAAGTTAATTACGGGCCTTGGAAGCAAGAAATTTAGTGTATACACTGATATACCATGTATATACAGCAATGTGCAGGAAGAAATGGGGCTTAAGGGGACAAGGAGCAGTCTACAGGGTTAAGGGAAGCTGGAACACAGGTTTTGGAAGTCAAAATCAGTGAATATACACTGATATACAACACATATACACTAAGTGTATATCACAAAATGTGGGCTAAAAGCCCATTTCAGCAGGCAGCAGCAGCAGGGGATTTAAATGGGCTAAGCAGGCCCAAAAATATAGAAACTAGGGTAGGTGGAAGATTGGGCCTGCTAAGCCCAATTTTTATTTTTATTCTCTCCTTTTTCTTGTATATTTATCAATGTTATTTGTGATATTTGTTAATTGATCTTAACTTTATCACATTTATTTGTATTATTGTTTGTTATTAATCTAATCGTTTTCCCAATATTGCCTTTATTTATGTTAATTTTTATTATTAATGATTTTCTTAAGTGTTGAAATTATTCGTACAATTTATTCTTTTGGATTTGAAGTGTTAGTAAATTTTAAACTTAATTAATTTTTTGCAAAATTAGTTCATTCTTTCAAAATTAGTCTATCTTTTTCAAATTTAGTTAATCCTTTCAAATTTAGTCAAATTTTTTTAAATTTAGTTAATTTTTTTTTAGATTTAGTCAAATTATTTTAAGTTTTAGTCAAATTATTTTAAATTTAGTCAATTCTGTCAAATTTAGTCAAATTTTTTCAAACTTA
>JAOTQJ010000083.1:6793828-6805739 GCA_025642045.1 Solanum sejunctum
TTGATAAAACACAAAGTGATAAATTCCTGAAGTACAGTGTTGAACTTTCCAAGCCAAGGTTGAGAAGACTGTTTTAGATCATAATAAAGTAACCTACACAATTGACATACAAGTCTACCTAACTTCCCCTGAGCAACAAAACCAGGTGATTGCTCTATATAGACTTCTTCCTTGAGACCATCATAAAAAAGACATTCTTAAAGTGCAATTGATAAAAAAGTCATGCATTGGATTATTAGATATAATAGCTGAAAGTGGTCACAATTCGAGAAATAAAATTATATGGATAGGGTCGGAATGATGACACGACCCTACTGAGAAAGAGAATTAATTATATAGGTGGGATCATATTGACGGCATGACCCTACTGCAAAAGAGAAATTGTATGGATAGGGTCAGAATGATGGCACGGCCCTACGCAAATTAGATTTGATGAGTCACCAAAAAGATGAATGGAACTACGCAAATCAAATTTGAGTCACCAAAAAGACATAGCGTTATGCAACTATGATATGAGAAAGTAGTTCGGAAAATCACGGTACTACACAAATTGAATATGAGAAGTAGTCCGGGAAAATGCACAGTGCTACACAAATCGAATATGAGAAAGCAGTCACTGAAAGATGATACGGTGCTACGCATGATAAATATGAAAAAGTAGTCATCGAAAAGATGACACGGTACTACATAAATTAGATATAAAAAAAATAGTCACCGGAATGATGGCAACAAACACTGACAGATGTGGGGGTAACAAAAAACAACCCTTGAAAGTCACCGAAAATTGACGCACATTCACCTAATCTTTTTTTTTTTTGCTACCATATCATTGGCCAGACGGGCAGCATATATGTGTCATAGTCGCCCACTGGCAGCGGAAGCTCTGTGATTTTCTACCAAGACCGTAGAAGCTCCGATACCATGTGAGAAATATAAGAGAAAAATATTATTGAATTGTTGTCTACATTATTACATTGAGACCCTATTTATAAATACTATATTAGACTCGTTTTCCAACTAGGATACTATAATACAATCCTTTTCCAATTAGGATTCCATATACTATTACTATTCCTAATCCTATTCTAAATAGGATTGTAGATATTATTCTTATTCCTATTCTAACAGCAGAAGAATAGACTATGTATGCTTTTATACTTTAGAAAAGAAGAGTATAATTCTGCTTGGGTTCGCCAGAATATCATCAAGCTTGGCAAAATGTTTGGATCGGACTTCAAAGGGCATGAGGAGGAAGCTATGCTACTCATGCAAATAGATGCTTGTAGACAAATCAGAAGAACGGAACCATCTACTTATACCAAAAAGGCAAAGTATAAAGGTGCCAATGAATTGAAGAACCTAACTGCTTTTGATGTCAAATTTAAAGACAGTGCTGGGAGGAATGAGGGGAAAAGGAATGCATAACCTGAACCATGAAGCTCAAGCTTGTGTCGTGGAATGTTAGGGGATTAAATGGTGGGGGAAAAAGAAGGGTGGTGTGGAACTGTATAGACCAATGGAAGGCTGATATCATATGTCTAGACTCTAGCGGAAACAAAATTACAGGAGGAATTACAAGATATTGTAAAACAAATATGTTGAAGAATATGGATCAGATCACCCGTCCTGAGGCAAGTGGAACTAGAGGGTGAATCATTATGTTATAGGATAGCAGGGTGTGGAGGGACTCATTATGCCATGGGATACAAGTTGGTGCTTATACTCAGGCATGCAGTTTTGAGGTTTTACTTCAAAATTTCACATGCCACATCTCAGGAATCTATGCACCAAATTGTAAGGTGGAAAAGGTGGTGCGAAATGAATTTCGAGGGTCAGTTTAGCATGATGAAAAGATCATAGAATATTTTGTATGATCAACATTTAGTGTAGAATATTGTACAGCATTAGTTGTACAATATATGTAAGAGATATTCTAGATGCTATATTTAGTATACAATATTGTGTAGCATTAGAAGAGTGTTGGGGGAAATCATAGTCCAGGACTTTCATCAAATAAACTCAGAAAACATAAGTACGTTGCTGCACTTACAATTGAAATTCATCATGTTAACAGCACCATCAAAAATGTCACCTGACCAGGTCAACGTTATTTAATATTGGTAATTAACACGGTTCATACAAATTGAACATCTTAATCACTCCTTATACTTGTTAACACTTCCTAAGCTTCAACACTTATTCATTTGAAACCATGTCAAAAACTGCTAGAAAAGGAACAATACTCCAATGCAAAACTCACAAAATACCAAGTTCAGTGAGAAAATTACCATTAAATCCTTGAATTGCAGCAGAAACAATATTTTTTGTTCGAGCTTTGTAGACTTCAAGTGTCGAGCATTCGTCCCCGAAAATTCTATCTGCATATATACCCGACGATTCAGAAAACGAAAAGGGCGAAACCTAAAAGAGAGAGTGAGAGTACCAAATTCAAACTTGGTCGGCTGATTCGGAATGGAGATAGAGTTGCCGGAGATTCGCCAGGGGCTGGACTTTGCATCTTCCGGCGAGAGAGGCCTCGCTCTCACTGACACGTGAATTCTCTCCATCCTCACTCAGATTTGCTCACTTTCCCGCCGGAGTGCCTCCCCAATTGAAATTTTCAAAAATATAAACCTTTTGAAAATATTATACGGTTCGAGACGTGAGTAAAAATTATAGTAGAGTAGTATTTTATTTAAAAATTGCTCAAGCAAATTTTTCAAAATATTAAAATCATTTCAACATTTTATTATATATAAGCAAAATAATATTTAACTATAAAATGTATTAGTGGTACTAGATACACAAGATAGTTAAGTGTGAGCAAGAAAAAAAAGGAATGGCTAGCAAAATAGTTTCTATATGTTAGAAATATACGAATCATACTAGATACATATATCTAAATACTAGATACATATGAAAAGAGGTAAGCGAGAAAATAAGAGAGGAAAGAGATGAGCGAGAGAGTTAGATACATATAGATGTACTTGGATACAATGTATCTAAAACAAATTACACCTAATTTTGATCACACGTATCCGAAATCCAAATTTTGATAAGATTATAATACTGAAAACTCTCGTGAAGGAAAGTAATTTGTTACTAAACTAATGGAATTTGAGTTATTTGCCTGTAAAGTATTTAATAGCATGATACATAAATATGACTCTTAACTTGGTTTCAACTGACAACTATGACTTTTAACATTACTAGTATACAAGTATGCATTCTTAACTATGGTTAATTTCAAAATATATATAATAAATTAATTAATTACAATAAATATAGTCATGCTTTATTTACATAAAGAATAGCCAAAATCACAGAAAATATACAATGATTATACGACATAGCTTGCAAAAAATCATCAAAAGTATATACCGACTATATAATATAGATTAATCATACATGAGCTACATACTGAACATACATTATGATACACTCAAAACTAAATATAACTTGAGTATACATGAAATATACTCTGACTATAACCATCTTTTAGTAATCTAAAATTTGAACAAATAGACACATTCATCCTACATGACAATTTTGTGTTCTATGTGTATTGTGGCATGGAGAACACATGTATCTGCTTATTCAATGTTGCACAAGTTTAAATGTCTACGCATACAAACATAGAGTTGGAGGCCATAAATATCACTTGAAGCCAAATAGAACATATTTATGCATTATAAAAAAAAAAAAGAGTCCTTGTAAAATCTACCATAGTGATGGACCACTTACAAGCTAGTCAAATGTTCTTCCCTAACCAAATTACATCAATAAAGGTTCCCAACAGTAGCAAAGTGATTTGGAATAACAAATACTTAATTAGACTAGTATAAATATTGAACAAGGAGGATTCATTTACTAACACAATGACAATAAAATAGTGATAATTTTTCCTTAAAGCAATTGATAAACTCCCAAAGAAGACATCATAATAGAACCAATCCACAACTTTCCATTATCCTCCTCATGAACTTCGCTAACAAACCTCATCTTGTTCCCTTGAACATCTTCTAAAACCTCCAAAATTCCTCCCTCCTCACTCAACTTAACGACAGTAGCATGCGGTTGTCCTCCTACCAACAAGTTGTGCATTTGCTGGAAAGTGAATTTCCTCAACAACGCCTTGCCTAGCCACGAGTTGGATAATATCACTCGCGCAAGTGGTGATGCTTTTGCATGTAGCGCGACCCAAAATTCCCCTCTTGAATTAATTCTAACGTTGTCTGGAAATCCTGGAAGTTGCACGAATGTGTCGTGGGTACCTGCATTGGGGCCTTTAAGCCAATACCTTAGTATTCGACATGCTGAAGTTTCGGCTACTAGCAGGAAGGTCTGGTCTTTGCTTAAAGCTACACCATTTGCAAAAGAAAGGCCTTGTAGTAGTATTGTTACTTGTTTTGTTGATTTATCATATTTCATCAGCCTGCCTGTCTTGTCACCACTTGCAGTTGCAGCAACAAATTGCCTACATACACATATTTGATTACTTGGAATAAAGTTACATCCTTGTATAAAAGGGCAAGTCCAGTGCCACTATGCTCAGGGTCAGGGGAAATGCCCGACCATAAAGGTCTATTGTACGCAACCTTACTTTGCATTCCCCATGACTTTCTGATCACATGACAATAACTTTACCAGTTACCAGAGTCAATTACCTGCGCTGATAAATTGTGCTTGAATCGGTGAAGTAAACGACATGATCATCCATATCCAAGTCATTTGTGAAGAGAAGAGGTTGGCCTACAATATGTTGGACTAGTGGGGTAGCCAATCCTCCATTTGGGCCAACAACTTGGAGGCCAAAGTAGGCATCAGCAATGTAAAGGTCTCCAGTTTTGTGATCAAATCTTAAGCCCAAGGGCCTTCCACATATATGCTCCATTTCAGGTGCAGAGGCCTGGCTACAATTCTCCCTTCAAATCAAAACGACATTAATGTATTGTTAGTTTAAATACAAATACTTAAATTTCATTGTACTATATTGCTTAAATCTATTGTTAAGTAACAGCGAAAAGACTCATTTTTTGTAACAATCAATTTGGTGTGATTGCATCGGTATTTTAATATATTCTTCTCATTTTTGACTTTATGTATTACGTATTTAATAATTTTATTTTCTCATTTATCCTATCTTTTCATGATATTAGCCATATTTCCTACAATTTCGTGTAGGTTTGTATGACATTATGTAACTACGAAGAACAATAAAATCTATCGAAACATTGTATTCATTGAAACAATATAATACAATATAACACCCATACAACAATCTAAACAAAATTACGAGTGTAACTTTATTATATTCAAATGATGATATAGTAAACATATCCTTTTTTTTTTACCGCATGGCAAGTCAATATAAACGAGTAAAAATAGACAAATACTACTTCAGGACACCCCAAATTACGAGAAAATTACTTCTATTAGCAAGTCGCCCTGGTCACTACGACAACTTCATTGTATATTACTGTTTTCTCCTATTAGACATCAAGCTAGGAAATGGTGCCTAGTTTGTACTGCTTTTTATTGATATTGATATAGAATCAGCTATTCCTAATTTTTTTATTATTCCTAGCCAGAGAAATTAAACTAATCTCGAGATCCAGAAACCTATCTATACGCCTAGCCTTAAGCAAAAGAAATCTCGTTAGCCCTACTATAGAAACTATTACCTCGACTTGGATTGAAGGAAGAACTTAGGACTTTGGGACTTACCCTAGGAATCCAAAAGTTTTGCTAGTTGGAAGTTCTCCAACTCTTGACAAAAAGTTTTTCGTTCCATAAACTGACCAGCCCTAAAGGCACCAGACTGCTCGAAAATATCAAGATATATTGTCTCCTGCTTCGACTGACAAATCCAACCAAAATTATGATATTGTCAGTTCAAAGGAGAGAAATGCGTTTGGATACAATGCTGATTCAGGCAAATTTACCTTTTACAGACTTGCTAAAAAAGGGAGTAGTGATTATCGAACCCATTCGGTTCTCTGTAAAAAATAATGGAGAATTTCTTATGTATCAAACCATAGGTATTTTATTGGTTCATAAAAGTAAACACCCAATTCTCTCCATTCATCTTTAAACTTGTTCTCTATACTACTTCTTAAACTCGGTACAAAGTCAATAAGGGACAAAGTAAAGATGGACGGAGTCGACAAGTGCTTGTATATACACAATTGCAAGAGTAGAAATTAAAGTCATATATAATTATTTACCTTTGTGAAGAGGTGACAGCAAAGTCAACCCAAGTTTGTTCATTTTGTAGCCACTTAAGAATACGTCCATCAGCAACACCAGTATAAGGTCCTCCACCATTTGGATCAAACACAACACTTTCTGCTCCAAATGCTCCTAATTTCAATTGGATCATCTCTGCTTTTGATAGGACATCTTGGGACCCCGCTATACTAATCGGTCTAAACACATTATTCTCAGCGTCAGAGTCAGAATCAGGGTCGGAAGCAAAAGTTAACGAGACAAATGCAAACATTATAGCAATACTCAACGCGATGAACTTCGATGCCTTCATCGTCTTGGGCATAATGGTTATCAAAGAGATGTTCAAATTTCTTCAATTTATTTGTAGCACATTTGTGATTTGGAGTGGAATATTATGGCTGGCTTGGACAATTAAAGTTGCACTAAAGCATGGTTTATATATAATAAAATATGCAAAATAAAAGTCAACTTCTAAAATTATACTCTTTCCGTTTAAAAACAGAATGACCTAGTTTAATCTAGCTAGCACGAAATTTAAAAGAACAAAAAGAAACCTTTTAAACTTGTGATCATAAATTAAGGTTACGTAAAATATACCAAAATGTCTTTTAATCTTATGGTATTAAACATGCTACTTGAAAGTTGAAATTAAAATATTGTTTGAAAAAAGAGTCATTTTTTAAAAACAAAATAAAAAAAAAAGTACGCCATTTTGTTTAAAACGGAGAGACTACACATGTAGTATTCCTTATAGCAAGATGTGGTAAGATTTACTTTCCTTCTATGTTATAATTTATATTAATAGTAGGGTATCACTTCTTTTTTCAATCAAGAAATGTTTTAATTAGATCATTTATTTTATTTTTAAATCTAAGATCTACATCAATTACAAAATATTTAGTTTCCTTTTAGTCTAAGGTTCTTTAAGGAAAAATAACTTGTTTTATCCTATTTAGTTCTTCACAAATGGAAATGTAGTTTTTTTTTTATTTCTAGAAATAAATATAAATAATAAATGAATGCACAACATTATAAACAAAAGTCAACTTCTAGAAAGTACAATTTTGTCAAGAATAGCAAAATCGTATTGATTATACAAACCACGTTTTAGGTTTTGTCTAGTATGAAGTTTATGAAATAATGAGGTATTTCGAAATTTATAATTTTAAATATGTGATGAAATTAACAGACTGAAAAATTTAGGATATCGTAACTAGGCAAATATATAGTATGTATTTACATTGTACCGCTGTAGTTTGAAAAATTATAATTTATATCTATAGTTAGTATTTTGTTGCTATTTTTTCTATCAAATTTCTTCCTCTCTCGCGCATCTTTCCTCCCTCTCTCGATCTCGCTTGTCTCTCTCCTCCCTCTCCAATCTTGCTTGTCAGGTATACAAATGTATTTGTATATTAATCATATATATAATATTATTTGACAGAGTTTGATAGAATATATATACAATTCTCCTCTCTCAATTATCTGCGCTCTCTCGGTCGCCTTTATTGTCCCTCTCTCGACATCGCTTACTTTTTTCTTATAATATTTAGTTATAAATCATAATATTAACAAATTATAATTATTTTTACTTTATTATATTCTAAGTGTTTTTACTGTTTTTGAAAAAATTCTCCTTAAATAAAAGAGCTGACTTGATTATTTGTAGGAGAAATATTTGACTTTGATTATTTGACTTCCTTGATTGTTCATTCTACTTGTATTTGTAATATTAGACTTGTTTGTTAAATATTATTATTCCATACACCAACTTGACAAAAAGTCAAAAATAAAGTTCATTTGACTAGTCCTTCCATTTTAATTTTTAAGCAATATAGTATAAAAGGTAAAATTACGTATAATATATTTTTGTGATCGAGTTTTTTTTTTAATCTTATTTATAGTGAGAGATTTAATGAATAGGCTTTTTTTTTAAAGAAAAAACATAATGAAATGTGCAAGTTGCTAAAACTATAGAACGAAGGAATAATTGCAGTGCATAATTATTCGATGAAAATAATTATTAAAAAAAGAATCACTTATTATATAAATATATATAATACATGTATATTTTATGTATAGTTAAACTATATTCAATTTTTGAGTATATCATAATGTGTATTCAGTGTATAACACATGTATAAATAATCTATATTGTATAGATAGTGTTTTTTTTTTTTACTTTTGACAAGTTATATGTATAGTCATGTATATATTATACGATTTTTGTCTATTTTTTTAAAATAAAACATGACTATATTTATTATAAATTAATTAATTTATCATATATATTTACTACATATTTTTGTCTTTAAATTGGTCCGCAATACTAGTACGTATATTATGCTTTCTAGGGTACATAAATATGAATGATAAACGATCTACATGAGTATTATAAAAAAATTATTTTAGTGATGAAATCAGAGTTTTTACTATACAAGTTTAAAATATAAAAAGATAACACATAAAAAAATCAAAGAAATTCAATATATATATATATATGCACACATAAAAAATAATTTTAATTTTGTAAACAATATTGTCTATCCCACGTAACTTTACCATTGATATACTTTGTTATGATCATATACTATATGGTGTGAGTCAAAACATGAGCATTCGAGGCTATTCAGTTTGGCTTTTGACTTATGATTTATAATTTATATATTATTTTTTTTATTATTTTAATTTAAAATCAAGTTTTTATTAATACTTTTTAATTTTACTTAAACACTTTAAAATTCTTTATAAATTATTTTAGTTTAAAGTTATCTAAAATAAATCAATTTAAATGCACTTAGGTTGGTGCATGATATCTTACTTTTTTGACATTAGGAGTAATTGCCGTCAATTATGATCATGAGAATCAAAAAGCCATAAATTAGGACAATTATTTGACCATCTTTTTCCTTTTTTATTTTTAAATCTCATTTATAAAATATTATATTGGTGCGTGATTAAATATTTCACAACTTGGATTTTCTAAACAATATTTCAAACTATACGAATTTTAATCAATATTTTAAGATGTATCTTTTTCCATATATTAATGTGAGAAAAATTGCAACTTATAATATTTTTTTATATAATTTTTAACTATCTAAATTTTAGATTTTAAATATTAAATTTAATTGACCCTGGTTCTGCATTATCATACATCACTCTACTAGTTGCTGGGAAGCTTAAGTACACCCAAATTATTGAAAAAACCATTTGAAATGTCTACACCAACTGGTGAATTCATTATGGCTAGAAGGATTTATTATGACTGTGTAGTAACTGTTTGTGGCCGTGACACATTGGCTGACCTTATTGAGTTAGAAATGGTGGAATTTGATGTTATAATGGGTATGAATATGTTAGCTTCTTGTTATGCCACTGTGGATTGTCAAACTAAGAGAGTGTATTCTCACTTTCCACATGGGGCAGTTCTTGAATGGGAAGGCAATGTTGGGCATCAAAAAAAGAAAGTTTATCTCTTACTTTAAGGCCCGAAAGATGATATCCAAGGGGCAAGAATTTAAAAAAACAAAATAATAACAAATAACAATAAAAGAAAAAGTATAGTGGTAATTTTATATTGATTGGTAAGAAGATGAGAAAATGGATAGTACTGTTGTGGATCCATAAAAGATGTTCTCTTTGGAATGTGGATTAAGTTGTATCATATACTGTATATGGTGCGTGGATCGGAATTTTTTTTCAAGCAAATTTTATAAATTATAAATATATAAAACATAATTATGTTTCATATATACTATATATAGTGTGTGGGATCGGGGATTCTTTTTTCGAGCAAATTTTATAAATTGCAAATATATAAAATATAATTATGTTTCATAGCTATAATTTAGGTAATTATATTTTCGTAACTGTAGTTATGATATTATTTGTATAATTCACACAATATTTATATATATTTGTATGATTCATTATACAATTAGCAATATTTGTATAACATTTGTATATTTCGCTATACAACGGTTGTATAATTCAATATATAATTCATATTGTTCATCTATTGTGTATATAATTTGATTTGCAATAATTTTTATATAATTGCATACAACATTTGTATAGATTACGCTAATTATACCAAATTCAAATAGTAATTACAGCTAGATGTTTGTCGTGAGTTGTAATTAATTTAAACTATAGTTATGTTAACTAATTAACTAGTATATATTTGTTTATCCACGTAATTTTTCCTTTTCTCTCTTCTCATTACTATATTATTACTTGTGAGCACAACATAGTTACGTTTCGTAACTATACTTATAACAATATTTATATAATTCGCGCAATATTTATATATATTTGTATAGTTTACTATATAATTCACAGTCTTTATATGATATTTGTATAATTTGCTACACAATTCATGCACAACATTTGTATATATCATGCGTACAGTTTGATTTGTTTAATAACATTTGTATAATCATACACAATATTTATATAAATTACATGAATTATATAAAATTCACATTGTAATTATAGTTCAATATTTATCGTGAGCCATAATTAACTCATACTATAATTATATTAACTAATTAATTAATATATATTTGCTTATCCACGTAATTTTTCCTTCGCTTGCTATCGAATGGTGGCATTAAAACGAAATTTACTCATTTTCAATGCATCCTAGGGTATATGTTCTAGAAATAGTGGGGCCAGATTGGAAATTTAGTTACTTGGGTTCTGACGCGCTTGTCTTTTGCCGACAGCACTAGGTTAACAAATGGTCAGCAAATCCATAATCTTGAAATGGTAAGTCAGTGAATAATAAGATACCCCTTTTGTGAAATCAAAGAACTCTATTCCCAATTTTTGTCTTATATGTATGTATGAATCTTCCAGCTTCTTCTCAGCTGTTCAAACAGATACCCAATTTGAAAGTTTGGTGGTGTCAAGGACAAATCTGGGATCTTTTTTGGGTCAAATTTATTGAACTGATGATTTGGGGTTTTCTATAAATGGTTTTGGTGTAGAAAGGTGATTGCTTTTTTGGGTTTGCTGAATCTTGGACCAGGACCATGGCTGTTCCATGGAGTACAACACTTTGGATGGCTAAGATGGTGTGGATGGCATTGACTGGTTGGGTAGTTTCTTGCTTGACTATTGCAGAGGAGGTTGCTGGTTCTTTTAGAACTGGTGATATTGGTCCTTTTCATGTTGGTTGACTCCTATTATACAGAAAACATCATCTTTTCTTCTTGTTTGTTCTTATGAATTTGTAGCTAGTGTTTTCATTTTGTGAATTCTTGCTTTTTTCCTTGAAGATTTTGTAAATTTCTGGATAAATACTATTTACACTAGTTTTTTTGCATCTGTTTTGATGAATGTGCTTTGCAAAGGCTCCTAGTTGTTTTCCAGCTCACAGTGACTAATGGCTTGATAGAGCTAAGCTTCCGTTACCAATTGCGGAGCAACATTTTCGATAAGGGTGTTCATGCTTTTAGAACATGGGTGGATGACTTTCGTAACAAGGGTGTTCAACAATTGATATATTTAACCTATATATTTGAAAAAGTTTGCCGATTAAGAGTGTTCATCTGATCATGCTTGGATGAATATAGCTCCGCCCCTGACCATTGTAACATTTTATCTGCAAATATTTCTGTTTAGGCAGCAAAATGATTCATTTCTTACTGATTTGTATACTAATTTAGATATA
>JAOTQJ010000083.1:6805839-6832679 GCA_025642045.1 Solanum sejunctum
CATTTTATCTGCAAATATTTCTGTTTAGGCAGCAAAATGATTCATTTCTTACTGATTTGTATACTAATTTAGATATATTTGGATTATGATAAGAATTCTATTATCTAGTTCTGCTATGTTATTATATTTGCTGAATATAGCTCCGTCCCTGACCAATTGTAGCATTTTATCTGCAAATATTTCTGTTTAGGCAGCAAAATGATTCATTTCTTACTGATTTGTATACTAATTTAGATATATTTCGATTATGATAAGAATTCTATTATCTAGTTCTGCTATGTTATTATATTTGCTGCATCGAATGGCTATACACTAAGTTACGCGAATTCTTCACTTTCAATGCTGTTTCTGTGTTGGATTTCTCTGAAAATATATTACTTTTGGTGAATTTGACATGCACCAACAAACATTTTTGAAGAGTCTGACTAACATATATTGCAGAGATTCTGGTGCATTCCATATGGAGGAAAATGTTTTCCATGGCAAATACTGTTCTCCCTTAGGAAATTGATTATTCCCTGTTTGATTAGATAGCAAAGTACTTTGGATAATTTAATTGTAAAAGGTGTGGGACACATTATAAGGATAATGTTCTGGTGATAGTTTTGGGTGTAACTGTCAACAGTGATGTCTAAGTATTGATCACAACAAACAAGATGAATAAGTGTGGTGATATTTGTCAAAGGAAAATGACTTCCACCAATAAGCGTCGGAAGTCATTTTCCTCATTTTTGTAGGGCATTTAGTCTGGAATACATTATACATTTCACATCCTACAAAACACAGCTCAGGTTTGTTTGCAGCTGCAATAAGGTTGTCCATTGACCTGTTACTAGTATTTTGAATTATTAATTGTGGTCTCACGGGTTTGAGCGGTGGAACTAACCTCTTGCAGAAATCAAAGATGCATACAATAGACTTTTGTGATCTAATTTTTACTCAAACCCCATGCATAGTGGAAGCTTAGTGCACCAGACTGCCCCTTTCTTGGTCTTTGGTACTTGTTGGCAGCATTTTGGATGCGGTCTTCATTAACTAATTTGGCTAGGCTCATTGTTTACTACTTTGCACTAAGAAGCTCACAAGTTTATTGTGGCCAAATAATGAAGTTAGGCTTGCCAAGGTTTTTGATCTTAAATCTAGTAATTCTACCAGACCTGGTCTGGTTGTGAGATGGAATCAGAAAGAAAATTCTCCCTACTTAATCTTTCTTTTCCAATTTTGTCATTGGCATACTTGCAAAGAATGTTGGAGTTGCTGAACATAACTCTCAAGTAGTACTTGTCTGTTTTATCTCGTCGGTCTTTGTAATGAAGTTGGTTAATCATCTCATTTGATCCTTGTTGTATCAGTTCAGGTGATTACTGGATACTTTTGGAACCGAACTCATGAAAGGTGTCTTGTCAAGAGTTATTTAAGTAGAGTAAAACTTCTGTATGTTAGTATAGGGCTGTCACTCCACCAGTTCTCAGAGATGTAAGACAGTAAAAGTCCATCTGGAATCTAAAGAAAGCTTGCATAATTCCCCATTCCAATGATTGTGTTTGTTTGAAACTGTGAGATGCCATTTTCTCAGTGTATGTGAGCTAGTCAGATTTTGTGGCGCTAGTAGGAGAATCTACGTATGATGTATGTGTTTCCCATAGATGATGAAAGAATCGGCTTCTGAGCACCCAAGGTTGTGGCTTAGTAGTGTCAATGAAGTGGTTGAGAGCTATGAGGTCTCAGGTTCAAATTTCAGCTGAGACAAAATATTAGGTGATTCTTTCCATTTATCTCAGTCTTGGTGGACAGAGTTACTTAGCATCTGTTGCTGGTGGGAGGTGACAGATATCCTGTGGAATCAGTTGAAGTGCTCGAAAGTTCGCCTGGATACCATAGTCATTAAAAAAACAACAAGCTTCTAAATTGTTTCTATATCACTCACTTTTATTTGCTTCCGATGGAGACTGAGCCTGTTGCTGGCTACCAATATATGTTGGCAATGACCTGCTCAGTTGGGAATTCATGATAGTTCTAAAATGGTGGTTAGATGTGCATTTTATTCTGATTGCATCTCCAGTCTTCATCATTCCATCCAATCTAGCATGCTTGATCTAAGATTGCAATGCCATTAGGGGCACATGTAAAAGCTAAATCTTTGGGAACATGACAATTTAGGAACCTCGTTAATAAGTGATCCTTAGGGACATGTGATTTGTGTCGATTTAAAGGATCACTTGGCAAAATCATCATGCTGAAGGTTTCTGGCAAGAGTATGATGAAACTATATTCAGTAGAGAGGCGATTTGAGTTTTGCATGAACAGTGAGTCTAAAGAAATTGGCAACAACCTTAACATTATCTATCTAGATTTCTTAATAGGGAAACATAGTTCAAATGTCATCAGAAATGAAGAGTTTTAAAGAGTGATCTTGAATTCTGACTTGCTATGTTAACCTTTGGTCATTAGTCTCCCAGCCGAGGAATCCGCAGTTTAACCAGAATCATACTGGTGTGAGTTGTGATACTATCAAGGAGCAAGAAGAAAAAATGAAAATAGACATGTCCTGTAAGTCTATATGATGCCTTTTCTAGTCAGCTCTCTTGCTACTCTTGTTGATCAAACAATGAGTGGAAATGGTAGGTACCAGACAGTTGGATATTTTTGGGTCCTACCTGTTTGGATTACATTGTTGATTTTTCCAAGACTACCAGAATATATATATCAAATTGATTGCCTGAAGTCTACTAACACTCATAATTTATAGCTGTAAAACTTTCCTTATACTGGACGGTGTACATAACTTAAATTCTATCCATACGGCAGCCACAACAACAACATATCCAGTGGAATACCATAAATAAAGTTTAGAGAGTATAGAATGTATGCAGATCTTCTCACTACCTCATAGAGATAGAAAGGTTGTTTCACATCTATCCATATGACACATGAAGCTATTTAATTTACAAGAGTGGACAGGATGACTTTCTGGTTGATAAATTTCTGAGTCTCAACCATTAATACTCCTCACTTGGCTAAAAACTAAGATTACCCTATAGTCCACCCGTGGGGTTGATCTGATCTCCAAGCTAAGGTAGATAGTCTCCTATCCTTAATCTGGATTTACTTTTTTCTTATTATTCCTGCAGAATATATCACCTTTAGCTTTCTTATCAAAACCTGCATGACTTTTCAATGAGCTGTTGACTTGGAGAATATAGATCCTACTCTAGGCATCCATGGCAGAATCTTTCTTGTTCAATATAACCGAACGAGTTTTGACTAAAGTTGCTTCAATTGCTGTATATGAGATCAGTCTAGCTTGGAATGTTAAGACAGAGCTAAGGAAACTCGAAAGCACTCTATCCACCATCAAAGCTGTACTTCTAGATGCAAATGAGCAGCAGGTGAAAAACCATGAAGTGAGAGATTGGCTGGAAAAGCTCAGGGATGTTGAAGTGAGAGTTTGGCTGGAAAAGCTCAGGGATGTTGTTTATGATGTTGATGATTTGATGGATGATTTATCAACGCAGCTGTTACTGCAAATGCATTTCCAGAAAAGCTTTAGGAAAAAGGTAAGAAAATTCTTTTCAAGTTCAAATCCAATTACATATCGATTCAAGATTGGCAGAAAGGTAAAAGAAATCAGGGAGCTACTGAATGAGATAGCAGATGATGGGAAAAGTTTCCACTTCACAGAACATACTTACCTAAATCCAGCTTAGAATATTACGAGAGAACAAACACACTCCTTTGTGAGGGCTTCAGATATCATGCGTAGAGATGATGATCAAGAAAACATTGTAAAACAGCTTATAGATTCTCGTGACGAGGAAAGTATTTCTGTGATTCCTATTGTTGGACTTGGTGGGCTTGGAAAACCACACTTGTTAAGTTGGTTTATAAGAATAATAGGGTAGTTAAGAATTTTGACCTCAGAATGTGGGTTAGTATTTCAGAAGATTTTAGTCTGAGCAAGGTACGACAATAACAACATACCCGGTGGAATCCCACAAGTGGGGTCAAGGGAGGTTAGAATATACGCAGACCTTACCACTATCTCATAGAGGTAGAGAGGCAGTTTCCTGGGAACCCGCGTCACAAAAACCCATAAGCAACAGGAGAGAGTTTTGACCACCTAGATATGGACCAATTACAAGGTTGTCTAGGCGAGGTTTTGCGGCTGAAAAGGTAATATTTGTGCTGGATGATGTGTGGAATGAAGATCAACATAAGTGGATGGATCTGAGGGAGTTGCTGATGAATTGTTCCGGAGGTAGTAAAATTGTTGTCACTACACGCAGTAAGTT
The DNA here is from genome assembly GCA_025642045.1 of Solanum sejunctum. Lineage (NCBI taxonomy): Eukaryota > Viridiplantae > Streptophyta > Magnoliopsida > Solanales > Solanaceae > Solanum > Solanum sejunctum. Next base: position 6,810,132 of record JAOTQJ010000083.1, read on the forward strand.
GCTTCGATTACTGGCACAGTTCCGCCTTATTATTTGGGAGGTCTTGCTGATGACGACTGCTTATCTTTATTTTTGAAATGTGCATTTGGAGGGAAGGACAATTTGTTTCCTAATCTAGTAGAAATAGGAAAAGAAATTGAGAAGAAGTGTGGAGGAGTGCCTTTGGCTGTGAAAACCTTGGGAAGGTTGTTGTACATGAAAACGGACGAGAAAGAATGGTTGCAGATAAGATATAATGAGATATGGGAAATCGAATAGAATAAGTCTGACATTTTACCGCTATTGAGATTGAGCTATGAACAGATGCCATCACATCTAAGACAGTGCTTTGCCTATTGCTCCATGTTATCCAAAGGTCAAGAAATTCCGAGGGAGGTTTTTATTAATCGCTGGATTGCTCAAGGATTTATACAGAATTCAAACAGAAACAAGCAGTTGGAAGATATCGGTAATCAGTACTTTGGTGAGTTGCTATCAAGGTTTTGCTTCCTAGATGTGGTACAAGCTTTTGATGGAGAAATATTGTCTTGTAAGATACACAATCTTGTGCATGATCTGAGTGGGAGGTGCAGAATGCTTAAATGTGAAATACAATGCTTCCGTGGTTTCTGAAAGAGTTCGACACTTATTCTTCCATGCAGAAGATATGTCTAGGAAACACTTCCCCAGATTCTTGCTTCCTTTGCAAAAGTTGAGGTCTTTCTCTTATTCGTTCAACGTTGGACCTGTAAACAAGTTCTTTGTCAAGACAGTGTTGTCGAATTTCAAATGCCTTCGGATGTTAATCTTGAACAATCTTGATATCAAGGAGTTGCCTGCTTCAATTTTTGCTTCTTTTCAAGTGTCATTTCCCAAAATTGCAGCCAGAACTGGTGCAGCATTTGAATGCTCAAGTTTATGTTCTCTTCCAAGCAGTATTCGATATCTGACTTCACTTGAAAAGCTATGCATGTGGAACTGTGAAGAACTTGATTTGATGGATGGAAAAGGAATGTCAGGCCCAACGCGTCTTCAGTCGTTGCTTCTAATGGGGCTTCCTAAGTTGGTGACTCTACCATTGGGACTTAAAGATACTGCTCCTGCAACATTTAAGTACTTCAGAATCGCTGATTGTCCCAACCTCGCGGAGCTTCCAGAGTGGCTGCCAAATTGCGCCTCACTTCAGAGACTCTATTTAGAAGATTGCCCGGTTCTGGCATCAATACCTCAAGGAATCGACAACCACAACGCCAATGTCCATATAGTCGACTGTCCGTTGCTAGGTGAATGATGGTATGACACAGGTGCAAGATTTGTCCAAACAAAAGCTGTGACTACCATAAGAATGCCAATGTAGTTTCTTTTTGTAAAGTCAAAAGTATCAAGTAACTCTGTTTACTAAAGCTCTTGCGTAGGGGTGTGTATCGATTGGTTCAATTTAATTTTATGTATTATTGGTTTTTGATTTTTAAATGTGTTAAACCAATAAGATTTTTTTATCGAATTTCGGTTTATCGGTTTTTGGTTCGATTTTCAATTTACCCAATAAAAGAATACTCATAAAATAAAATAAATATGACTTCTCTAACAATTTTGACGCAATATAATGAGATACAGTAAAATAAACAAATTAATTGAGCACCTAAATTTAATAATATGCAATATTTGATCTCATATTCTAATTTGCTTTCCACCAGAAGGGTTATACATCGGAAACTAAACATATACATGACTTACGAGTATCGATTTAGTATCACGTGTTATCGATTTACCAAATACTAAAAATCAAAACCAAACTGATAATCCGATAATATTTTTTTATAAAAGCATTAAAAACATGTTAACCCAGTAAAAATAAACCGGTAATATTTTTTTCGATTCGGTTTTGCACACTTTTGCAGAATCTTAGATTAGTAGATCTAAATAACAGCATCAAGCAGTAACTAAAGAAGAATGAAGGACAACAAATCATCCATATACAGCTATAAAAACTTAACATACTACAACAACAACAATCATCCATATGCAACTATAAAAACTTAGTATACTACAACAATAGACCGAGTGAAATCCTCCAAAGTGGGGTCTGAGTAGAAACAAGGATTTTAATTATACATATTGGAAAAAATAAAGTAGTACGAGCGCGATTGGATAAAACAAGAAAGCTACGATGCTAGTCCAGACGGGATAAGTGGTATGAATGAATGCAAAAGAGCCAGTTACAGCACAGGTCACCATGGATACCAATACTTCAGCTGAATACTCCCATTTCAAGTCCTTCACATATAATACTGATAACACAGTTGACATCCCCATAATGTTGTTCATGATCACCCCCACATAGATCTGTTGTCGAAGTGTCAAAGAATAAATTACAATGAAAGAAAATAGTATTTACTTTTGCGAGAAAAGATATGTAGTCCGACCTCAGAAAATGTCAAAGAAGAGGTTGTGCTACTCTGCTGATTTGCGGAAGATAGTAAAGTTATTGCTGTTATTGCAGTTCCTGCATTGATAGCTAAGGGTACTATGACAAATGATAGGAAGAAAGAAGGCACGCCAATTGCATTCGCCAGTCGTATAATGTTATCCATGATTGGATCTGCACACAGTGTCAATATAGCAACTCCCAAAATCACTTGCAACACAGACTTGCAGAAGTTCCATTTTAACACTAAAGAGGGGTTGAAACATCTGTGGTTATCTCTCTCTGCTTCATCCAAGAACTCGTCGACTTCTCCCCACATCACCTGCAGAAAATAAATTCCAACCAAACTTCAACAACAATAACAACATACCCAGTGGAATCCCACAAGTGGGATCTGGGGAGAGGGGTAGAATGTATACAGACCTTACCTCTAGGCTTCTTGTCTCAAAAACCCATAAGAAGAATAAACTAGATATGAAAGAATGGGAAAAAAAAGAAAAGGAAACAGAAAGAACGACTAATATCAAAAAACATATGATGGTATGCAAATATGATGAAATTAACATATATAAGATGGATAATGACAACATAAGATGTAAAGGCATGACTAAACCTACTACCCTACTATACCCCATGGCCAGACATCGATCTAACCCTACTACCTATTAGCCTGCTACTCTAATTAGCGACCTCCACTCCTTCCTATCTAAAGTTATGTTCTCGATGAGATCAAATTCCAACCATACTCGTATGTTAAAATATCTAGTACACAGAGGTGGGGCAACAGTTCTGCTAATGAGCTTGGCAAAACTCAATAGCTTATTCAGAACCAGTAAGTTGTTTTTTCTGTTTGTGGAATTCAAAACCGATAAACTCAAAATCTTAACTACGGTTCTACTAGTACATATATCACACACCAACAAACAATAACAACATACCCAGTGGAATCCCACAAGTGGGGTCTGGGGAGGGTAAAATATACGTAGACCTTACCACTACCTCATAGCGATAGAGAGGCTATTTCCGGGAAACCCTCGTCTAAAGAATCAATCCCCATAAGTAGAAAATACTAGAAATGGGGAAAAGGAAAGCAAATGATAGTACGTAAATACGAAAAAAATAAAAGTAAAAAAGTAATAAAAAAGTAGCAAATATAAGACGGATAACGGCAACATAGGATAAAGCCGACTACTTCTACTAACCTACTATATCACACACCAGATAGGAATACAACGAACATTACCCCAATGCCTCAAAAGCTCCCGCCCATTAAGAGGTAAGGGGTGTCAGATGTACGCAGCCTAACCCCTATGTTTAAAAACATAGCGGACTGTTTTCAGACCAATGATGAGCGTCGAAAGTTGCATTGACTAACTGCTACTTCACAATTGAAAGAAGCGCAGACAGTTTAAAAAGCCATTTTGCTTTATTCCATCATACCCAAAGCCAAAAAATAGTGAATCTTTGGCTCCATCCGAGATTGAGCCAGATAGGAGTATGAATATATTTTACCTTATCATGATGTTCTTTGGTACTTGGTTTGCCAATACGAAGCCAATGTGTCACACCACGGAGAAACTCACTTTCATCGATCATTTGATCATCATTTTGATCGAAAGCCTTCATGATTTCCTTCACAGAGGTTTGATTCAGGTGTGGTTCTCTGAATTTGACATTTTCTGTTATCTTCTCCAGTTCTAACAGTGTTAAATAACTGTTATGATCAGCATCTAACTTATGGAAGAGCCTGTAACACGATCCAATGATAAAGATTAGTGAAGGAACTGATAGGAAATACGATCTAGAGATCGTCGAAGAAGAAGAAGAAGGAGGAAGAACGAAGTTCTTTCTAGATAGAAGGCAGAAAAAAAAAACGTGTTTAGTGAGAGAGAGTTATTTTGTGGTAATGCCTAATAGGTAAACTCCACAGCGATAGGGTTATATATATTAATGATATCCGGATATTTACAATTATACAGAATACATGTATACACGAAGAATAAACAGTAGCACCTAACATTTGGGGCAGGGCTCTGCCTCGAACCCCGGCCTTCGGGTGGGGGGCTCCCGTCCCCCACAGCCCCCGGCAACCTCACTGTGGAGGTTGAACCGCACCAGTACATAAATATAATAGCAGGCTCCACAATCCTAAAAGGAACTTGCGAAAATTTCTCATTTGGGACAGACTTCAGCTGAGATGTACAGATCAAGATTCTGAGTTCTTTGAAAATATGGTTTAAAACTTGAGATAATGAATGTTGCATACCTTTTAATGGATTCGATGTTGGGGCTACCATCATCGTTTCGAAGGCCTTCTGATTCAATTGCTTGGTTCTGAATTTGCTTCAAAACTCGTGGTACAAGGTGCTCAATCTTATCTATCTCTTTTCGTTGTCCCTCTGTGTATGCCTTAACTACCTGCATATTTATGTAGTTGCAAAGTAAGTCATTTTACGACCTCAAACTAATTATAATCATATTCCTGCTTCTTTCTATCAACATTTAGTGTCTATATTAGTGAAAGAGAGCAAAAGGAATGGAACTTTTGCCTCATCAAGAAATTTTTTCGAGGTGGAATCATCCTCAGCTTCCTGTATCATATGCTTGGATCCCTCGATGAACTCTTCTTCATTTATTCTTCCATCTCTATTTTTGTCGAATATTCTAGACAGTGTTAACAGCGCAAAGTCACTGTCCACTTCAACCTCTCCACCTTCAAGTTGTTTTACCAGTTCTTCTAGTTCAGTGACTGTTATTGACTGGCTACTATCTTTGTCTGCTTTGGCAAAGAATCTGCAAAATGAAGCTATCTTGACTTGCGTAATTCAGCATCGAACAGATTGAAATGCAACTACTTTAAATGAATCGTAGTATTAACCTTTCAGTCTACATTTGGATATGCAGATCACTTAAAAGTACAAAAAAGGGCAAGCCCGGTGCACTAAAGCTCCAGCTATGTGCAGGGTCCTGAGAAGGGCCCGACCACCAGGGTCTATTGTATGCAACCTTACGTTGCATTTCTGCCAGAGGCTGATTCTAAGGCTTGAACCCAGTGTTCAATTTAGCTCATTATAAGGGTGTCGTAAAATCATACTACCTTTTAATAGTGTTAATGTCAGGACAGCCCCCTTTAAAGAGACTTCCGTTTGCTTGCTTTTGCATTTGTTGCACAAATAATTGCACCAGACGTTGGCGTTTTATGTATTCTAAACTCTTTTCTTGAATCAATGGATTCCACATCTGCACATATCAGAAACACAAACAATTGAATGCATATCAGAAATGTCACGTTTAAGCTAGTAGGTGAATCAAGATTGTGTTGATCACCTGGTAACTGAAATACGACAGCAAAAATGTGACTGATACAATAAGAGCAACAAGAATGGTGACATGCTTTCCTACTGATGAACTGATGATATCTCCGAGAAGCATTATTGCGAATGGTGTAAGCGAGAGAAACATGATTCCAGCTATATAACCAGTAAGATCATTTGTTATGACTCCTTTACCTGTAAGTGTACCCAAAAACAAAATGCGAAAAGTTGTGTAATTCTTAACAACAACAAAAACAACAACATACCAGTGGAATCCCACAAGTGGGGTCTGGGAAGGGTAAAATGTACGCAAACCTTACCAATACCTCATAGAGGTAGAGAGGCTGTTTCCGAGGAACACTCGTCTCAAAAACAGTTGTGTAATTCTTGAATCTTTGTTTTTCATAAGTTCAAGCTAAATGAACATACTCTTGAAGTCCTTCAACATCAAAGTAGAAGAAGAGGATTCTGCTCTATTTGAATTTCCTGAGATATTTTGTCTGGCAAGTATAACACAAATGCCCCAGAGCACAGTAAGATTCAAGACGCTAGAACCAACGTTGGAACCAAGCGCAGAAGCTACTGATGCTTGAGCATTATCTCTACTGACCAATAGTCCAGATGCTGCAAAAACCAAAGGTTAGTTAGCATTTTCCTACATTGTTAGGTTAAAGTCTCATTTTCACTTTTAGAAAGAGTAATATAAGGCAAGCACAGTGCACTAAAGCTCCCGCTATGCGCAGGGTCCGGGGAAGGGCCCAACCACAAGGGTCTATTGTACGCAGCCTTACCTTGCGTTTCTGCCAGAATCAGTTTTCAAGGCTTAAACCCGTGACCTCGTGGTCACGTGACAACAACTTTAACTGTGGTAATATAAAACCATAGTAAAAGTATTTAGGGATAAATGTATACCCTTTTTCGAAGAAATTAGGCACATATACAACATAAATTGTATGAATAAATGATTAAGTAAAAACATTTGTCCGAGTCTTGATGGACCCCGTATCCTGTGGCCCGACACCAAGGTTATTAAAAAATAGATGGATAAATGGAGTATTTGGACAGTTGGACATTTCCATGGATGAAAGCTTGATTCAGGGAAACTACTAACTACAGGATAGAAAAGAATATACCAATCCTAAGGATCCGTAGGATTAATTATGGATCCAAGACAACAACAGAAAGATTTGAGTATTAGATTTTTATTTAGTTTTCTAGATTTTGTATTTCAAATACAAACCCAGGGTAGAATATATCCAGACCTTTTCTAGAAGACTCTCATCAAAAAAATATCGAGCCCAAAAAGCAGAAAAAACTAGATATGAAACAAAGAGAAAAGGGAAAGGAGAAAAAAATCGACAAAGATTTTGTATTTCAAATCTTGATCAAAATATATGCAATAGAATCTTCGTTGTGTTCAGCTCAATCGTTTTAGTAAATGAAAAAAGGTAATTGAGTATTAGACGAGTACTTACCAAAGGCCATAACAATTCTTGGCCAAGTTAAAAGTGTAGGAAAGATACTTGCACCAAAAATACCAGTGTCAAGGATACTAAAGAGCCTGTTGCTTCCAATTGTCAGAACTTTCTCACCAAGAATCAACAAGTACTGAAACGTGACGATCATGAATAAGTACCCTCCAATATTCTCTGCACATGGAAAAAAACCATATATATGATTACATTGATCCGTTGACGGAAGTTCCTTCAAGTTGCCTAGACTTAGATAACTTGATTGGTTCTTGAGTTTGTGTTCAACTCCATCTGAGATCCATGCACTACTAGTTTCTGAACCTTCATGTTCAAGAATTCGACCTTTGACAGTGTGGAAAACCAAGTTCAAGATTGTGATAAAGAAGAAAGAAAATCTAAGAGTCATTCTTCACAGATGGAATGAAGAAACGTACAAGTTTTAGCTTTTAAAATTGACAAGAGAAAACAAGTTGAAGAGTAACAATATTAATTAAAGACTAGTGAATAACAATATTAATTAAAGACTTTTAGAGAGGTGATTGAAAAAAACTGCAATTTAATATACAAATTTAGCAATAAAAAGCACGTGGTGGATGAAAAGGATTCATTTAACATGAATTCTGCTTATGAGCCATCCTGATTTCTTGTTTGAAAGCTTCTCCCTTTTGACTTGACTTTATTGGCTAGACATTTGAAAATACGTTGTCCGTTTTCATTTTGGAAGTATTACGTAACAGGACAAACATATAATACGTTTTACATTATACTGTTGTAGTTTGAAAAAAATTACAATTTATAGCTATAATTAGGGTCTTATTGCTATTATCTCTCTCTTTTCTTCTTCTCTCTCACCTCTCTCCTAGCTTTCTCTGCAATTTCTTGTCCGATATACAAATACATATGTATGTCAGTTATATATATATACAATTATTTGACAGATATACATATACAATTCGCTTCTCTCCACTCTCTGCCCGCTCTCGCTCATCTCTCTCCTCACTCTCTAATCTCGCTTGCCAGATATATAAATACATATGTATATTAGTTATACATATACAATTATTTAACAGATATACACATACAATTTGACAAATATACATATACAATTCGCCTCTCTGTCCTCTTTCGCTCGTCTCTCTCCTTCCTCTCTTGATCTCACTCGCGTCTCTCCTCCTTCTCTCAATCTCGCTCACCTCTCTCCTATAATATCTAGATCAAATCATAATTTTAGCAAATTATAGTTATTTTTGCCTTATTACGTTTAGAGTGTTTGCTCTTTTCGAAAAAATCCTCTTTTCAAATTGATCCATTAGTTCATAAACGATTAATTAGATCCATTTTATAAGATACATATCAAATTATTTGGGGCATCTGACTTATGGTTGCCACTTGCAAATATGGTTAAAATGGCTAACATGGTTAGGTGACAGGGTCCATAGAATATTCACTTAACTGCAAGTTGTGCAATATAATGGCTAGAATATACATAAATGGATTTTGTACCAACCTTATTTGTTGTAAAAACAAATAAATAATTTGTGGTTGTTTGCTGGAAAATGAAACTTTAACTACCCCTTCTGGTTTGACTAGACATAATAATTTCATTTCATTGTTTATATATTTTAATGACTTAATAAATTATACTCTCTTTGTTAGATTTATTTGTCTAGTACTAGTATGAACTTGATACATAATTGTAAAAAGTAGATTTTTTTTTTCATATTGTAGTCTTTAACTAAAAACATATAGAAACATTAAAATGTAGTTTAATTTTAGGGATACCTACACAAAATAGACCTAATATTAAATTATTTACCCTTAATAGACCTAACCCAAACTATTTACCATTTGATGGACTCATGACCCAAACTATTTACCTTATTATCCACTTTCTCTTTTTTATTTCGCTTATGGTGTCATGCTGACGTCAGCACTATGTCAGCATGAATACTATGAAATAATCTTTTGTGATACTTCGATGGTATATATATATTACTCGTATCGTAGCGAATGAGCTCAACTCTCTGTGATATTTTGGTAGTATATTGATACCATATTGGTATCATATAGGATTATGTTGTTTTTTTAAGAAATAAATAAGAAACAATTAAAAGAAATTATTAAACTCTAAATATATATTCGTTGTGATACTCCGTCGGTATGTTGAGACCATATTAATATCGTATAGGACTGGAGCTTAATTATTTGTGATATTTCATTGGTATATTGATATCCTATTGGTATCATATAGTGTTTAGCTCTTTTTTTTTTCAGAAATACAAGAGAAAATTATTAAAGTAACAAAATTATTTATTAAACTCTAAATTAGTAGAAAATATATCCTTGCGTCCATCTGTATATTGATACCCTATCAGTATCATATAATTTTGAGCTCCTTTTTTAATAAATAAAATAATTAAGAGAAAATTAAAGTCACAAACATACTTATCAAATTCTAAATTAATATAAAATATATTCTTTGCGATATTTTATTGGTATATTGATACCATGTCGATATCATGCAAGATTGAGCTTAAGCCTTTGTGATACCTTGTCAGTATATGTATACCCTATTGATATATCATACGAGATGATGATGACATCAACATGACGTTAATGCGCGAATTTAAAAAAGGGAGGGGGGCATAAATTGTAAGGGGGATATGGATGTAAGTAGTTTATTTCAAAGGGGCATAAACTTAGTTTTTCCTTAATTTTATGATCTTAAACATGTGCCCGAGTGAAAAAATAAAATTAAAGAGTGATTAAAAAGAATTTTATTTTTAATGATTTTAAAAGAAAATAGTATAAACAAATAGAAGCAGAAGGAGCATCAAACCCAATCGTATTAAAAGATAGTAATGACGAATTTTCGTTATAATTTATGCTGATATAAATTATGAAAAAACATTATTTCGCCATTTATTCTTTTCATTTTAATTTGGTAGTTAAATTGTGTTGGTAAAACTCTTTTTTCTGATTTAACATGTGTTAAAAAGGATAGTTTAGTGCCCTAAATTTCAGTTAGTTGTAAGTTGACAAGAGGGTTGAGACTTCCTAATCACATGACAATATCATTGTGTCAAGATTTTATTTCATTATTCGGATACAATTCAATTCATCTACGACCAAATTTCACTTTGTGGAAAGTCTTCAACGACATCCTTACAAAACATTTATTTTTATATGAATGTATTAATGACATTTTTCTATTCTTTGTGATATTAACCACACTTTTCATCCGTATTTATTATCTTGGATTGATATGGTATGAGAAACTATAGAAAAAAATACATTACATATTCTTTTAATTACTATTGTTTTCTATAATAAATATGATCAAAATCTCATACTCTAGAGAGATGAATCTATCAATTTAGAAAGAACTAAATTCGCAAAGAAGCCAAGAAAAGTCAAAATATTACGAAGTAAACTCATGAAGAAATAGATAATTTTCTAAATTTTGAAATAAAGAATATTAATTAGTAGTCAATTTTCAAAACACGTGTATGTGTATATATATTCATGAAATTAATTATACAATAATTAGTCATAATTGATCTTTAACCTATATTAATTGGCCATGAAATGGTAGAATCAATGAAGATATTTACGTAAACCACGAAAGTATGTAGAGAAAATTGTAATTGTTATTTTCTTAGAGATGATAGGTTTCTTGTAGGTCTCAAATCTTATTTTTGTATTTTAACAAAGCTTCATCATTTATATCTTCTAGAGTTTATATCTGTTGAATTTGTTCGTAGAAGGTCTCTACTTTGTATTGAGTTTTATAGGGTGAATGAAAATGAAGAATAACGATTTTTTCGAAGAGTCATGATCTTTTTGAAAGCTTGTCCTTTTTCCAAACGATTGTGATCTTTTTCCGAAAGATTGTGCCTCTCCTAAACAATTGTAATCTTTCCAATAAGACACCATAAGTCCCCCTTGTTAGTTGTAACCAATTAGTTGTAGCAATACCTGCAACTAAAAAAGTAGCCCCGGAAAACATTCAAAACAAAGGTGTTTTCCCTCATTTTCTACATTGAATTTTTCTTCCTTTTGCGTATATCTTTTTTACAAACAAAATAGAGTTATGTGTTATTTCGCTGCTGTTTTTTTGAATTCGTTGAAATTATTGAAGTTTAAACTCCTGCCTGTGATTTATCTTAGACGAATTTTAAGCTATCGCTCCTGCTCTCGCTATTTTTTTAATAGTTTATTATTTTATTTCAAAAGAAATATTTATCATATCTTAACGAGTAATTACAACAATAACAACAATAACATACCCCAGTGAAATCCCACAAGTGGGATCTGGGGAGGGTAGATTGTACGCAGACTTTACCACTATCACACAAAAGTAGAGAGGATGGTTCGTAAAACCCTCAACTCAAAACCCAAAAATCATATCTTAATGAGTAATTATCCGTTATAATACTTTTATAATTTAATTATTTGATAATTTAGTTATTATTGGCTTGAAATGTTTTATAAAACGTCTCCCAAACATGGAAAATAATCTTACATAAACATAATATTCTAGGTATTTTGTTTCTTCCAAGTGTGCTACACTAGTCTGGTGCTTCTCACAATTTCCATTTTACATCGCCTTCATCAGATCTGGTCGGCGCTTTTTATGTACGTATCTCCTTCATCTCTTTGTACTCTTCTGCTGTATGCTTTTGGTACTTACTTTAATTTTGCCTATTAGTCGAATTCATTACTTTTTTGTGCATCTTCGGATGTATATATATGCATGTTTTCGTATTTGAAGTTCGAATTTTGTGGGGTTGATTCTTTTGGAAATTGGAGGGTTTGTAATTTCAAAAGCCCTGATTTTTTTGTGATTTTAGGGTTGTTTGCTCTGCACTAGTACTGAAAGTACCTTTTTTTTGGTTGATGTTCATTGAATTCTTCCATCTTTGGCTTACAAAGTCTAATTCATTGTCTTTTGTTTTGTTAGAAGGAAGTGCAGCCTGGAAGGAAATGCTTTGTGGCTTTGATACACGTCGTTTGCTCTAAGATTCATATTCTGGAGAAGTAGACGTGTTTACTTCATTGGGCCTGTAAATTTATAGTAATGTGGACAAATGTGTTCAAAATCGTATGTTTCTTGCCTTCGTATTGTTCTATGTCTCATTATACATGCCTTTGTTGAAAGTTTTTATGGTTGATTTACCAGTTTACTTGCTAAAATTTTATGAGTTCGAAAACCCTTGTTATGAAAATGTGATCATCTTGTTAACCAATTTGTATGGAATTCACATAGGTAGCTTAACGTGCATTTTCTTATTTAGTTGTATAATTTTTGTTTGGTTAGAAGCCGACAATTGAACTACCCGCTCTCCAAAATCTGAAAAAAGAAAAGAGAAGAGAAGAAAGAAGCTCCTCAGTTGCCTCCCTGACCTCTTCTTTCTCAAATACTTCTCCTCGACCTCACTGCATGTACAAGGTTTCTTCTTCAGTTAATTGCTAGATGACAAAAGAACTTCCTATTGCTGTCTCTTTCTCTTTCCATTTTCACCTTTTTGTTTGTGATTTTTCTCTTCCAGTAAAAGCCTTCCACTCCTTCCCTTCATTCTGAGTTCCCTTCATTCAAGCCCCAAGCGAAGCCTGGTATTTTAGTGGAGAAGGGTAGAGGGGTAAGCCCATCATCCACCGAGGTTAGAAGGCTGTGGTTGGTCCAAAGGGTAGGCCATGGACTGTTCTCTCGGTTATAAAAAAAAGAAAAAAGAATATGATGTCTTCACCACTGTCTCCCAAGTTCTTCAGGAAACTCTCAACTCTCTTCCATGGGAAATTTGACTACATATACCCATACCATGCACACCTAAGTTTTCATTGCCCTACCTGTTAATGCATCATTGTTTCTTATTGCTACTTTCTTGCATGAATAGATACGTTATTGTGTTATGCTGCCTGGCTCCACATGTTTTCTTATTGAAATTTATAATGTCTTGAGAAGGCTGTGTTTGGTTCAAAGGGCGGGCCACAAACGGATTTCTTGGTTATTAAAAAAATTGTTTATAATGTCTCCAGCTACTCGTTTGGACTCTTTGTAAAAGAAAAAAAACCTAACGGTTTCGAAGGTACTGATTAAAAAATAGTAATAATAAGAGCCTTATTATTAAATGGTTGTCAAGTTCTCTTTTTCTGTTTTCTGGCATAATCACCAATTAGTGGATATATAAATAAATCAAACAAAAGTCTTAGTTTGTCGAGGTTCAATGTTGATTAGTTGGAAGAATTGTCAAAGAGAAATCTTGAAAACAAAGGGTAGTTTGCTGGGGAAAATGGTGCACCAAATCTGTTACCATATTACACACTTCTATAATTGTACATCAGTACATCAGGGGCTTTCGGTTGGACTTCTATAGTTTGGTAAGATTGAAATTTGAGGACAGAAGATATATTAGATTTTGGAACTATGACTGGCAAGAACATGACCACTCAACAGTCGGTTTCCGTGACATGTACAAGCTAGCAGTAAAAAGAAATGCCTACATGGTTGATATATGGAGTTGTTGGTGCTGGTACATAAGTTTTACATGAAACTTTGAAGATTAGGAAGTGGAAAGGTCATACCGAGTTTTGTGAAAGGCGATCGCCTTGTCTCCAATGGCGAGAGGCGAGGTGACCCTTCATTGTCTTTTATCTCTATGGCGAGACGATCTTCAAAAGGCGACGCCATAGCGACAATGGCGAGAGGCAAGAAGGGGTCGCCGCATTTGTATTTTCTTCTTCTTTCTTCTTCAAAGAAGGGAACCAATTTAGGGTTTTAAAAGTTAAAAGATAATTTTAGGGTTTTCTTTTCAAATTTGCACAAATGCTCTCTTACTGTTAGACTTCGACTCCAACCAAATGACCCGGCTAGACTTTTCCCGCGATTAGCCAAAACTTTTTCGGAGACTCCAAAGTCCAACCAATATGTATTTTTTTTTTCTTCTTTTCTTTTTGAGATCTCCTCTTCCTGTGTTTTTTAAACTTCTTCTTCTTCTTCTAACTACAGAGTTACTTCTACCTTTGGTATTTTTCTCACTGTCTTGACTTTTTTTTTTTCTCGTTCAAGTTCTAGACTTATAGTATTTACTATCTATTTTTAGTTTTAAATTGAAATATTTGCTAATATGTTATTGAAATCTTAATTATTTATATATGCAATTAATATTTTAATTTTTTGCTATTAATTGCCCTTGTACTTCAAAAGGCGATTGCCTCGCCACTCGCCTCGCCTTGTGGCAAACAGACCCTTGTCGCCTTTTATCTCCTTTTGCCGTCCAAAACACCGGGTCATAGATTTTATATAATGGAGCTGGGATATGTTGATGGCTCATCTTTAGGAATAGATTCAAGTGTCGTTTGGTAGAGTGTATAAAAATAATGTCAAATAGAGTATGCTAGTAATATTTGCATTAATTAAACATAGACAAAATACATTAATTAAACATAGACTATTTATTTTGTATTGTTTGGTTTGATGTATTAAAAATAACATGCATTGCATAAAAAATTTAGTTACAAAGATATCCTTCACAATTATGGTGGAAAAGATGTAAAAAAGATTGAGGGGTAATGTGGTCTTTAACCATTCTAATGCATGCATTAAAAAGCAATGCATTACTTATACCTAGAAATCCATGGTATTAGTAATGCACACGTAATACACCATAGAGTGTAACTAATACTTGCATTAGTTATACATAGTATATGAAAATGTGAACCATACGAGGTATTATTAATACAAAGAGTTAATGCATGCATTATTTTTGCCAATGCACTCTATCAAACGGCCCCTCAGTGTTCTCGAAGAATGGGAAAGAAGGGAAGTTTGCAGTGAGCTCTTGCTATGACTGCTGAACAATCCTTCTGAAAGGAGAAGGCAAAAGCCCTGAAAATCCTATGTAAGAGCAAGGCTCCCTGAAAAGTAGCTTGTTCTGCTTGGATCACAACACATGAGGCACGTCTAGGCCATGACAACCTACAAAAAGGACACATAAATATGTAGCAGATGCTTTTTGTGGGTCAAAATATGTGAAACCCATCAAATTTCTTTAAATACTTATTGGAAAAAGCTTCTGGTAGATCTGGTGCCTGCCCTTGAATATGTTTGGGGTACAGTGTGTTATGCCAAAATCAATGAATACTTTTGAAAACTGGCAGTTGTGATGCTTATTGTGATTGCATATATTTCCTCTTAACTCATATTATTTTGCAGGGTGGTTTACATCAGATATCTTGGTTTCAGTTTCTTCCTCATGAATCTGATGTTAACTCTCTGGTGGACAGGAGGTTTGCTATTTGAGCAGTTTTAAGTCCATCTTCCTTAAAGGAACTACCTATGAAGCATATTTGATTTTTTGTTTTTTTCGATCTGTTTAAAGGGTGAAGCTTGATAAGAAAGACGCTGCCACATGGCTTTTGCTCTCATCACATCTACAATTGCAGAAGGAAGGATTTCTCAGCACATGGACCAATTCTTTTGTTGGACCTTGGGATCCATCTCAGGGTCTTTACAACCCTGGTATAGATGGTCAGCAAAGTAGTTAAAACTGTAAATCCCTTTTTAGTTGTTTAACTTTTGCTTGCTTTTAGTTTTCAGATGAGAAGATCAAGCTCTGGCTTTTTTTCCCTGGGCAACATTCAGCTGTTGTTGAAAAGGCACAGTCAGCTGTATCCAAATTAAGAGGTGTGTTATCATTAAATGACACCATGAATATTGAAGGGTCTAAAGAGGGCAGGCGAGGTAGACCAAAAATTACGTGAAGGACATTGTCTTAAGTTGCCTACAACTTTTAGGAATCAATGCGGGCTTAGCCTATAATAGGATACAATTGAAGCAAAGGATCCATGCAGGCACTGCCAACTACTTTAGATTAAGAATTTAATTGTTGTTGTTGCACTTGTGACTTGACTTAGGTCATGTTAGGCCAAGTGTAAAGTTTGGGAGGAATTGCACCAGGTATCTGCTGGTGAGTCGCCCTACCAATTTTTTTGAAGTATCTCAACTTTGACCTAAAGAGGAAAATTCTGATAAACTGCTTCTTCCTCTTCTTCTTCTTATAAATAATGCTTTGAGTTAGGGAGTGTCCCAAGAGTCAAAACGTCAAGCCAATCAGCTGTGATAGTCCTACTACACCAAGGCTATCTGCTGCGAGTCCCAAAACATAGGAAATCAACATGAACCCAATACTATCAAACTCTCCTTTAATCAATGAATTTTTTTGTGGCAAGGACCTTTTCCTTCATCTTTTTTGCGTCACTCTCTATTTAGTGGTTGGTTTGTGGTAAGGGCTTTTAATTCATCTTTTTTCGCGTGACTTCCTCTAATTAGTTATGTCATATATAAATATGGGATGTATATGTAACAAAAAGTAATGAGAAAAATCAACATTTATTCTGCAGCAAATTGTTTCTCCCATTATTAATTTCTTCAGGCTTAAACTTATTGTCTGAAGTTTATAAAGCTCACTCACTAACTTCGGATTTGCGAGACTGAAGTTGATTATTTATCCAGTCTAACTTAAAAAATTATATTACTCCAACTATTCCCTAGATAGGGGTCCTAGTTTGGGATTTGATGGATTGTTGATGGACTGATTGACCAGTTATCATTGTTTGGTATTAAGTTGCACTTGGCTCTCAACCCCCTTTTTGTTTTGCAGTGTACTTTGCTTTTATAATCTTCAACTATTTTTCCATCTGTTACAGTTCTGGCATCAGGTCTCTGGGTGGCTCCCGGAGATTCAGAAGAGGTTGCTGCTGCACTATCTCAGGCCTTGAGGAATTGCATGGAAAGGTAATGATTATCATTTCACGTTCTGAGAGTTTTCCGTGATCTATTGTTTATTTATTGTAAATATGCTACCTGACATGACAGAACGCTCAGGGGACTTTCATATGTTAGATATGGAGATGTATTTACAAAATACCGTCCATTTTCACAGAATGAAGAGTTGTTCAGGTATGTTTATTAATACTGACATTATTTGTTGGCCTAAGTGGTTGAACAATAGGTAATCAAGAAAATTGATTTTACTCGAGTTTACAGCTTTCTGTGTTATTGTACTATCTTTCTCAATCAATGTAGTGATTCTATTGTGTACTGTTACAAGCCTGAGAAACAATTCTTTGCCAGTATTTTCTGGGTGTGTCACTTGTATCAGCTTATATCTTTTTTTCCTAGTTCATAAGCTTCCTGGAATTCCTTTTTTTTTTCTTTCCAAAAAATTGGGTACTTATCATAGTCTAAGAGTTATTTGTAGCATTCTTTGCCTCTTTACACTAGTTGCTGAAGGTATTCCTCTGGCATTCCAAAAGGAAGATTGTATCTTATGTGGTGAATAAGCCAGGAGTCCAGTTTTATTATGATTAGCTCCTACAACTGTCTAATTTGTAATTGGTGATTTTTTTTGAAGGAAGGGGCAGCCAGTGGTTGAGTTCGTATTTGCTGCTACTGAAGAGGCTATCTTTGTCCATGTTATTATATCTGCAAAGTAAGTTTGATTAGCCAGCGATTACATTCTAAATTTGAGGGAGGGACTGAAATCAGTCCTTCTGCTTGACAATTTCTTATTGGCCCCTGTAATAAGCTTTTATTCTTCATGCCTTTCTCTAGGCATATACGAGCACTTTCAAGCAGTGACATTGATAAATTATCAGAGAATACATCTAATGTCTCTGGTGAGGGGCTTCCAGGTTGGTTTCTTTGCAGATCTGAGTGCATTTACAAACAATTAAAGGCTTGGACGTGAAATTTGTGTGTCACCCAATAGCTTCTTCCAGAACCTGTCCAATTTTTGCTATCAATAAACTGGTAACCCTATGGAATCTAAGAGCATCTGAAGAAATTCACTGATCCTAAAGATAGATCCTTGTTGTAGTGCTATATAATAAAGGAAATTGGGCATAAACCTAGTGGCAGAACATGCACATTGTTGTAACACCCCATTGTGTGATCTTACATACAAATCAGTTTCAACACATTCAGTGGTGTCGAGAGTTGCGCATTTTGACCTTTTAATTTGTTATTTTTTGCTTACTTTAATTTGTAAAGTCTGCATTTGTGGATTGGAGTTATCCCTTGATTTCTCTTGGTTTTTAGTCAATTTGTGGACTCAACAATAATGACCTCCTGAATCTCAGTAGGCTCTACAAATTTCTAAAAATTCATTCATTACGCACGAAAGGAGCAAAGATGTGGGTGGTGAGGTGGAGTGGGGTGGGGTTGTGACTTTTTATGGCTTGTGAGCTGTGACAAGTGCTGGAAATCTAAAAAGATAGATATCTTCTGTATGCCTGATTTTGCTTGTATGATACAATATGATTAAGCTATAAATTTGGTCCTCTGAAGAATGAATGTTACCTTCTGAAATTGTAAGATCTTCTTAGCAACATGGTCAGCATTCATGTTTCTTTTTTGATCAGGTAAGAAGATAGAGTTTCATTACTGGAAGCATCCAGAGATGCAAAGTTGTTTTACAAAAAGATAGTTCTCCCTATAAAGTATTGGTCAGCGTTATATCTGTTATTACCATGTAAAATGATGGGTCAAAGAAAATTCACATTGTTATATGGCTATTTTTTGTTTAAACGAACTCAACCAAAGTCCAAAAGTATGAATCCTTACTCATACATCAAATTTCAACTTAGTTTCAACCAATTAAGAGCCTTTTGGCGTGCAGCGCTATGCTCCTGAATTGTTAAGTTTTTATATGCAATATTCATGGGTGTATTTTGATTTTTATCTCCATTTCCAGTTATTGTCTCGCCTCATGGAATGCGTGGGAGGCTTACTGGATGTTGCCCAGCTGATCTTGTGAAGCAAGTGTATCTCAGGTCAAATTTGCTCCTCTATTTCCTTCTTTTCTGGGTTGTTTTAATTCCCTCCTTCTCTCTCCCTCCTTCTCATGTTTGTCAACAAAATTCTTTCGAAGTGATAGAGCTCGTCGTAATATGGTGCCTTACTGTGATTCATGTTTGACTTGCCAAACAGTTCTAGCAAGTTTACTGCTTCAAATGGTATTGTTGGGCTACCATCCAATGTTTCTCAATCTGGTTATCAGCTTAAGGGACAGAATTGCTATGTTGAAGTTAACCTCGGTTCCACTGCACCGGGAAACATCAATATACAAGAAAGTTCCAATGTACAGAATAATTCATCAAGGACTACCATAACAGAAGCATCTGCAATGGCCAATGTTGTTCAGAGTAAAATACCAGATAACTGTGGAAGAGTGCTTATTTACCCGTCCGAGGCTGTTCTTGTCCCAGTGGTGCAAACAGCATGTGCTAGATCATCTCTAAAAAGGTAAATTTGTAAAATTCTTTCTCTCTCTTTCCTTTTTTTTCTTTTGAATTAAGTTTGCATATAGCTGATGTGGGAAGGTTTCATTCAACTAGTTACTGATTAAAAACAGATTACACTTCTAAAAAAGCTGGATCATAGTGAACTAGTGTACTTTCAATCCTGTTGAAGGTCTGTCACTGGAGTACTGGAAGACAAGTCACAAATCTGCGACCTTCCACATCAATGACAGGAATTTAGTATTTGTAATTCTGACTTTTTCACCACAGTAATGGACAGTAAACACACCATCCCCTACAATAGGTTTCATCTTTTACATTTTTTTTGAAACTCAATTTGAGTGGATGATGGACTATGGTTAAATAAGTTATTTCAGGAAGTCTTTATATGAGGTTTCTACTATGTTAGGATATGGTGAAACCCAAGTTTCTATACCGGAATTTCTTCTGTTGATTCAATCAGTAAATGCTGGGATTGGGATTATTACTCAAACTGAAACTGGCTGTTTATTTGAGTGTTTCTTTTGCTTAGTTGCTTTATCTTTGATCCCATAGTGAGGATCAAGCTAACAGTCTTTTTTTTTTAACTGGTAAGTTTGACAAGCTAACAAATTAATATATAGCAAATCCATTCCAGTAACAGTTCAAATGTGTGTGTATGAAATCCATGCATGTGACTATTTACTCTAGTTAGTGCTTATTAGGTGCTTTTTGAGTCGACTAGGGTTCGTTTTTAGTTCAAACTTGCTTGAGAATTAATATTTCATTTTTTTCCCTAAGGAGTTTGAAAAAGTTACACATCTTTATTTTTATTCACAGATTCTGGCTGCAGAACTGGATTGGGCCGTCATTGTCCTTTACATCCTCCGTTATGCATCGGTACTGTCAGCTTATTCTTGTTGGCAGTTACATTCCGTATTTTTTTTGGTTAAACTTGCATCTTATACATCTAATCCGTAATATTGCAGTTTTGATTTTCATAGTGATGCCAAAGTCAATTCTGTGGATGGTTCCTGGCTTGATGCAAATGTCATACGCTCTAATCGGCGTTATAACAGTAGCAGTAACAGCAATAGTAGTAGTGTTAGCAGCATAAGTACCTCTTCTAGTGATAGCGATTACAAGACCTCAGGAACTGGTGATCTTGAAGCAGATGCTGATTCTTTGATGTGTAGACAGTCTGCATTATCTTCTTTGGATCGGTCTCAAAATGACAATCTTAAGACGGTGTGCTTCTTGCATAAATTTAGTTCTCTCTATAATTTGTATCTGTATGGACGGTATGCACGATCTTATATTTGAATATATAGTCCTTTGGTTCGATCTTAACTTCTTTAACTTTCTACGACTAGTGATCTGAAGACTATTCTTATAATGATTTGCTATCTCCTCATTTTGATTTTTTTCCAAAAGAGGTCTATGTATATAATTATGCAAGTCTTGTCTATCATTTTCTTTGAGAATGGTAACCATTTATATAAAGTCTTGTTTATCATTTATGAACCCGTCATATAGGGCTTTGCTTTCTTTAAAGGATAGCTTTTAAAGCGGGACCTAGATTTACTAGCTAATTGTAGCTAGTAAATTAAGAACTTTTGGTCAGCTTTTCTATTTTTCACTTTTATTTTATTTAGTATGATGATGGTATGAAATGAGCTTAAGCAAAGAAGTGGGGATTCATATACCTGACCCCAACTTGTTTGGGGTTGATGCATAGTTGTTGATGTGGTTAGCTTCCTTCTGATTTCCCATGTTGAAACTGGACTTGACCAGCAGTTGCCCAGACCCTATAACTTTGGCTCGGGTGCTATATATGCATTAAAAGATCCAAAAAACAAGTACAAATAATAGATTTTGAATCCAGTAAATCAAATGGGTGGAGGTAGAACACCAAATACAAATCCATAGTGTTCATATCCTGGGTCTGTCTCGTATAATTTTTTGGAAGGACAAGGAATGTCTAAAGTAGGAAACCATTTTCCTTAAGTTTCCTTCTTGCAGGTTAAAGAAAAGTTTCCTGTAGGAAAGTTTTACATTGCTTTTGGCACTAGTTTCCTGCTTGCTAAACACACAAAACAATGCGAAGAAGTTTATGTTCCAACTTCCTTTTTAGATTGTTGACGACCAAATATAACTGTAGTGCTTCTCTTCTTGCTTGTTAATAAAAACGTGCACAAATCCAATTATCTATACTGATAGCATGTGCAGGTGTTCTTTTGTTCTTCTCCACTCGATTCATACGGTGTGTGTTTTTGTTAAAAATAATTGGCGAATATAACATTTCAAGTTTCTTTTCAGGGATTTAAGAGGCCGCGAACTGGGATTTCTGAGTCACTTAGTCAGGGAGGAGCAGTGATTAATCCATCAGCAAGTGAATATGCCTCAATGGAAGTTAGTAATTCTGCAATTACTGAAGGAAATGGTCAGTTTGGCCTCCAGTGGGGTTGGGATGATGATGATAGAGACACAGGGATGGATATTCAGGCACTTCTCTCAGAGTTTGGAGATTTTGGTGACTTCTTTGAGAATGATGCTTTGCCATTTGGAGAGGTAGTTATATTGTCCATAGATGGTAAATCACAGTCACGTCATCTCCATCATATATGTTATGAGTCTTGCCAAGATCCTGATAGTACAAGTAAATCTCAAAATTTGAGAATTGTCAGAATTTAGTGTAATGAAATTGATCGTCTTACACTGGGTATGTATTTGTTGTTGCAATTGCTGGGTTATTTTTGTGAATCTGCCAACCTTTTTGTGTCAGATGGAAGGCTGTGCTAATCTATGAAACTGGGGAAACCCAAACACTTTCCTAAGGTGTAGGAATGATCATTAATTTCCTCGGGAAAACTCAACCAATTGATTCATTAGTGGATATTTATAGACATGACTGAATGAAATGGTCGGAGTTATGCACGGTGGATCCTCAGAAAGATAGTCGTATTAATCCTTTCTTTTTTAATTTGAGTTGCGGTGCTTAGAGAGCTCATTTATTTGATTTGCATCCTGAAGGAAAGTGGTTTCTCATTTTTTCTAATAGTGGGTGGGTGGG
>JAOTQJ010000083.1:6832779-6848907 GCA_025642045.1 Solanum sejunctum
GTGGGTGGGTGGGGGCATCTCTTCGAGCAATAGACTCCTTGAATCTGTTGATTGTAAGCAAGTGTAGCTTGTGACCATAGGAGAACAGTTCCGTTTTAGCTAGGAGTTGCTTCTCTTGTTTGTCATCCTTATATAATGTCCAAAAGATTAATCACAAATATTATTTCTTGCAACAATTACTGTCTTTGGTCCTGAAATGAAGTACTATGCATATGAGTTAATCTCAAGTTTACTAGCTGTACACATGGTGTTAATGTTGGTCAAGAACGATCTAAATATGATTCTTCTCTTTTTTCGTTGAGTAGAGTGTGTATAATCATGCCCCCATGGGAGATATCTATGCTACATATACAGATTTGAAAAAGTTGAACTGCTTCAAAATATTTGAATGCACTGCTGTTTGGGTGCAAGTTATTAATGGGAAGTTTGGAAGTCAACTCAACACATATAAGAGATGAATGGGTTGTTTTACAGGATGTTATGGAAGTATTGATAAGTTGGATTAAGTTGATGGCTCTAATAAATGCCTTCATAGATATTCTTCTTCCTTTGCTCCGCATCAGGAAATGAACTGATTTCTCTTTTTATTCTTGAAGCCTCCAGGAACTGCAGAGTCTCAGGCTCTTACATTTCCTGCAGCAGATAGTGTGGATGTTGGTAGCAGCCCCTGTCCGTCGATGATGGATGTGCAAGATCAGGTTCTTTTGCCAGTTGGTTTTTCATCCTTTGATAGCTTTAATCAACCACCACCTACAGCAATTCTGGACGATTCACTGAGCAAACATCAGGAGGTTATAACCAGTGCTGCAGTTGCTAATCAAGTAACCAGTGCTTCAGCATCTATTGCTGGTGAATTCGATCACTTAATTAAAGCTGAAGCTCTCATGTCATTCGCACCAGAGTATGGAGCAGTTGAAACCCCTACAGGAGAGAACTCTCATGCAATTTTCAGGAATCCCTATGTTCCGAAATCTCGGGAAGTGGAGACTGCAAATTCAAGCTCAAATAGCTATGTCTACTCAGCAACCCCACCTTTGTCACCTTGCTTTGATGCATGTGAGGAGAAGTCTGGTGTGGCTGTAAACCTCAAAACAGGTACCGCAAGGCATGATACAAGCTCCATTGTTCAATCAAAGAAATATTACACTTATATTGAAAGTGGAAAAGAGAAAAAGGACGATAAGTTATCTGGTTATGTACATGGTTGCGCTACACGTGATACTCAAGTAGTACAGTCTCCGTTTTCTGGTTTCAATTCAACAAATTCTGTTAAATATATCCACAATAAAACTGATAAAGCCAGTGAAGGGCTACTAAAAGCTGGCAACTCTGGCCAATCAATAAAACCTGTGCTAGCAACAGAAGTTGAATGCCTTATGTGCCAGGCATATATGTGTAAGATACGGCATACACTATTATCTTCAAGCAGCTGCCTTCCTGTAGGCATGAGCAGGATGTCAGGGAGTACAAGTAGAAACCAGACACAAGGTGAAGCAGTGGTCACTGCAGACAACATGTCAAACAAATCTGAGATGAAGAAGAAGGAAATAATACCAGTTAGGATAGCTGGTGATATTGATGGAGGATTGCTGGATGGGACCCTTAATGCACCGGTTGGTGTGTGGCGCTCTGTTGGAGTTTCTAAGGGGATGAAGCAACCAACAGCTGGTTTAGAATCTTGCCACCCTGTTCAGCATAATTCTTTCACTGAGGATAGTATGCTAGCTTACGGGCTAAGGCAACCGCTTCAGGAACTCCTAGATGGGATTGCTTTACTTGTGCAACAAGCTACATCTTTTGTTGATGTTGCACTGGATGCCGATAGCAATGATGGTTCTTATGGTTGGCTCGCATTGCAGGAGCAGTGGAGGCGTGGCTTTTCATGTGGACCAGCCATGGTACATGCAGGTTGTGGGGGAGTTTTGGCTTCCTGTCATTCTCTGGATATTGCTGGTGTGGAGCTTATTGATCCACTTTCAGCTGATGTAAGTTCTTGTTTTTTTAGTAGAAGCATATGCTTTGCCTGCTTTATCTGCTACCCTAGGCCACTATGGCTTGTTTGTACTTGTGGTGTGAAGTTTCGTGAGAATGCAATAATACCATGGATGACCTGTTACTCATCATTGTGCTCTATGATAATCTTGAGGAAAAGAACAGTTGAATGAAATTTTCCTAAATATCCTTGGGTGTCGCTGCTTGGAGATGAATGAATTGCAGTCTGCTCATCAATTTATTGTCATCTCAGTGCTTTCCTCTTGATGAGGGTGATTACTTTTTATCAATGACACATAGTGTGTAAATTTGTTATTTTCTTCAATAATTCTATCTCCCCACCGTATGGTTTTCCTTTTTTATTGAACTTTAAGTGTCACATTTGTTAGCATCTGAGTTAAAGGACAGTTCTTCCTCAAGTTTGATTTTGTTTCTTCTTCTTCATGTTGATTAGCATGTGCCTGCTCTTATTGTAGCTTCCATGGGTAAACTCCTGAATCAAATTGTAGTTTGAATGGTCAGAACTCAGAAGATGCATTTTACATGTTGCTAGTTTTGTAAATTACATATCTTTGGGTTTCTCTCTCCTTTCGCAACCATACTTAATATGGAAACCTCTTTGTTCAGGTTCAGGCATCATTTACCCTCACTCTGCTGCAGAATGATATAAAAGCAGCACTGAGATCTGCTTTCAGTACTATGGAAGGTCCTTTATCTGTTGTTGATTGGTGCAAAGGTCGCAGTCAATCAAATGATGGGGGAATATCTGGTGATGGTTTTTCTGCAGAGTCCACTGCCAGTGCAAGTGAATGTCGAGATTCTTCAAGTAGTATATCATTGTCTGTTGGAGAACCTATAAGTCCATCTCAATCCTCTGCTGGTGGATCATCTAGTTTAAGAGGTATGAATTGTCATGGTCAATGGGGTTAGCAGTGAAAGAAAGAGCCCGGCATTATATTGTCACTATCCCACACGTTTTTATTGGTAAATCCTTCTTTTGTTTTCAGATGGAGTTAGGGTGGATGAAGCAAGTGACCGCAGATTAAACCAAGACACTTGTCTATCAGAGTCGGAGCAGCTACCAGGCTCAAGGCTTAGGCCAACATTGGCTGCTGTGCCATATCCTGCTATACTTGTTGGGTATGTCTTTTATACTGAAGTTGGTTGGTCCTTCTCCATCCCTTTTTTTGGATTAATGAGCATTACAGGTTGCATTTACTCCATATTTTTAAGGTAGTAAATTTCTGTATTTTTCATATGCTAGCCTTATTTACGCCTGTTTTACTATTAGCAATCTCTATAAGAAAGGCATGGCCTTTTTTGTTGTGAGATAACTTTTTATGCTGTAATATTTAAAGTTGACTTTCATAGTAGGATTGCTTATTTAACCATATACGTTTTTATGCTGCAATTTTTTGGAGGGGCTTCAATACCAAAGTCCAGATTTCCTCTCTGGAATTGCTTTTCCAAGAATGAATATTTTACTTTGTGCATTAGAGTTTCTTAATAACACCTTCCAGTTCTGTAGTTTGTCTTATCTGCTTTATGATATAAGCTCATAAATCACTTTTCCTTATTTGTCTTTTAATATCGAATAGTATCAGACTGACAGTTAGAACCTCCTAGTGTTTGTTAGCTCTATAGCTTAGGAAGAAGCTATAAATCCTTAGTTTTGTGAGCTTAATTGATCTATCCTTGTAAAGCTTGCATCTTCTTGATGCCTTTAAATGAATCTACTTGCTTCATATATAAAAAACTAGAACCTCCTAGCTTTTGTCTCAAGAGTTTGTAATCACCAACTTGAGCATTACAAAATGCAGGGTATTTGTGACTAAATTTATTTGGATGACTTTTTCTGTTTCTGGCCTTAATTTGTTATTTCAAGGTAGAATAATGTCTTTTGACATTGCAGATATCAAGATGATTGGCTTAAGACATCACCTAGTTCTCTTCAGTTCTGGGAGAAGGCACCTTTTGAGCCTTATGCAGTGCCCAAGCATGTAAGTTTTTAATATCTTCAGTCTGTTCTCTTGCTTATCTCCTCAACTATTATTTTTCCTTAACCATTTTTCCTGACATTTTCAGATGACATATTATGTTGTCTGCCCCGACATCAATGCTCTAACAACAGCTGCAACTGATTTTTTCCAACAGCTTGGAACTGGTTAGTATTCTCAAGTGTCATGCTAATCGGAAGATAGTATATTGGTTACGTCTATGTTACTGAAAATAATAAAATGGATGCTGTGTTTTAAGAAGATAAAAATTCAGGTATCCTAAAAGCATATATCTGCACTAATTTCACAAATTGGTTAGTTCATATTTTATGTTGCTGCATTTTATAACTCAATCTGCACGTCTCTTTCATTTTGAAGATGTGGACAAGTGACTAATTTGAAATCATGATCTTTTTCATTACACGAAAAGATGAAATCAGACTTAGAAATGTGATGTTGAATTAATTAGAAAAAAGAGATCAAATTATTGCTTGCTTCTCATAAATCCAGCTTCACAACTTTCCTTGACATAGGTATTGCTAGTGGTATGTTTGGGCCATGAAATTTTGTTGCGTGATGTTTTTCAAATGATTTATCCACAGTCGAATAAACTGCCAGTTCCAATTTCTTTTTGTTTGATTGACTCTGCTTTTGTCTTTTAGTTTATGAGACATGCAATCTGGGAACTCATTCGCCTCAATGTATGGGAAATGAGATGGAGATAGATTCTGGCAAGAATGCATCTTCTGGTTTTGTTTTGATTGATTGCCCCCAGTCAATGAAGATAGACAGCAGTAGTGCATCTATGCTGGGATCAATCAGTGATTACTTTCTGTCCCTTTCCAATGGATGGGATTTAGAAAGCTATTTGAAATCTCTCTCAAAAGTTCTCAGAAATTTGAAGCTTAGTTCATGCATGACCATGAACCCAAAAGAAGGAAGTACTGGTCCATGTACAGTAAGTTGTGATCCTCTTTCTTTGTCTTTTATATTCCTTTTCTACTTTCTCCTCTCTATCTCGCTTTTCTTCTCTCTCTTTTTCCTTCTTTTTCTCTATAGCACTAAAACTGGAAGACACATATTAAAGTGAACTTTGTGGAGTCCATCAATTGGTGGAGATAATTGATTTTAGATGTTAGGGCCAGTCTACCACTTTCTCTTGGTAAGGGAGCATTTTTGTATACTTAGCCTTCTTTGGCAAAGCATAAGGGTAAGAATAGATTAAGCTAAAAGAGTGAGCCCATTTTAATTTACTGGAACATGTAATTCATAAGTAATTTTATTCTGGATCAGAG
Organism: Solanum sejunctum; assembly: GCA_025642045.1. NCBI lineage: Eukaryota > Viridiplantae > Streptophyta > Magnoliopsida > Solanales > Solanaceae > Solanum > Solanum sejunctum. The sequence continues at coordinate 6,838,064 of JAOTQJ010000083.1, forward strand.
AATGCAAAAGGAAAAAGCTAGAAAGTACAGCAAAGTAAAACCTTTCCCACTGCCTTTGGTGCCTCCACTACATGGTCAGTTGTTTTACTATGATTGAGCTTAACAACAATGCTTAAGATGCCAAACCTAGGGGGTAGGGAGCTGTTAAGTTGATAGTGAAAGAATGACTTGCACGATGACCTGGTGTCCTGGTGTGATATGATATAGTTACCACAATGTGTATTTCCTTTCATAGTGGACGGGTAGTTCACAGTTACCTGAGGCTAGTGAAACACTCATTAGTTGGATGAGCAAATAGAATAAGGGACTTTCATATATGTTTCATCTTAAATAGGGATCAATATTTTATTGTAAGACATACCTGTTAAAGACATTACTCAACTTTAAAAGTGATAAAAATCTAAAGTAGAGCAGCAGCAGATGTGATTGGATTCACTAGACATGCCAATAGCTCAGAAGTTTTCTCTATATAAGAATAAGAATTTATTCTGAGTTCTGACCAGTTAAAAGTTTGAGAAGCTCAAGTAACATTTTTCTTTTCAGGAAAAGAGAATGAGGTAACTCTGGCTAATGCTAAATGGCCTTTTGCTTCTGGTTGCATTTCTGAAGCAATAATTACTGATAGTTCTCTTTTTCCTTAGTTTTTGATATCTACTTGTTTCATTATTTTTGTCTTCGAATACCCTGATATGAGATATCTTTACTATAACCCTATCAACTTTTATGCTGTATCAGTACAACATAATGGCCTTGAATGAGAATTTGCATGCTGTTCTGTTGGGACTTGGGTCCAAAATGGGGCGGAAAAAGAGAATTAGAATTCATATAGCCAACCTAATTATTCGGGCTTGAGGGTTGTTGTTCTTGGGTGATATTTTGGGTTCTAGTTGCAGATTCTCAAAAGAAAAAATCTTAGAAAAAGAACATAGAATATCTGATCTAAGCAGAGTATTATATGTTAAGGTAGTTTAGAGAAGCTTATATCTTGTTGTATATTTGAATGCCAAATCAGGTGGTATACGTGGTTTGCCCTTTCCCTGAGCCTCTTGCGGTTCTACAGACGGTGATTGAATCATCTATTGCTGTTGGATCAGTGGTTCTTTCTTCAGATAAAGAGAGGCGATCTACACTGCACAATCAAGTCGGGAAGGCCTTAAGTTACTCAGCAGCTGTGGATGAGTCACTTTCAAATGTTTTAACTCTTTCTGGGTTTTGTATCCCTAAGCTGGTATTGCAGATTGTCACTGTTGATGCAATTTTTAGGGTTACAAGCCCTGCTCTGAGTGAGCTTGTCATACTGAAGGAAATTGCTTTCACAGTTTATAACAAAGCCCGTAGAATATCTCGAGGTTCCTCCAGTGACATGGTTCAGTCGTCATCCATGCCCGGCAGATCTCATCCAGCCCTGATGCAAATGACTTCTCCAGTTTCAGGGATGTGGAAAGACTGTGTTGGTCCTCGAGGCATAGGAACTTCCCTTCAGAGAGAGGCTGACCTTGATGCAAGTCTAAGGCCTGGTAGCTGGGACAACTGGCAAGCATCAAGAGGGGGAGGTCTTGGATGTGAGCCAAACAGAATTGGGGATTTTTCTTTTCAAGATGAAATTCGTTATTTGTTTGAGCCCCTTTACATTCTTGCTGAACCAGGTTCATTGGACCGCGGACTTTCATTTCCAATGTCGGGTAATCCAATGACTGAATCTTCAAAGCTTTTGTTGGATGATGGTACAAGTGGAAATCTTCTGCAGAGTTCAGCTTCTTCAGCTGGTGGAGACACTGGAGTGAACACTCAGTCTGAAACATCTGTACCAGATGTTTTTGGATCTGCACATCAAAAATCACTTCCAAGCTTGCATTGTTGTTATGGTTGGACTGAGGATTGGCGCTGGCTGGTGTGTATATGGACAGATTCCAGGGGAGAACTGCTTGATAATCATATATATCCGTTTGGAGGAATAAGTAGTAGGCAAGATACGAAAGGTCTGCAATCTTTGTTTGTGCAAATTCTGCAACAAGGATGCCAGATTCTTCAGTCATGTCCACCTGAGGCTGCCATTGCCAAGCCTAGGGATTTTGTCATTGCTCGTATTGGATGCTTCCTCGAGCTTGAATGCCAGGGTAAAAAATTATCATCAATATCTTGTGCTTATTGCCTACTTTTGTTACATCATGATCCTCATTGGCATTGAGTTTTGATGAAACTGACTTGCTGTCTGCAGCTTTAATTGTGACAAATTTTCAGTTGATCTATCTGTAGTTCTTTTTTGGTTTGAATGTGGAACACAACAAATTTAATTCTAATATATCTGTGTGGGAATAGATTATATGTCACTTTGATGAATATCTTGATAAAGTTTAGCCTTACTGGTTTTGTTTCGAGTGATTAGAATGAAGTTTCTGCTTGAGTTATCATTCATCTGTAATGTTGCTGAAGTTGCTCATCTTATTAATGCAATTTTCTGGATGCAGAATGGCAGAAAGCCTTGTATTCAATTGGGGGCGCTGAGGTGAAGAAATGGTCTCTGCAGCTAAGGCGATCTGTGCCTGATGGAATGACTGCAAGTAGTAATGGAACGTCGTTGCAGCAACAAGAAATAGGTCTGATTCAGGAAAGAGCACTTCCTTCCTCCCCTAGTCCATTGTACAGTCCTCACTCAAAGGCTTCCTCTTTCATGAAAGGTGGCTTAGGTCAACCATCCTCAAGGAAGCAGTTAATTGGTGGACAGGGTGTAGCGGACAACTCCAGGGGCTTGCTTCAGTTGGTGCAAAGCATTAGTTTTGTCTCTCTTTCTATTGATCATTCCTTGCAGCTTATGTTTCAAGCGGAGTCAACAAGTCATGGTAGAATTCCTCGTTTCCCTTTTCCTTTTTTTGTTTTTTCAGATTTCCTGTTCTCTGATTGAGGTGACTCTCCTTTGGCTTTCTTTTGGATTCTCTTATCTAACTACATGGACTGTAAAGGAGCTAGTATTTCCAAATATTTGAACAATGAGAGATGAAATGCATTAGGCTACTTGTACGCATAAAGTTCTTTAAGATACACTCCAGGGGGGTCGGGGGGTGGGGGGTGGAGTTGTTTCTCTAGTTGGAGGTGTTGAAACTATATTTTGAGGAAGTAAAGTGGGATAGGGTAACCATTGTGCTTCTGTGTCGGGTTCTTCTTCTGGTGTGGTGGTGGCGATGGGGCTTACCATACCTGAATATGCATTGAAAAATATTTTCTTTGGATTTGTAATCAGTTTCACATTTTTATGCCTGATTGTTTCTGCTTCATACTTAATGTATGGTGTAAATTTTGCAGGGACAAGTAGCGGCATCATGAGCCAGCTAGGTTATCTTGAAGGTTATACTCCAGTTAGGTCCCTTGGTTCTACGTCCACCTCCTACATTCTAATTCCGTCACCCAGTATGAGATTCCTACCTCCTGTCAATCTCCAGCTTCCGACTTTCCTGACTGCTGAATCACCACCACTCGCCCATCTTCTCCACAGCAAGGGATGTGCCATTCCCCTTTCAACAGGTTTTGTGGTTTCAAAAGCAGTACCTACAATGAGGAGAGATGCAAGGAGCATCTCAAAAGAAGAATGGCCCTCTGTTCTTTCTGTCAGCCTCGTTGATTACTATGGTGGTACCAATATCATCCAAGAAAAGTTTTTGAAGGGTGTTGGTAAGGTTGGGGGAAGGGGTACAGGCTCGGAAACAAGAGATGTTGAAATAGCAACTCACTTGATTCTTGAGAACATAGCTGCAGAGCTTCATGCTTTATCATGGATGACTGTAAGTCCGGCATACTTGGAGAGAAGATCTGCTTTGCCTTTTCATTGTGACATGGTATTAAGGCTTCGAAGGCTGCTTCACTTTGCCGATAAGGAAGTTTCTCGGCAACCTGAGAAAAGCCAAGTTTAGGATATGTGAAATTGCAGCATACACAAAACTAGTTCAAGCCGTCCATCTTGTGAGACGGGTCTTTGTTTTACTGTAGAAACGACAGTAAACACAAAATGCATATACTAGTTCGCTGGAAGTCGTCCTTTCTGAAGTGTTTACCTTGGGATAAATTAGTTGTAGGATAATAGACTGTTATCTGTACATAATGTTCTGTAAACTATCACAGGGATCCCAAGAGAATTATATACACAATTCAATTTGCCCTTTGAAAAATATCTCAAGTGATGGAGGCCTCATTATCTTTACAACATCCCAAGGCACCTGATGACAGGATGGTTTTATTAGACAGCAGATCTCTGGGTCTAGCTTCTTGATTTTTTTTTTCTTGCTGAATAGCAGTGTTTAGTGAATTGGAAATGGAATTTCATGCTAAGTTTGTTTGGAGAAATGATGCGTCCCCTGTATTTGCATCCTTGAAAATGGCCAAGTTTTGCCGTTGTATTTTCCATGCATTTTCTTCGAAGGAGAGTCTTAGAGTAACTGGTAAAATTGCTGCGATGTGACTAGATAGTCATGAGTTCAAATTTTGAAAATAGTCTCTGATAGAAATATAAGATAAGACTATTTATAATAGAACTTTATGGTTGGGTTCTTGCTCAGTTCTTGTGCATAGCAAAAGTTTTAGTGCGTTGAATTTGTCCTTTTAGGGGTTTTTCTTTTCTTTAGTGGATGTTTGAATTGATTTTTTTTCCGACTTTTGGCTTAAAAATACTTTTAAACACTTTCTGTCTTGTTTTTCATTTTTCTTTGCTGCCAAGCATGAACAAAGATGGAAAGCATGAAGACTACCAATTCCAAACAAATGCTTTCAATGGGGAAACATCTTCTACTTCTCCCATTCCACTTTTTTTAGCAATATTTTTCTTATTACAACAACAATAATGATATCCCACAAGTGAAGCTTTGGAACGATAGATTGTACGTAGATCTTACTGCTACCTCATAGACCTTACCACTAATATTTTTCTTATTAGTTTGTTCTAATAATGATACTATATATCACTAATGACAACCTTTAATAGTCATAAAACAGAACAACATTGTATCAGGCTGCCTGTTAATACCAGCAAAAACATTCTGCTTGAACAAGGTTATAGCACCATACCAAATATGTTCGAAGAAGAAGAACAAAGCAAACTAAGCATGCCAAAAGTAAACCAACCCCTTTTACTGGAGTAATAGATTTGATGAAAGCAAACTAGCCTCACTTGTTGTCTCGATTAAATTTGGATTCGCGCCAGAAAATTTTCGAGGCTAAGCACTCTCGAACAAATAAAAGGACTTTATACTTAGGCCTTGAACGCGAGATTTCTAGAGTTAGCTTATATTTTGCATTAGCCAATTGATCTAATAGTCTTCAATGTGCCAAGGCTTAAGATGTTGAGGCTGTTTCTTGCTCCAGTAAAGCTCAAAAAATCAGCTTTTAAGCTTCAAATTAAACTTCACTTCATCAATCAACCCATAAAGTATTATTCTTTACTTCCCAGAGTAGCTTACACATGTAACGAAGATGTTTTCAGGTCAAATAGGATTATTTCTGAGCTAAGTAAAGAGGGTCAGGTACATGAAGCAAGGAAGCTGTTTGATAAAATGTCTGAACGGGATGTGGTGTCATGGACAGCAATGATTTCAGGTTATATAAGATGTGGGAAGATTGATAAAGCAAGGGAATTGTTTGAAAGAAATGATGCAAAGAGAGATGTTGTTACTTGGACAACTATGCTTGCTGCATACACGAGGACGAATCGGATTCTTGAGGCTGAGATGCTTTTCAATGAAATGCCTGAGAAGAATGTGGTTTCATGGAATACTTTGATTGATGGTTATGCAAGAAATGGTAGAATTGATAAGGGTTTGGAATTGTTCTGGAAGATGGGTGAGAGGAATGTGGTATCTTGGAACATGGTTATAGCAGGATTGGCTTGGAATGGGCGAATCAATGAGGCAAAAGTGCTTTTTGATCAGATGCCTGAGAAGAATGTGGTGTCTTGGACTACAATGATATCAGGGTTGTCAAGAAATGGAAGAGTCAATGAGGCTAGAACACTTTTTGATCTGACTCCTGACCGCAATGTGGTTTCCTGGAATGCAATGATTACTGGGTATGCACAAAACTTGAGACTTGAAGAAGCATTTGAACTGTTTGTAATGATGCCAGAAAAGACCGTGTCTTCATGGAATACAATGATCACGGGCTTCGTTCAAAATGGGGAACTCAGTAGAGCTAGAAAATTGTTTGATAAAATGAGGCAAAGAGATGTCGTTTCTTGGTCAACGATAATTAAAGGCTACGTGCTAGAGGGGGAAAGTGAAGAAGCTCTAAGAAATTTCTGTGACATGCAAATGGATGGTTGGGTGAAACCAAATGAAGGGACTTTTGTAAGTGTTTTGGGTGCTTGCAGTGACTTAGCTGGTCTTAGAGAGGGAGCGCAAATTCACCAAGTAATTAGTAAAACAATATATCAGAAGAATGAAGTGGTCATATCAGCACTTATAAACATGTATTCAAAATGCGGAGATGTAGCAGCTGCAAGGAAAATATTTGATGATGGCCTGAGATACCAGAGAGATTTGATCTCTTGGAGTGCTATGATTGCAGCATATACTCACCATGGATTCGGAAAAGATGCAATCAATCTCTTCAAAGAAATGCTGCAGTTGGGAATCAAACCAAATGATGTGACTTACGTGGGAGTGCTTGCTGCCTGCAGCCACTCAGGTTTGGTGGAGGAAGGGTTAAAGTACTTCGAGGAGCTCTGTAGAGACGAATCCATAAAATTGAGAGAGGACCATTATACATGCCTTGTAGATCTCTGCGGTCGAGCAGGAAAACTCAAAGAGGCCTTGGATGTTATTGAACGACTTCCAAGAACAGAATCAGCATCCATTTTGGGAGCTCTTCTTTCAGGTTGTAATCTTCATGGAGATTCAGAAACAGGAAAGTTGGCTGCAATAAAACTATTAGGGATTGAAGCAAAAAGTTCGGTTACCTATTTGTCATTGTCCAAATTGTGTGCTAAGGACGGGAAGTGGAAAGAAGCTGCAAAGTTGAGGACACAAATGAAGGACAAAGGATTGAAGGCGCAACCAGGTTGCAGCTGGATTTCAGTTGAGGACAGAGTTCATGTATTTTTAGCTGGTGACTCACTATGAAACTGAGATTATTCACTCACTACTTGGAGAGCTTCATATGAAAATGAAAAGGACTGGTTGTCCACCAACAGATGATCCTTCAGAGCTACCTATTATCTTAGTTTTGTTCCCTCTTCTTCTTTTCTTGTTCAAATTATGAATATCACTACCAGTGTTCTTCTCCTAATAATGTCATTTACAAATGTTATTTTAATTATATGATTCCCAATATGGTATGTTTGGTTCAAGGCAGGCTCATGCCCGGACTCACTCGTGAGTTGGATTTTGCAATAGGAACACCTTATTTGACACAGTTCTTGAAATATTCAGCAGTGAAATATACAGTGTTAGAGAAAACAATTACTACTTATAATTAATAAAGCCGTCCCTAACTATGTATATTGAGATTGAGATCTTAAATATTGTGGTATTTAAAGGTCCCCAAATATGCCTGGGGAATTTGGACTGAAGATCAAGCAGGGGCATGGAAGCCCATTGGCAAAGGTGGTGTCTTTTTTTGCCAGCTTTGGCATCAAGGTCGACTATCCGATTCAAGTCTCAACAATTTCCTTATAGCTTGGAATGCTGGTAATAAATTCATTAATTATCTTGGGTTTGGTATATTGCTCGCCAGATTCTCACATTTGCTTAATGTCCATGCGAAGCATAGGCTAGACAAGCGGTAGACTTCACACCAACCCAATCGTGAAAATTCTTGCAAGTACGAAAACTTAGCCTCTTGATATGGACTTAGGCAATCCTTGTCTCTCGAGCTAGCCAGCTTTTATTTTTCCGTCTTTTTGAGCTAATGTTGGACAATTTTCAGTTCTTGAGCGCGTATTTCTGTGATTGAGTTATGTTCAAGATTTATTCTTTTGATATATGTTACTAATGGAATAAAATAATGAATTCTCCTGTATTTTCTTCTTTACAATGTGTAGTGCATGACACTGGTGAGTACTTCAGACCAACACCAAAGCAACTAAAAGCTAATGAACTCCCTCTCATTGTCAACGATTTTAGAATTGCAGCCCACAATGCCATGAAAGCTGGTAATTTATCCATTAATTTAACACAACTTTACAACATTGCACAACATTTACTTGATACATGGTCACTTAACATGTTGTTTCTCAAATTGAAGGATTTGATGGAGTTGAGATCACCTCCGCAAATAGCTAATCTTGAATGATCACGTCAACTATAGAATCGGTGAAAATGGTGGAAACATTGAGAACTGTTGTAGACTTGCTTTCGAAATTATAGGAGCAGTTGTGGAAGAAATCGAAGCAGGCATGAAACTCTCTCTGTTTTCTGAAGTGTATGGAAAAAAAGACTCAAACCCAGAAGCTCTATCGACTTATTTGGCTAGTGAACTCACTAAGCTTGGAGTTCTATATCTACATGTGTTCAAGCCAAGGGACGAACCTCGTTGTCTCGAATCAATTAGGAAGGCTTTTGAGGGGACACTTATTGCTTCTGGTGGCTACAATAAAACTGAGGGAGATGAAGCAATTGCTGAAAGTTATGCTGATTTGGTCTCAGTTGGACGTTTGGTTTTGGCAAATCTTGATTTGCCTAAACGTTCTGAAGTGAATGCACCATTGACAAATATGATAGGAGCACTTTCTACAGGACTGATCCAGTTGTTGGTTACACTGATTACCCATGTCTTTTGACATTGCTTGTTAAACTTTGTGAACACTATGTTGCTCGGACTCTTAAAAAATGTCGAGAGGTGCCTATTGGATCCTCTAAAACTAGTCCATTCCGAGCAACATAGGATAGTGTGGTTTGCTTCTAGGTGATAAAAAGGGGGTATTGCTTTCTTAATAATAGGAAACTGACTTTGTATTGATGTATTCAAGAAGTTGTGTACTTTTATGTGCTAGTTTGTTCATATAAATGACGATGATTTGCTAACTAGTTTCTTGAATGTAGAGTGTGTCAAATTATGATGTAATTTATACATGAAACAGTCAACTATGCACTCTGAGATTTGCTTATAATCTTGATCATCATCGAGCACTTTTTTTTTGGCTTATTTTTCTTGAGACGAGGGTTTCTCGAAAATAGTCTCTCTATCTCTACGAGGTAGGGGTAAGGTCTGCGCACATTTTACCCTCCTCAGACCCCACTTGTGAGGTTCCACTAGGTATGTTGTTGTTTTCATCTGGTGTCGAGTTTTTTCATATATTCAGAGTTTGAACCTGAGACCTTTGATTAAAGGTCAGGTATTTTCTTATTGAAGTATTCACAGCACAAGTGGTAGGCTATGACCCTTGCATTTTCCCAATTTATATAAACCAGCTTTTCTCACTTCCAACCTATATACATCAATTTTAAAACTTGTCAAAGACAAGATTTTTCTTGGTGTACTTGAAGAAAGATTCAATCTTTTTGTAGTTTCCATTAATGGGTTGCTCTGTTTCTCGTTCCAATCGCGATTTTGTTACCTATGATCCATCAAACTCACATTCACAGTCCCCATATTCTTCTTCAACTCCAGTTTCAAGAACACGCTTCCTACAGACACCTCTAATTCACCATCCACCTCTTTGTAAAGGGGATACCAATCACTTAGTTTCACTCACTTCCTCTACCTATGGATCGCTTGATCCTCGAGTTCCAGACAACCCCACCACAGGTCAGGGTTACCCTTTATCTCCTGGTGCAGCAATCAACACTTGGGAGCTCATGGAAGACCTTGATGACTTAGATTTTCATATGGTTCAGTCTCCCGAGATTGTTGAGCATCCGAGTATGAAGCCATTGTGGAAGCACTTGTCTGAGGAATCATTGTTGGCGAAAATGGATCCTAATGTAGCTTTAAGTTACAGAAAAGCATTGTATTCCAAACAATACGTGCATCAGGATTTGAAAATAGTGTCATCACATGATAGTTCAAGTACTGAAGATAGGATTGTTCTGTATTTTACTAGTCTGAGGGTAATCAAGAAGACTTATGAAGATTGCTGTTCCGCGCGTATGATCTTTAAAGGGCTTCATGTATGTGTAGACGAGAGGGATATTTCGATGGATTCATCCTACAGAAAAGAGTTACAAGATGTTTTGGGAGGTAAAACACTTAGCTCGCCTCAGCTGTTTATAAGAGGGAAGTACATTGGTGGCAAAGAAAAGATTAAACAGCTTCATGATTCTGAAAGAATTGGCTCAGCTTTTGGAAGGTTTTCGAGTTATGAATGATGAATTCACTTGTGAAAGTTGTGGTGAGGTAAGGTTTGTGCCATGTCCTAGTTGCAATGGAAGCCAGAAACTTTTCGAAGAGGAGGAAGGGAAGTCGATAAGGTGTCCACGTTGCAACGAAAATGGACTAATTCATTGCCCCGGCTGCTCTCCTTGAATGCAGCTCTTGGATTGACCATGTTCATGCTTCACTTCTGTTATCCTAAGTTGCGCGGGCACTTCATTTTCGATGCTGCACCTGTGTTAGATTCTCCGAAAATACACTACTTTTGGTGAATTCGACACGCACTCGCTAATATTTTTGAAGAGTCTGAGCAACATAGCTGGTATCACTAGTACATTTGTACATGGATATGTCTAGGTACAAAAGCATATACTTGAAGTTTCTTGTTAGTGGGTACATGTTGCAGTAAGTTATTTACTCTCCAACTTATGTCGCTCGGACTCTTCAATAATACCAACATAGGTGTATTTGCAGTACATTTTTTGAAGAATCTAACACACCGCGAGTATGATAGTGCAAAAGCATATACTTGGAGTTTCTTGTTAGTAGGTACA
>JAOTQJ010000083.1:6862642-6890139 GCA_025642045.1 Solanum sejunctum
CATCCTTAGGCACCTCTACATATACATATCAATACTTAATCTTTACCCCAAGCCAACCCATTTCTCCTAAGTTCTTAACACTTTCATCCCTATCCATTCTCAAAGGAAATAGAAAATATATTAGGATTAGAGACTCACCTCAATGTTGCAAGCCTTCTTTTCTTCCTCTCCTTCTCTTCTTCTCTTCTTCAAGAATATATAGGTATATACATAAGCTTGAACAAGAACAACATTCTTCTTCTTTTTTTCTTGAACTAGAAGGGGTATTTATAGGAGCCTAACTTTTAAAAATTTCCCCTAAGGACTCTTAGTTAGCCCATTGCTCAATTAGGCCCCCAAACTTTTATATTTTAATCCAATTGAGGACTCTCGACTACGACTTCGAATATACGCTCCAATTATAATTAAACCCAGCGAACTTACTAAATTTAAAAATACGCTATGTTCGACAACTTTCCAATTAAACGATTTACTTCAATTGAATTAGTTACGGGGTCTAACACTATGTGCCACCGTAGGAGATAGGAGTCACCTTTTAATAGAGGTTGATTTCTAGAACAACCGATAGTAGACTATTGCTCAATAGCAAGGCTTTAGTTGACCCACTTAAGTATCTAAGGAGGTAACCTTGGCAAGTGATCTCCCATTTTCTTTCGGTATAGGGAAAACATTGGGACTCCATCATTTAGCTCACATAGTTTATGTCGATTAAAGATTTCTCTCACATATGTTCATGTGCTCCTCATGTTCCCAAGGTGTCTCTCTATGATGATTTATGATGGTTCTCTCATATTATGTCCAAAGGTGTTTTAAAGTTCCTAATACTCATTGTTTCACAAGTTCAAATGACATTTTCTCCATAAGGTATATGACTATATCTTCAAGTATATAAGGTGGTCTCCATTATGATTACTAATATTTCTTTCATAATAAAATAATCTTTTATGTAAAGTGATGTACTGTTCACCAAGGATATTAATATATTAACTGTCCATAAAAAATATATTTTCTCACTTTTAAATTTATGTGTCTCATCATGCATTCAAGTAAGGTTAAATTCTTTATTTCTCATATGCATTATCTGATGTTCTATGGATAAGGTAATATGTTAAATGATTTCCCATATGTATGTTCTCCTCATACTTCAAAGATGTTTCTCCTATGGTATATGATTTAAATACATAACACTCATGTCTGTTCCAAATTTATAAGATTTTTTTATTTATGACTATGTTTATTTATGTATTCTACTAAGTTCTTTCTAAAGTTGCCTTTAAATGTTTATGGGATATTGGCTTCATTATGACTTATTAATGCCATTGTAAAAGTATAATTTTAACATGAGACTTAGCATGAACCATTTCATCATTTTTTCTATATCATGCATTGCATACTTACATACCAGTACATTCAAAGTACTGATGCATACTTCTATGCCTGTATGATTTAACCATGTAAGGATGATCACTCCTCGATATCCTCCAGTGGCTAGCATCAGAGTGTCATAGCGGAAGTTGGTGAGTTCTCTAGTGTGGGGATGATGTCCTAGTATTATTTCTAGTTTGATGTATTAAGATAATTTTATTTTTTCAATTGTATAGTTCCTTTTGCTTTATGTATTTTGAGGGTGAGCTTGAACATGTCTTAGCCCCTGCTAAATTCATGTTAGAGGTATTGTTGGACAAATGTTATAATGGTATCCAATTCTTATATATCTTTATGATTTTTAAGTTGTAGCCATTAGCCCAATTTCCCATAGTTTTCTATTTTATCTTAGTAGCATTTTATGCCTATGAAAGCTGATATTACATAAGATGGCTTAGGTTAGGTACCTTCGGCTGTCTCATTCGCCATGTGATGACTAGGACCCTGGGTCGGGTCGTTACACTTTTTCTTTACTTTGTTATCTTTAGTCACGATTCAATTTTGGGTTGTGAGGTTTGGTATCAGAGGTATAGGTTTGTTGGGCTCATGAGTCAAGAGAAGGGTGTCAAGTAGAGTCTGACGAATCGATAGGTAGATATCTATATCCATCCTCAAGAGGCAATAAGGCACTTGATAGGAAAAACTTTCATGTTTTGCTTCTATTTATGCATTTCTTCATATCATATGTCCTGAAATTGCCTAATCTACTACTTCTGTGAAGATGCTAATTGTTAGATCCCATAAAAGCCTAAGCTAGGTGATATGGCTCCCACTCATGGTCAAGGTAGGGCTCATGATAGGGCTAGGGGGAGAGGACTTGCTAGAGTGGAAGCTCTAACCATAGGATAGACTAGATTGGCTTCTCTAGAGCCTGAGAATAAGTTAGAGTGGTCTACAGACTCTGTTCCATCATCTCTGTGCCCTGATACTACACCCTCTGTTCAAGACTTACTTTTGCAAGTGTTGGCTAGATTTGAGAGAGCACCTTAGGATCCAGTTATTATTGATATACCAGCTTCTACTGTACTAATTGGCTTATCTATAGCTCTAGGTTATCTAGCCAGGATTTATGTTGGACCTTTCTCAGTTCCAATAGATCCTCTTATGACTTCTATGATTCCTCCTTAGACTTCTTGACTAAGTTCTAGTTTACAACTTTAAGGATTGGCTATTGCACCATCTATTGCACTGCCTAAATATTTGGTGCACCATCTTATGCTACTCCTACTATGTCCATAGCTGAGCAAAAAAGTTTTGAGTAGCTTCTACAACTAGCCACCCAAGATTTGATGGTAGCCCTAGTGATTGAGCTTATAATTTCTTATCAGAGTGTCAGGACCAGCTATATAATTTGTACATCCTTAATACCTATGGAGTTTTTTATACCTCATTATCCTAGCCAAGGAGTGGTGGAGGGCAGTGTGGGCGTGTAGACTGGTTGGATCTCTGGTTATGACATGGGAGCAATTTAAAGAGATTTTCTTGGAGAGGCTTGTGCCATATAGCCTTCGGGATAAATTCGATAGACATTAGTAGGGTTCTATGTCGGTATCAAACTATAAGGCTATCCTTTATACATTATCTAGATATGCCTGTCTAAAATCTCGATGGAGTTCAAGAAGATTCGATGATTCGCCAAGGGATTGTCGAAGTATATTCAAGAGGCCACAACTTCCTTAGTTCCAGCTAGAAGCACATTTCAAAGTGTGGTTGATCACACTCACATGATATTATGTATTACATATGATAAATTGGGTTGTAGGAAGAGATTCCATTAGCATGACCAGTTTAGTGGACGCCCATTATGAGATAGAGAGTTTAAGAGGTAGAGCCATCAGGGTTGGGCAGTCCATGCAGCCATCCCCATAGTTGATAATGTTGATAGATCTAGGCCTACTAAGATGGAACACGATAGCTCCTCTAGTGTAGGTCGGTATGGTGTCTTTTCGGTAGAACCATCTAAGGGGCGAGAGACCAAGGCTTGCTATAGTTTTGATGAGGTTGGGCATTTGTCCAGCCATTATCCTTATCATTTACTTTCCACTGAGGATTTAGGATCTCAGCCAACTCATCTACACCTAGTACCAACATTTAGGGACATCTCTCGGGCCATGAGGGATGCTACTAGAGGGGGTTGAGAAAGAGTGAAAGGTGGAGCCCGTGGAGGCCCATAGGCTAGCTGAAATACCCTAAAATGTGCTTTGAAAATGTTCCTAATCATAATTTCCATATATCTTAAAATTCGTACATGATATCAAAAAATTGACTTCATATTCTTGATCAGGGGGCAAAATTAAGTGGGTAGTGGCTAAAACCCAAATTTTAGAAGACCCATAGCAAAAAATAAATTTTGCTAATTTTCGATTTCTAGAGAGCATCCAGGCACTGGTCGTGATGCTCTAGGGGGGAAGAGAAGTACAAATTTTATCTTTGCATTAAGTCCGCATCGCGAACTAATGTTACTTTTCCTATGTCAGCCAAGGGTATTAGGGTTATAGCTCCATGCCCACTTACACGTGAAAACATCAACACTTAGCCAATTTTCAATTTTATATCACTCAAGACCCTCTCAAAAACCTCTCCAAGACACAACCAAATATATTATCCCAAATTCTAGGATTTCAAGCTTAACTTGGAAACTCAATGATTCTCTTCAAGCTATATGTTGTCTTCAAGCTCATCTCAAGAAAAGTCTATTTTGAAGTATGTGGTTTTCATCCATTAGGTCCTTTCACCTATGGAGTCCAATCTTCCCTTTTATGAAAATTTCATATTTTCAAGTTGTATTATCTATGTGTATCTCTTATTATGGATTATGAGTATAACTTAAGTTGGTGTTTTATGAAATGTTGATTGATTATGCATGACTATCTATTTCAAGCTATACCATGAATTGGTTTTGTCTATTGATACTATGCATGTTTTGAGCTATGAAACTATAATCTATATGAGTTTTGATGATGGGTTTCAAGGTACCCTACATAAGGGTTTTACTATATGTTCGTGGTTTAATGACTTGACCCTACATGAGGGTTTTAAGACATATTGGTGGTTTAATTTTCATTAAGTTTTCTCATCTTATTCACTCTCAAATTGCATGTCACTCCCCAACAAGGTGGTCAAGTAAGTTTTCTCATCTTATTCACTCTCGAATTGCATGTCACTCCCCAATAAGGTGGTCAAGTATCTACCCCTCAATATGGTAGTATGGGCATGTTAGCCGTCAACAAGGTGGTCAATGTACCTAGCCCTCAACACTATAGTATGGGCACATCACCCCCCAATAAGGTGATCGAGGTATCCACCCCTAACGTTTTGGGCTTTAACGCATGAAATAAATTTTGAACTAGTATCATGAACCCACCAAGTGTTTGATAAAATATCAAGTCAAGAATTCTCAAGTTATTGATGATCTATTAGAAGATTTACATGTCAAGTGACTATATGATGATTAAGAAATTTTAAGTATGTATTGAATTAATGAAAAGTATCTATGATGTTATAAGTATCAAGTTAAGTCCTATATCAAGATATTTACCTCTCGTGAGTCATTCATAGTAAAACAAGTATTCATGTATGAGTATAATCTACTCTTATGTTACAAGTTAGGCACTAGAGGTCAAGCATGTTTAATAGATACTATTGTCATATTTTTATGTTTCTTACAAGTTATTAAATTATGATTATTACAAGTATTCTGTGGGATTAGACTTAGCACTGATGGATTGGATGTTGGTGTGGACTATGTTCAAGGGTTCATACTCCTTTCCTCAAACTATGTGCCAACATAGGATTATACTTCACCCTTACTATACTAGTAGATCCATTTAGTGTACTTTATCATGAAATCCTTTCTGAAATGGGATGAGTTCCCGTAAGGAGGGTTACTTCATACAAAATGGGACGGGATCCTGTATGATGAAGTATGGTTTATCTTAGCAAGTAGACCACCTCTTTACTGATTAGGGGTAATCAATAGGATTCCAAATTGTAGCTTGATTGGTATTACTTTTGTCTATTAGGGTATCTTCCAACACACATATTATGTTCTGTGCAAGTCAAATGATTTACAAGCACGTTTTACTTCAAGCATTTATCATGCCATATCGAGATTTCAATCATCTATTGCTTATCATTATGTATTTCAACTATATTGTCTTATGTATTATTATATTGCATCCTACATACTTTGTACATTCAAATGTACTAACGCATACTTTATGCCTACATGATATTACCATGTAGGAACTAGAGTACCTTTTGTTCGTCCTCCTCCATGTAGATAGTAAGATCCTTCCGAGATAAGCTTTGGTGAGTCCTCAAGTCCGAGGACACTATCTATGTTACTCTTGCTATGTTGAGACTTCTTTATGTTGAACATTTGTTACTATGAGGCTGAACTATAAAAGTGTCTTATCCCCCACTCCATTCTATGTTAGAGATGTTGTTGGAACATTATGATGTATTTATGCTATAAGCTTAACTTTTGATGCTTTATGATTATCAAAAACTTCCCTTAGACCAGCTTCCCTTATTTTATATCTCTTGTTGTTGTGTATTTTTCTTCAGTGACAAAGGATATGTGATTGATAGGCTAATAGGCTTGTTTAGGGTCCCTTCAGGTTCTCATTCGTCGTGTCACATCTAGGCCCTAGGCTTGCATCATGACAAACTTTGTATTAGAGCTCTAGGTTGTTAATGGTCCTCATAATCTAACACATCACATCGATTAGAGTCTTATTCATGATTATGAAGCATGCCACAACTATGAATGGGGGCCTGTGAGGCATTTTAGATAATGTTTCACTTCTTTATGGTCTATATCATGCTTTATATATAAGTGTAAGGCTTTTTCCCCTAACAAATGGTCTTTGTTATTCTAGACCATATCAATTCCATGAGGGAGAATAAGGAGAGCCTAACCGAGGAATGATCGGCCCCTCCTGCTCCTCAAGCTCCTCAAGTTGGAGGGGTAGCCCAAGATGAGCTTCGAGATGCTATCATAATGTAGGCTCATGCTATGACCAACAAAATCAACCAAGGGGACCAAGCCCCTTATGCTCTCACTTCGGCTTCTAGTGTGAAGGATTTCACTAGAATGAGTTCCATGGATCCATGACGGATGATGATACCTAAGAGTTCATAGATGAGGTGTATAAGGTGTTATCCATCATGGGGATCAATTCAAAGGAAAAAGTGGATTTGGTGGCCTACCAACTCAAATGGGTGGCTCAAATTTAGTTTACATAATGGAAGTTGGAGAAGGAGAATGATGTTGTTATCCCTTGGGAAAAGTTCAAAGCCGCATTCCTCAACTAGTTCTTTCCTATTGATCTAAGGGATATTAAGATGATAGAGTTTAGGAACCTTATCAAGGTTCCATAAGTGTGAGGGAGTATGCCCTCAAGTTCAACTAACTCTCTAACTATTCTTCAGAATTTATTGCCAAGTCTAGATCAAGGATGAAGAAATTTTTATCGGGAATGTCTAACTTGGTTAATGAGAAGTGTCATACTAACATGCTAGTAGGTGATATGGTTTTTTCCCACCTCATGACATATGCTGAACAACTAGAGAGGGAAAAGCTTAGGAAAAGAAGAAGTGGTGAGTCCAAGAGGGCTTCTTTTAAAGGTAGATTCCAAGGTTCTATGGGTGGCCAATTTCTACAATGCCATAAGTTCCAAGGCCAAGGGTCATCCAATTCTCCTACCAAGAGACGCTAATAATAGAGTAATAACCCAAGATTCCAAGGTTGTAATGGAGGAATGGAAAAACCTAGATGCCCTATGTGTGAAAAAAATCATACTGGTCTGTGGTTGAGGAATTCTAATGCTTGATTTGGTTGTGGTGAGATGAGTCACAAGGTTATTGATTGTCCTTATACTCAAAACAAAGGTAGAGATGGTTGTCCATGAAGCCAACATGCAAATGGATGTCTAAGGGCAAAGGGAGGCCAACAAGGGGGTGCTCTAAGGCAAAATAGATTCTATGCTCTTCAAGGTAGACAAGGGGTGGATGAGGTGCCCGATGTTGTCACCGGTATGTTGAAGGTTTTATTTTGAAGTGTATGCATTGATCGACCCGGGTGGCACTCTTTCTTTTATTACTCTTTTTTATTGTCAAAAAGCTTCATATTAATCCTGAATTATTGTGTGAACCTTATAAAGTATCTGCACTTGTTGGTGAGTCAATTATTGCTAAAACAACCTATAGATATTGTCCCATGTTCATATTGCATAAAATATTGCGATGTGATTTTATGAATTAGATATAGTGGATTTTGATGTCATTCTTGGAATGGATTGGCTGCATGCATATTATGCTTCTATTGATTGTAGAACATGTAGAGTTAATTCCAATTCCTTAATGGGCTCGTCCTTGAGTGGGAAAGTCATGGCGTGGTGGTCAAGGGTAGATTCATTTCTTGTCTTAAAGCCCAAAAGTTGATATCTAACAATTGTCTTTATCTTCTTGTGAGGGTTAGGGATATTGAGTCCAAAGTCTTCCCCATTGAGTCGGTTCTGGTGGTTAATGAGTTTCTTGATATTTTTACCAATGAGCTTCTAGGTGCTCCTCCCGAAAGGGAAATGGACTTTGGTATAGACCTCCTTCTCGATACTCAACCCATTTCTATTACCATATGGTCCAGCGAAGTAAAAGGAGCAGTTGAGGGATTTGTTAGAAAAGGGTTTCATAAGGCCTAATAGGTGCACTGATGTTATTTATGAAGAAAAAGGATGGTTCTCTTAGAATGTACAATGATTACTGACAACTTAATAAGGTTACCATAAAGAATAAGTACCCTCTACCAAGGATTGATGACCTTTATGATCAACATCAAGGGGCTAGTCACTTTTCGAAGATTGATCATCGGTCCAAGTATCACCAAGTGAAAGTGACGGAGTGTGATATTCCCAAGATGCATTTCTGCACTAGGTATACACACCTTGAGTTTGTGGTTTTGTCCTTTAGATTGACTAATGCACTATCTATATTAATAGATCTTATGAATAGGATCTTTAAACCCTACCTTGACTTATTTGTGCTGGTTTTTATTGGTGATATCTTTATTTATTCCCATAGTGATGAGGAGCATATGAATCACATGAGGGTGGTCTGCAAATCTTAAGGGAGGAGAGATTGTATGCTAAATATGAAAAATGTGAGTTTGGGTTGAAAGAGGTTGCTTTTCTAGGGCATGTGGTATCGGGTGATGGCATTAAGGTGGATCCTAATAAAATGGATGTGATTAGAAATTGGCCTAGACCTTTGATTCCATCGGACATTAGAAGTTTCTTGGTTTGACGGGTTATTACTAGAGGTTTGTGAATGGCTTCTCTTCTATTTCTTACCCTATGACACAGTTTACCCAAAAGAAGGCGAAATTCATGTGGACTAGTGAATGTGAATAGAGTTTCCAACCTTGAAATATAAGCTTGTCTCTGATACTATCTTAGTTTAACCAGAGGGTTTGAAAGGATTTGTTGTATGTTGTGATGCCTCAAGAATTGGTTTGGGGGGGTGTTTTGATGCAAAATGGTAAGATGATAGTATATGTCTCTAGGCAACTTAAATAACATGAGAATAATTATCCCAACTATGATCTTGAATTGGATACCATGGTATTTTCTTTGAAAATTTTGCATCACTATTTGTATGGGATTCATGTTGATGTGTTTACCAACCATAAAAGTCTCCAATATGTGTTCACCCCAAAATATCTTAACTTGAGAAAGAAAAGGTGGTTAGATCTCCTTAAAGATTATGATATAAGCATACAATATCACCGCAAAAAAGCTAATGTTGTGGTCGATGCGTAGGTATAGTGTTCATGAGTAGTGTAGGTCATGTTGATGATGGTGGCAAAGATATGTCTAGAGAGGTTCACCGGCTGGCTAGTTTAGGGGTTAGGTTGGATGAAGTTGATAATGGTGGTGTGGTGGTTATTGATTATTTTAAATCTTCCATGATTGAGGAGGTAAAAGCAAAACAAGATCTTGATCCCGCCTTTTGCTAGAGTTAAAGGCCTTAGTGAGAGATGGTAAGATGGAGGTTTTCTCCTAAGGGAGAGATTGGGACCTTAGGTATCAAGGTATATTGTGTGTTCCAAATGTGGATGACTTGAAATAATTTATCTTGAAGGAGGCCCATAATTCATCCTATTCCATTCACCCCAGTGCTACAAAGATGTTTCGAGATGTGAGGGAAGTATATTGGTGGGTGGTATGAATAGGGACATTACTAAGTTCATATCTGGATGTCACAATTAGAAACAAGTGAAAGCCAAACATCAATGGTCGGGTGGCCTATCCCAAGATATAGAATTCCTACTTGGAAGTGGAAAGAGATCAGCATGGATTTTGTTATTGGGTTTCCTAAGACTAGGAAATATTTTGAATCTATATGAGTTATTGTGGATTAAATGACAAAGTCGACTCACTTTCTACTTGGCAAATCCACTCATGGCGCCAAAGAATATGTAAGTTATATATACATGAGTTGGTTAGATTGCATGGGGTGTCTTTGTCTATCATTTCGGATCATACTGCTCAATTCAATTCTCACATTTGGAGCTCATTTCAAAGAGGTATTTGTACCAAGGTTAAGCTTAGCACGACTTTTCATCCTCAAACAAATGGTCAAGCCGACAAGACTATTCAAACTCTTGAGGATATAGTTAGAGCTTGTATTATGGAGTTTAAGGGTAGTTGGGATGAATAGCTTCCACTCATTGAGTTTGCTTACAATAATAGTTATCACTCAAACATTGGTATGGCTCCCTTTGAAGCTCTTTATGGTAGGCATTGTAGATCCCCGGTTGAGTGATTTGAAGTGGAGGAAATGGCTTTGCTTGGCCCATATTTTGTCATGGAAGCCTTGGAGAAGGTGACGTTGACAAGAGAGAGATCGAAAATAGCTCAAAGTAGATAAAAGTCCTATTTCAATGTAAGGAGAAGAAATCTTGAATTTATGGTTGGTGATTGGGTTTACTCGAAAGTCTCACCTATGAAGGGTGTGGTCTAATTTTTTTTTTTGGCAAGAAAGGAAAATTAACACCAAGGTTTTGTGGAACCTTACAAGGTTTTAAGGAGAGTGGGTAAGGTTATATATCAGTTGGAGTTGCTTATGGAGATAAATATGGTTCATTTCGTCTTCCATGTATCCATGTTGAAAGAGTGTCTGGGTGACCCAAATGCTATAGTGTCCTTAGATATTATGGACATTGTAGAAGATAATTTGACCTGTAAAGAATATTTGGTGGAGATTTTGGATAGATAAGTGAAGAGGTTTAGAAATAAAGATGTAATTTCCATCAAGGTCCTTTGGAGGAACCAACAAGTTGAAAGTGCTACATGGGAAGCCGAGGCGGACATGAGAAAGTGATATCCATATCACTTCCACTCTACTCAAGCCGAAGGTACTAACTTAAGTCCCTTATATGATTTCAAGTCTTAAGTTCTAGCTATTATGTCATTTTGCATGAATTCATGATCATGGTAACAAATTTATGGTGATTTTTGACACTCATGTTGGGACTTTTTGAAAATAATATTTAAATACATTTGTTGCGTTCATGTCGGCTGAAATCTTCATGATTACATCTCTTATGCTTGTTTCTTTTACATTTGGGGATGAATGTTCCCAAGGGAGAGATACTAAATTGCCCCAAAATGTGCTTTGTAAATGCCCATAATCATAATTTTCATATATCTCAAATTCGTGCATGATATCAAAATTCTACTTCATATGCTCGACCAAGGGGCAAAATTGAGTGGGAAATAGGTAGAGTTCGAGTTTTAGAGGACCTGTAGAGAAAAATAAATTTTGCTAATTTTTGATTCCCAAAGAGCATCCATGCGCTAGCCGCAATGCGCCAGGCGCACGGAGAAGTAAAGATTTTGTCTTTGCATTGGGTCTGCATAGCGGACTATTGTTAATGTTTCCTTAATTTTTCAGTGTCAGCCAAGGGCATTGGATTCATAGTCCCATGCCCACTTATGCGTGAAAATACCTATACTTAGCCATCTTTCAACTCTATATCACTCAAGACCCTATGAAAACCCCTCTAAGACTTAACCAAATATCTCATCCCAAAATCAAGTGTTTCAAGCTTAACTTGGAAACTCAAGGATTTTCTTCAAGCTCATCTCAAGAAAATCCAAGTTTGAGGTATGTGGGTTTCATCCATTGGGTCCTTTCACCCATGGAGTCCAGTCTTCCTTTTTATGAAAATTGCATATTTTCAAGTTGTATTATCTATGGGTATCTTTTATTATGGATTATGAATATAAATTATGTTGGGGGTTTGTTGAAATGTTGATTGATTATATATGACTATCTATTTTAAGCTATATAATGAATTGGTTTTGTCTATTGAGACTATGAATGTTTTGAGCTATGAAATTATTATTTATTATGAGTTTCAATGATGTGTTTCAAGGTACTATACATGAGGGTTTTACTACATATTGGTGATTGGATTTGCATTAAGTTTTCTTATCTTATTTCACTCTCGAATTGCATGATTTTGACTAGTATCATGAATCCACCAAGTGTTTGATAAAATGTCAAGTTGAGAATTCTCAAGTTATTGATGATCTATTACAAGATTTACATGTCAAGTGATTATATGATGATTAAGGGATTTCAAGTATGTATTGAAATTATAAAAAGTATCTATGATGTTATAAGTATCAAGTTAAGCCCTATTTCAAGATTTTTAGCTTTTATGAGCCATTCAAGTTAAAGTAAGGGTTAATGTATGATTATGATCTACTCTCATATTTCAAGTTTGGTTCACCATTAGAGGTCAAGCATGTTTAAGAGCTACTCATATCATATTTTTATGTTTCTTACAAGTTATTAAAGTATGATTATTACAAGTATTTCGTGAGATTAGACTTAGTACCAATGGATTGAATGTCGGCATGGACTAACTTCAAGGGTCCATACTCCTTTCCTCAAACTATGTGCTAACATAGGATTATACTTTACCCTTGCTATACTGTTGGATCCATTTGGTGCACTTTATCATGAAATCCTTTCCGAAATTGGATGTATTCCCATAAGGAGGGTTACTTCATATAAACTAGGATGGGATCCCGTAAGCTGAAGTATAGTTTATCTTGGCAAGTGGACCACATCTTTACCAATGAGGGATAATCATTGAGATTCCAAGTTGTAGCTTAGTTGGTCTTACTTTTGTCAGTTAGGGTCTCTTCCCACATATGTATTATATTCTATGCATGTTGAATGATTTACAGGTATATTTTACTTTAAGCATTGACCATGCATGCCACATTGAGATTCACTTGCCTATTGGTTATCATTATGCATTTCCACTATATTGGCTTATATTTTGTTATATTGCATCCTGTATACTTAGTACATTCAAATGTACTAACGCATACTTTATGCCAACATGATATTACTATGTAGGGACCAGAGCTCCTTTTGATTATACTGCTCCACGTGGTTAGTATGATCTTTTAGTGATAATATTTGGTGAGTCCTCAAGTACTAGGACACTATCTATGTTACTCTTGCAATGTTGAGACTTCTTTATGCTGATCATTTGTTACTGTGAGGGTGACCTTGAAAAGTGTCTTGGCCCTCGCTCTATTCCATGTTAGAGGTTTTGTTGGAATATTATGATGTATTTATGCTATGAACTTGACTCTTTATGATTTATGATTATCAAAGACTTCCCTTAGTCCTACTTCACTTGCTTAATAGCTCTTATTATTGTTTATTTTATTTTCGCAACCAAGGATGTATGATTGATATGCTAAGAGGTTTGTTTGGGGTCCCTTCGAATTCTCATTCGTCGTGTCACATCTAGGACCTAGGCTTGGGTCATGATACTAGTAGTGGGCGTAGAGTATGTTATGTCATCCCAAATGGTGCCAAGTTAAATGCCTTTGATATAGTTATTATAGGTATGGTTTTGGTGTTCCATCGTTCTCCTTCAGTATCATTTCATCTAGGCTCTACTTATTCTTATGTGTTTGTGTATTTTGCTTTGTATTTTGATATTATATGTGAGCCTCTTATCAATCCTATTTGTGCTTCCACCCTCGTAGGTTAATCATTAGTGGCGAACTGGGTGTATCGAGGTTGTGTTGTGATTTTTATGGGGAGAGAAATTATCACTGACTTGATATTGCATGAAATGGTTAACTTCAATGTGATATTAAGCTTGGATTAGTTATCACCTCACCATACTATTCTTTATTGCATACGAAGACCATGACCTTATCTTGTCCTAATTTTCCTTAAATAGTGTAGACTAGAGCATCTAACTCCTATCTAAAGGGAGTTATTTCTAATAAACATTTCTGTCGGTTGATGGATAAGGAATGCTTATCATATTTTGTTCATGTTCGGGCCTATTCTCAAGAGACACCATCATTGGAGAATACAAGGCTCACCAGAGAGTTTTTTAATGTGTTCCCTTCTGATTTTCCAGGTGTTCCTCTAGATTATGATATGTACTTTGCCATTGATATGGAGCTAAGTACTAAGACCATTTTTGTTGCCCCCTACCGGATGACTCTAACTAAGTTGAAGGAGTTGAAGGAAAAATTGGAGGATTTGTTAAAGAAAGGGTTTATTTGTCCGATTGTATCTTCTTGGGTTGCTCCTATCTTATTCGTAAAGAAAAAAGATAACACTATATGTTTGTGTATTGATTATCCTCAGTTGAACAAAGTAACCATCTAGAACAAGTATCCTTTTCCTTACATCAATGGTCTTTTTGACTAGTCGCAGGGTGCTTCAGTATTCTCCAAGATTGATTCGAGACTTGGGTATCATCTTTAAGAGTTTAAGAGTCTGATATCCAGAAGATAGCTTTTAGGACCTGCTATGGTAATTATAACTACGTGGTTATGTTATTCGGGTTGATTAATGCCCCCAACTACTTTTATTGAGATGATGAATCGAGTGTTCAAACACTACCTGGATAGAGTAAGTCTGACCATATTCAACACTTGAGGACTATACTTGAATGATTGAGAGAGGAAATATTGTCTGCCTAGTTCTCAAAGTGTGATTTTTAGCTTTAGTTTATAGCTTTCATTAGGCATATGGTGATAAAAAGAGTGTATTATGGTATATTCGTCCAAGGTACAAGCGGTTCGTGAGTAGGATAGGGATACTTTTATGACTGAGATTCAAAGTTTCATTGGTTTAATGAGGTATTATCGACATTTTTTGCAGGGATTCTCTTCTATAGTTTCCCCATTAACTAGGCTTACTCAGAAGGACATGGCATATTAGTGGTCGGAGTAGTATAAGGTGAGCTTTTTAAAGCTCAAGGATTTAGTGACTTCAGCAACTATTCTTGCTTTGCCCGAGGAGGAAGTGTCATTTGTGGTATACTGTGATGCTTTTGGAGTTAGTTTGGGAAGTCTATTGATACAAAGAGGGAAGGGGATAGCAGATGCCTCTAGATAGTTGAAGGAACTGCCCTACCCATGATTTGGAGCTAGTTGTGGCGATGTTTGTGTTGAATTGATAGCGACATTATCTTTACGGGGTGCATTGCAAGATCTTTACCAATCACCGGAGTCTCAAATATATTTTTCTCAACCTAATTTTGAACATGAGACAGTGTAGGTGGCTAGAGTTTCTTAAAGACTATGACATCTCCATTCTATATCACCTCGGCAAGGTAAATGTAGTGGCCGATGGTTTGAGTCGAAAGGCCACTAGTATGACGATTTTGGCATTTTGAGGGTTAATGAGAGGCCCTTAGCTTTGGAGGTTCAGTTATTTGCTAGACAGTTGGTTCGATTGGATATTTCCCCTTAGAGTATTTTAGTTTTTGTAGAGGCTAGGTCTTTATTGCTTGATTCATCTATGTGCTTACTAGTTTGAGAATGCTAAATTATACTTGATTCGTGATAAAGTGTTGAAGGGTGAATCTAAGGTGGTTACTATTGATTCTGAGGGTGTTTGAGGATAAATGGTACAGTTTGTGTGCCTAAGGTAGGGGATTGTGTAAGATTAATATTGGAGGACGCCTATTGTGCTACATATTCCATCCATCATTGTGTGGCAAAAATATACCATGATTTGAAACAACATTATTAGTGGTTCGGGGAATCTTAGTAGCTCAGTTGGTTGGCTACCTGAACTTTTACCTTGTTGGTGAGGGTTCGACTTGTAATTCCTTCCTTATTTCCCCTTCCCTATCCCCAAATCTATTTTTTTTTAAAATGCATTATTGGTGGTTTAGAATGAGAATGGATATAGTTGAGTTTGTGGCAAAGTGTTTGAACTACCAGCAAGTGAAGTATGAGCACTAAAGACCCAGTGGATCGATGCAGAGGAAGCCTATTACTTAGTGGAAATAGGAGCGAGTGGCTATGGATTTTGTTATAGGTTTGCCCATTTCTTTTGGCAAGTTTGATTCATTTTGGGTGGTTGTTGATTATTTGACCAGGTCGGTTCACTTCTTGCAGGTGAAGACTAGATACAATATAGAACAATTGGTTAAGTTGTACATATGGAATATTGTTAGATTGTACGGGGCGTCAATATCTATAGTGTAAGATCGGGAACTTTATTCACCTCCTATTTTTAGGAGGATCTACAACTTGAATTGGGTACTCATTTATATTTGAATTCAGCTTTTCACCCGAACAATGATGGACAATGCAATGCATTATTTATGTGTTAAAGGATATGCTTTAGGCATGTGTGATAGATTTTGGAGGCAGATGGGATCAACAATAGTATTTAATGAATTTTACTTACAATAACAATTATCATTCTAGTATTCGGATGGCACTATTTGAGGGTTTTGTATGGTCGTAGGTGTATATCGCCCATTGGATGGTTTGACTTGGGTTCTGCGAATGTGGTGGGTGTGGATATACTTAGGAACTCCATGAATCAGTTCCGATTGCTGTAGGGCAAGTTATTGACAGCTCAGAACCATTAGAAGAGTTATGAAAATCGGAGGACTAGGCCTCTTGAGTTCTCTGTGGGGGATAGTGTTTGGCTATAGACTTCACCCATGAAGGGTGCGATGAGATTCTATAAAAAGGGAAAGATCAATCCTAGATTCATTGGCCCATTTGATATTTTGAGGGAGTTAGTGCGGTGTCCTATGAGTTGGTGCTGCCACCGAGATTATCAGTAGTTCATCATGTATTTGATATCTCCATGCTCCATTGGTATATTCTAGATGAGTCCTATCTGATCTCTTATGATTCAGTTGACTTGGGTTAAGACTTCTTTTATGAGGAGGAGCCGGTAGCTATATTAGGTAGACATGTCCAAAGGTTGAGTTCTAAGGATATACCTTCAGTAAAGCTTTAGTGGCGGCAACATCCAGTTGAGAAGGCTACTTGGGAGTTGGAGTCAGATATGCAAGCTAAATATCCTAGCCTTTTTTAGGCTTCAGGTACTTCATCTTCTTTATATTTGAGGACAAACATTATTTTTAATGGTGAATAATGTAATAACCTTGCTAGTCATTTTTTAGCATATCTATAAAAATAACTATTTTGCCCTTTAGTAAGTTTCTTTCAACATATTTGAACTATTTGTATTGTTCGAACTGAAATCATGTGTTTTAAAATTCGAAACTATGAGTTTTAGCATTTTTGGAAGCTTAAGCTGTTAAAAAGTAAATTTTTGTACCATTCTGAGTTTTGGGTGTCGAATCGAAAATTCATCAATTATATGAGCTCTAAAACGTCAAATTTGGACTAGGAGAAGTTACAGAACTAAATTCAGAGTTCAAATAAATAGTTTAGATCCAATGTTGCAAGTTTAGTTGTTTCCAGAGCCAAAGTTTGGCTTTGGTCAACATTTGGAGTTTGGAAGATGCTATGTCATCACCCTCTCAGAAAACTCAGGAAGCCACAGCTCCAAAGTTCTTAAATAATCTCAAGGTTGAAGGGCACATGACAATCTTGGAGGAAAAGCAACTATCAACAGAAGAATTGCCTGATTGGTACCTGGAGGTTTGGGAAGTACTTAAATTCCATAACTTTCATAGCTTT
Organism: Solanum sejunctum; assembly: GCA_025642045.1. Taxonomy (NCBI): domain Eukaryota; kingdom Viridiplantae; phylum Streptophyta; class Magnoliopsida; order Solanales; family Solanaceae; genus Solanum; species Solanum sejunctum. Next base: position 6,880,087 of record JAOTQJ010000083.1, read on the forward strand.
AGAATACCTCAGGACCCATATGTGCCTAGTCCTGTGCGTGAATTCTATGAAGCCTACGGCCAAATTATTCCAAAGAGCAAAACCAAGGTACTAATTGTGCTAAAACTCCTAGATATTGTAGATGTCTGGGTGTGCAAGTCCCATGTAGAGAGGCTAAAATTAATGATGCTTTGGGTTACATATTTTGGAGTTAGAGCTACCTGAAAGATTTATTATATCTCCAAACTTTTGAATATATCAAAGAATGGTTAGATTCACTGATTGGAATTCCAACCCTCTGCAGATAAAGGAGAGGTCAATCATTGAGAAGAATGAGCAAAACATACCTGTGTTGTTTTGGTTGGGTTTCATTAGCAGTAATTTGATGCCTTCTCAGAATAAGTCAGTACTAGGCCATGTCAACGCTACGTTTATTGGTTATATCATGAAGAAAAATGAGTTGAACCTTGGAACTATCATCACCTCAAAGATCCTTTCCAGAGCAAAATAGGAGCAAACTTCTTTCTCATTTCCAAGGCTCATTTTAGCTCTATGCAAATAGGTCAGAGTTCCAAAGAACAAAAAGATTGATATGGAGGTGACTCTATCGACAACCACTGATATCCAATGGATTGAGGGTAAATACCAGTGGAATAAGGAGGATAGGTAGGAAGAAGCCATTTCGCACAATTTCGGTTATTAATATTGAGGCCCTTAAGTCCAGAGCTGTAGAGCTGGGCATCGAGGTAGGTATATCTTCTTCCTCCCTGACTGCACACTCTTCTTTTGCCTCTTTTCCATCTAAACAGAAGGCACAATTGATTAACCCCGACTGACTAAGGCCACCATTTTTGCAATTGGATGCCTGATCGAAGTCACTATTACTCGAGCCACAAAGGTTGAGTCATCTATGCCCAAATTAGTATAGGTAGCCATAGACAAGGCCTTAAAGCCATATATTAAGTCTGAAGAAAAGCACAGTGAGCTAAATGAAGCTTACAAGTTGAGGATAGATAGGCTCAAATCCATAATTGACGACCACGAAAGAAGTGGGCCAACCTAAGGGATAGAGTTTTAGCTGTTGAAAAAATAGGTGGTGGTAGTATGGAGATATTGGATTTGAAAGCCAATATTGATAAACTAAAGAAGGAGGTGACTTCCCTCCTGTCCACTAACTTGAGCACATCTTTTTACGAGTTAGAAGATCCACCACTCAAAGTGGACATCGCTGTAATCCAAAATGAGAGGCCTAATGTAGAGGTTCCATGTGATGGAGGTGAGAAGAATCAGAAGGTGACCACCCCAGAGACTGATAAAGAGACATTGGGATTAGAGCAGAGCCAAAAGGACCGGGAGGAGCTGGATCAAGTGGAGAACAAGATGGTAGAAGTTGTGATTGCAGCTTCTATGCTAGATCAGTCCATGGTTGGAACATCCAATGTGAGCGTACCAGAGCCTTCTAAGCCCGACATTGACCTTCGGAACACACCGGTAAAAGAGGGCATTGATGCCCCATGACATATTCTTCAACTCTACCACCACCACCACCACTACAGGATTGACTTGATAGGGAGATTCTCATACTCACTACTTTCTCTTATGCTAACTCTTTGTTGTCCCTTGAACATTGAGGGCAATGTTTATTTTGTTAGGAGAGAGTGATCTTGAAGAATTCTCTGTCGTCTAGATAACTTTTATTTTTGATAAGACAATAATAGTATTTTATTTGGATACATGGTGCTATTGATGAATATCTAGACAATTTTTAACTTTTTTGGCTATATATAAATATTATTTTGGATTATAATAGAGTAGTATTTATTTTATTATTTCTTTTGTTTTTCTTGATTGAATGAATGAATAATTGCAAATTTTTGGCAAACCCCGTGCATAGATGACAAGTGTGTAAATGTAATATTGTGTCTCTAGTCCTTAGCAATTCGAGCATTGATGATCCATATTTTTAATTTGGATAGTACCATGGATAAGGAGCATGTAGTCACTAATTAGCTTGTTCTTGATAAATAAATTCTCGAATAGATTTGAGGAATCTTGAGCTGACTATGTGAGCAATTGAGCTTGGATATGCGATGATTGAAAATTGCAAGTGTGTTGCCATTGTTTGATTGCAATACCATTTTGCCAATGTGGGATAGTTATCTTGTTGAAATGTCTATATATCATCATCTACAACATGCATAGTTTGTATTGACAAGTAACTTGGTTAATTTCGAATTAGGATAGGACCATAGGCCTTCTTTGGATCCACTGGTCCAATTTGACCATAGTGACATCCATTGGTAGTGAAGTGAATCCTTAGTGAATCCCTTTTGAACCTTTATCCCTTCTTTGGAAACCTTGTAACCTTGACTCATGTTTGTGAAACACAAGTCTTTTTTGCTCCTTACCAATCCCTCCTTGAGCATAAAACTAAAGTAGTGGTTAAAGGCTAAGTTGGGGGTGATTAGTAGGAAGAAGGAAGTGTCTCCTATGAAAGAGTAAAAAAAAGGATGAGAATGAAATAAAGACATTGAGGAGTCCTAGAAGAAAAATGAAACGAAAAAGTGAGAATCAAAAAGTTTTAAAAATTGAGGACCCTCCAAAAAAAAGAGAAAGAAAGTCTTGTTATGAAAGAAAACGCAAAAGGGAGACACTTAGGATGATGAATTAAAATGTAAAAGAGATGTCAAGAATGAGATGACTAAAAAGGGAACCTAAAGAAACTTTGTGCTTAAAACAAACATATAGAGTTTAAGGAGGGATAAGTTACTACAGACCATATGCTACCCTACCAAATTTTACCCTACATTATAGTCCTAGAAAAGTCCTTTAGGATCCTAATCCAGAACAAATTCAAGTGAACTCTGATTGAGAATAAGGTCAAGCTTATAAATTGAAGCTTAAATGTTATTTCTCATTTTAGAGAGTGAGAGTTAAAGAGATCTTCTATAAAGTAGTGACATAATATTGAGGTTTTAGGATTTTCTTTGGCATGAGGGCAAATGGTGATGTTTTCAGGCAGTGATTAGCAGCTTTATAAGCAATTGTAAGCATAACCATGTTTTGATTACTCCTTAGTCACCTTTCGAGGCTTCAAGAACACGTAAGTGGTTTGTGGAAGTTTGAGAAAGGATGAAAAAGGTGAAAATATATGTTTTGCTCCTTGTGGCCCTATGTGCAAGCTCTGACTTGGAAAGATTGATGTTTGATTTTGCTTGAGGGCAAGCAAAGTCTTAAGTTGGAGTGTTGATGAGTCTATATTTTGAACTCATTTTAGGGTTAAATTTCAAGAAAACATTACCCTTAGTCTACTAATAATTTCAACTGCTAACAAATATGCATGTGCTATGACAAGAAATGAAGTTAAAAGAGTGCAAAAGAGCAAGACTTGGTGGAATCGTGTAAAGTGAGCAAAGTGTTGAAAGGTTATGAAAAGAGGTGTCGCCAACATACTCGGCTATCCGTCGAATGCTTAAGGATATCACCTAACTATGCAACATCTAATGTTCCAAGTTAAGTCAGAAGTACAGTCAGGATTAATGTCACAAATCATACTCAACGATATGCCAAAATGCCCAAGTGATGGCCTAAAGTTGTAGCGTCCAAAGCCCCAAAACATTGACACAAAGGCAATATGAAGAATAGGCGTATCACCAAATTAAGAAGGCAAAGCAAAGAGTCATTGCCTAATGTTGCAGTAGTAGAAGCCTCATAAAGATGCATAAGAAAGTAGTCAAGTGCATATTTAGCGGTCGGCCTTGACTGCCAAATGATATTTCGCAGCACAAACTTTCACACATTTGCGCGAAGTATATAAGCAATTTAAGAAAGGACATTGTACATCATCTGTTTATTCCATATCGGAACAATTAGTTTGCTATAGCAGAACATATTACTTTCCACTTAGAGTAAGTGAGAGCTAGGGTTTTGAAGCTTTTGGGCATCAAATTAGAGAAAATTGGCTAGTGATAATCAATTGATTTTTACTCAATCTTATTACCCATGACTTATGCTACTATGTATTGTAATCAATCTTTAATTTCTAGCATGTGTGGCTGAAACACCCATGTTTAGGATGTGCTTTTGATATGGATCTATAATTTACTTAATGCATTTGTGATAGCTTGACTTCTCTATAGTTGATTGGGATGATTTTATATTCGTTCTTCAGTTCAACATGAACACATGTAATCAAGTATCTAGACCTATTTGATAGATTACTACCAATATTTGCACATCCTAAATATTTTCCCTTAATAGTTATTTAATTTGTCAATTAGAAAATGTTAGAAAAACTCTACAACCCCCCCAGATCATATAATTACTTGGTCCAACGAGTCACTTTTGCCTTGAACAATGATTCCTTATAGGATCGACCTTAACCTCTAAAGTTGGGTAATTATGCTAATGATGACCACCACTTTTGTATTTAAGTAGTCCGTTTAAGCGACATCAGCAGCTATATCATTTTCTTTGTTGCAGGGCTATGCTATGCTACCTAGAAGCACCATAATGCACTATGTCGCCTCTCCTTTCAGCAACCTTTCGATCTTTTTTTATGTTTCGGGCTCATTTGGACCCTAATTTTTGCAAATGAATTATATAACCCTAATAATTTTGACATTTCAGATTTAATAGCACAGATAAAATTTCTACTAGAGGTCATTATGATTTCGTACGGGTCCCACTTTCTTATATGCAACTTTGAACAGAAAGCTCCTAAGGAGTCAAATTGTATTTGAAAGTCCTCAGTGCCAAATGAAGGGTCATTCTATACTAAACTTAATTATTCAAAGCTGACCGTACTGTCAAATTTCTCATTCGAGCTCATTTTCAGAGAGTGTTGACTAAAGTCAACTATTGCCTATTCTGGCGGCTAAATTTACAAAGCGTGATATAATTGTATTTGATTTTACTGCCATAACAGGCAATAGTTGTTAATGGAATTGTCAACTAATGTCAGTTCTGGCCATTCTAGAGCTAATGAAATTGTCTGAATTCTTTCTGAGGCTGTTTACTAGAACTTTACGCAAAATTTATTATACAGTTAAAATTTTTTGTTCAAACCGAAGTGCTATATAAATATCAACCAATTCTCCCATCGACCAAATTGATAGTACAAACAAGTCAAACTGGTCAAAGGTCACTATGCACATGCTCAACAGATTACTCATAGATTTTCATAACTTTGTTGTGGAAAAATGGGATATGCACTTGAAATGAACGTCCGAGTTAAGATATATATCATGAGCGATAAAAAAAATAGATGTAGTAATCTATATCTTTAGCCAAGAAAAAGCATTTCTAGTTTGCATGGTCCAATCATTGATTGCAAAAATTTCTATAATAAATTGGGTAAGTCGCTAGTATAGTTCCCTAGCCACGATTCTGCTATTTGCTTAGAATCTAAGATGAATCTTCTCGATGGTTTGAAATAGAAAGAGTAAATACAATTTTCAATAAAGATTGAAAATTGACTTATTATACTCCTGAGTATAAAACCAAGCATATTGATATATTGGCAGCATTCCAAGTAACTCCTCAACTTGGAGTTCCACCTGAAGAAGCAACGGCCACCGTAGCTGTCGAATCTACTATTAGTACAAGGACAACTGTATGGACTGGTAGACTTACAAATCTTGATCATTACAAAGTAAGATGTTACCGCATCGAGTGTGTTGTTAGAGAAAAAAATCAATATATTTCTTATGTAGCTTACCATTTAGACCTTTTTTAAGAAGGTTCTATTACCAATATGTTTACTTCCTTTGTAGGTAATTTATTTGGGTTCAAAGCCCTGCTCGCTCCATATCTGTAAAATATGTGGATCCCTCCTACTTATATTAAAACATTACAAGGTCCACCACATGGGATCTAAGTTAAAAGAACCAAATTGAACAAGTATGGTCGTCTCCTATTGAGATGTACTATTAAACCTAAATTAGGGTTATCTGTCAAAAACTATGGTAGAATTGCTTATGAATATCTTCGTGGTGGACTTGATTTTACCAAATATGATGAAAATGTAAACTCACAACCATTTATGTGTTGGAGAGAGTGTTTCTAGTTTTGTGTCGAAGCCTTTTTTAAAGCACAGACTAAAACAGGTGAAATCAAAAGGCATTACTTGAATGTGACTACAGGTATATGCGAAGAAATGATCAAAGGAGTTGCATTTGCTAGAGAATTGGGTGTACCGATTGTAATACATGACTACTTAATAGGGGGATTCATGTCAAATACTAGGTTGGCTCATTATTACTGAGATAATGGTCTACTTTATCACATCCACCGTGTAATGCATGCGGCTATTGATAGATAGAAGAATCATAGTATCAACTTTCGGGTATTAGGAAAAGCGTTATGTATATTTGGTGGAGATCATATTCACTTTGGAACCATAGTAGGTAAACTTGAAGGTGAAAGAGACATAATGTTGGGCTTTGTTGATTTACTGCATGATTATTTTATTGAACAAGATAGAAGTCGCGGTACTTATTTCACTCAAGGTTGGGTCTCTTTACTAGGTGTTCAACTTCTGGCTTCAGGAGGTATTCACGTTTGCAATATGTCTGCTCTGACTAAGATCTTTAGGGATGATTTTGTACTATAGTTTTATGGAGGAGCTTTAGGACATCCTTGGGGTAATGTGCCAGGTATCATAGCTAATTGAGTAGCTCTAGAAGTATGTGTAAAAGCTCGTAATGAAGGATGTGATCTTGCTTGTGAAGGTAATGAGATTATTCGCGAGTCTTCCAAATGGAGGCTGGAACTAGCTGCTACTTCTGAGGCATGAAAAGAGATGTATTTAATTTTGTAGCAGTGGATGTTTTGGATAAGTAAAAACAATAGACATTAGTAGTTAAATCAGTAGGAAATAAATAAGGATAAGGAGAAAGAACTCAAGTAATTATCCTTTATTCTCTTAATTGAATTACAATTAAACTCGACCCAATATTTTACTAAAAGAATTGAGCCGAATATAACTATGATTCTATTGCATATATTTTGATCAAAATTTGAAATACAAAATCTAAAAAACTAAATAAAAATCTAAGACTCAAATCTTTCTGTTGTTGAGTTGGATCCATAATTAATCCTACGGATCCTTAGGATTGGTATATTCTTCTCTATTATGTAGTTTGTAGTTTCTCTTAATCAAACCAAGTATTACAACTCTTTTTACCCATCCTGTATATTGTCCCCCTTGTTCCATAATTTATTACTTATTCTTAGATTTTAGATTGTTAGATTAGTTAATGATTAGATATTAGTATTAGATAATATTAGACGAGATTTTATGATTTTTTTAATTTCTTTGTAGGAGAGGACAAATCTCTTTTTTCTATGCGAATTTGACATGACATAAGAGAAGCCACCCTTAATAAAAAATTACATTCATTTTAATAATAAAAGGGGGTTCCAATATATTAATATATAGTGAAGTGTTCCCCCACCCCAGATTCACAACTTTTTTTCAATACTCACAATCCGTAATAGTTAATAATCCTAGTGATTGGATTTCTATGCTTAGTCTGATAGGAAATAAGATATCCAAATAAACAGAGGAAATAAGATATTCAAATAAATAATTTTCTAGTGAATGACTATTCATCTATTGTATTTTCATTCAAATTAGGAGGCAAGAAAACTCTACGAAAAGAGGGTGGTTTAATTCGATGTTGTTTAAGAAAGAGTTCAAACGCATGTGTGGGCTAAATAAATCCATGAGCAGTCTTGGTCCTAGTGAAAATACCAGTGAAAATCTAAATATAAAAGTGAAAAACGTTCATTGATGCAGTAATGTTGATTATTTATTAACCGATAAAGACATTCAGAATTTCATCTTTGATGACATGTTTTTAGTTAGTGATAGGAGTAGTGACAATTATTCCATCTTTTTTGTTATTGAAAATTAAATTTTTGAGATTGATAACGATTATTCTTTTCTAAGTAAACTAGAAAGTGTTCTTTATATTTATCGAAACTCAAGTTATCTGAATATTGGATTTAGGGGCGAAGATCCCTACACGTTTTCTTACATGTCTTGCATGTATGATACTCAATATAGTTGGAATACTCACATTAATAATTGTATTGATAATTATCTTCAGTCTCAAATATGTATAGATACTTCCACTATAAGTGGTAATGAGAATTACGGTGAAAGTTTCATTTATAGAGCTATTTGTAGTGGTGAAAGTCGAAACAGTAGTGAAAATAAGGGTTCCAGTAGACAAACTCGCACAAAGGGAACTGATTTAACTATAAGATAAAGTTCTAATGATCTTGAGGTAACTCAAAAATACAAGCATTTGTGGGTTCAATGCAAAAATTGTTATGGATTAAATTATAAGAAATTTTTGAAATCGAAAATGAATATTTGTGAACAATGTGGATATCATTAGAAAATGAGTAGTTCAGATAGAATTGAACTTTTGATTGATCCATGTACTTGGGATCCTATGGATGAAGACATGGTCTCTTTGGATCCCATTGAGTTTCATTCAAAGGAGGAGCCTTATAAAGATCGTATTGATTCTTCTCAAAGAAAGACCAGATTAACCGATGTTGTTCAAACAGGCAAAGGCCAACTAAATAGCATTCTCATAGCAATTGAAATTATGGATTTCAATTTATAGGGGGAGGTAGGGTAAGTATGGGATCCGCAGTTAGAGAGAAAATCATCCATTTGATTAAATACGCTGCCAATAAAAATTACCTCTTATTATAGTGTGTGCTTCTGGGGGGCGCACTTGCAGGAAGGAAGTTTGAGCTTGATGCAAATGGCTAAATATCTTCTTCTTTATATGATTATCAATTAATTAAAAAATTATTTTATGTACTAATTCTTACATATCCGACAATTAGTGGAGTGACAGCTAGTTTTAGTATGTTGGGGGATATCATTATTGCCGAACCCAATGCATATGTTGCATTTGCAAGTAAAAGAGTAATTGAACAAATATTAAATAAAACAATATCCAAAGGTTCACAAGCAGCTGAATACTTATTCCAGAAGGGTTACTACGACCTAATTATACCACATGATCTTTTTAAAAGCGTTTTATTTAAGCTCCATGCCTTTTTTCTTTTGAATCAAAAGTCAAGCAAAATCAAGTAGAGCACTAAGTTTAATTGTTTTTTTTATGTGTTTGTAGCAAAAAGTAGTTAATTTATCATAATCAAAGTAAATAAGATAAATGGCCTTTTCTTTGGGGATCGAAGATCAAATTGTAGAAAGAATTAAAACTAAAGTTGAGTATAGCTCTTTTTTCGACCTATATTTATATTCTTGATTATGAATCGAGAAGTTGTTATCACCATCACCTAGAGTGAGTTCTTCCTTTCATGAAATTTTGAAAATAAAATAAATTTTTCTTGTCTTAGGTACATAATTCGAAATTTAAATATAGATAATAGTGCTTTGTATCTTTCTATATCTCCCGAAAAGTCATTTTAGCTAAAAATTCATGTTGGGTCGGATTCGAACGAATCTTTCAATAGTCGGTAAAAAAAACGCTTTATCTATTTTTAGAAAATTAGAAGATAAGAACAAAAGACAAAGAAATAAAAAAAATAATAATAAAGTTTATTATCATACATATCTTTCTCATGTAGGAGATGAATAAGTCCATTTATTTAGTTATACAGTTCTATATTCTTTGCACTTATTTTTATTATGCGTGCTCAGTTAGATTTAAATATATAAATGCTTATATCTATACTAAGAATTTCAAATTCTTTTCTATTAATAATAAATAATATCTAATTAGAATTAAAATTCTTAATTTAATTATAATTATTATAAGATATCTTTATTTATATAATAATAATAACAAATACGAATAGTAAATCGAGGTACCCCTTCAAGACAATTTTAAACTTCAGTCTATTTTTGTGTCGTTAGTAGGCCTAGTTTTTTTGGCAATTGCAATGGCTTCTTTATTTCTTCATGTTCAAAAAATAAGATTGTTTAGATCCATTGGGACTCACTCTCATCCTTTTTTTTAAAACGTGGACTTGTATCATAAAAGGGATATCTATTTATTGGAATATAGTATAACATGTGAT
>JAOTQJ010000083.1:6892213-6935589 GCA_025642045.1 Solanum sejunctum
GATCGAAGATCGAATTGTAGAAAGAATTAAAACTAAAGTTGAGTATAGCTCTTTTTTTGACCTATATTTATATTCCTGATTACGAATCGAGAAGCCGTTATCACCAAGAGTGAGTTCTTCCTTTCGTGAAATTCGGAAAATAAAACGAATTTTTTCTTGTCTTAGGTATATAATTTGAAATTTAAATATTAAATATAGATAATAGAGTTTTGTATCTTTCTCTATCTCCCGAAAACCATTTTAGCTAAAAATTCATGTTGGGTCGGATTCGAACGAATCTTTCGATAATCGGTAAAAAACTCTTTATCTATTTTTAGAAAATTAGAAGATAAGAACAAAAGACAAAGAAATGAAGAAAAATAATAAAGTTTATTATCATACATATCTTTCTCATGTAGGAGATGAATAAGTCCATTTATTTAGTTCTACATTCTTTGCACTTATTCTTAGTATACGTACTCAGTTAGATTTAGATATATAGATGCTTAGATCTATACTAAGAATTTCAAATTCTTCTCTATTAATATATTATCTAATTAGAATTCAAATTCTTAATTTAATTATAATTATTACAAGATATCTTTATTTATATAATAATAATAACAGATACAAATAGTAAATCGAGGTACCCCTTCTATGACAAATTTGAACCTTCCGTCTATTTTTGTGCCGTTAGTAGGCCTAGTCTTTCCGGCAATTGCAATGGCTTCTTTATTTCTTCATGTTCAAAAAAACAAGATTGTTTAGATCCGCCGGGACCCAATCTCATCCATTTTTTTTTTGAAAACGTGGACTTGTATCATAACACGAATATCTATTTATTGGAATATAGTATAACATGTGATTTCCGCCGAACATAAAGGAAAAAACTCTTATGGCCGCAGAAACATGATATATGGATATATCAATTCTAGCAATTTTCAAATAGATCAGGATCTCTGGATGGCTGAAATGTAGTCGGTGAATCTATATGTATATCGATATGTATAGTGGAATCGTATTAAATAAAGAGTATGTTATTATTTTAGATTTAACCAATTTGATGAATTACTCCTAAAGGTTGACATCAAACTAGTGCTAGTTCACCTCAAACTAGTGCTAGTTGATGAGAGTTACTTCGGAAACAAAAAAGTAAAGTCAAATTTCTCTGGGGTATTATCTCAATTCCAATAAAATGCAATCGAGTAAAGTATGACTTGGCGATCAGACGATATATGGATAGAACTTATAACGGGGTCTCGAAAAATAAGTAATTTCTGCTGGGCCTTTATCCTTTTTTTAGGTTCATTAGGCTTCTTATTAGTTGGAACTTCCAGTTATCTTGGTAGAAATTTGCTATCTTTTTTTCCGCCTCAGCAAATCATTTTTTTTCCACAAGGAATCGTGATGTCTTTCTACGGAATTGCGGGTCTCTTTATCAGCTCTTATTTGTGGTGCACAATTTCCTGGAATGTAGGTAGTGGTTATGATCGATTCGATAGAAAGGAAGGAGTAGTCTATATTTTTCGTTGGGGATTTCCGGGAAAAAATCGTCGCATATTCCTCCGATTCCTTATAAAAGAGATTCAGTCCGTTAGAATAGAAGTTAAAGAGGGTATTTATGCTCGTCGTGTTCTTTATATGGACATCCGAGGCCAGGGGTCCATTCCCTTGACCCGTACTGATGAGAATTTGACTCCACGAGAAATTGAACAAAAAGCTGCTGAATTAGCCTATTTCTTGCGTGTACCAATCGAAGTATTTTGAGAATTTGAGAATCAGAACGTTCATTCAATTAAAGAAAACGTATATGAAAGAACCATAAAACGAGACTCTTTTTATGGTCTTTATGCGCACGCAATTCAATAACAAATAACAAATCGAAATAATAGAGTCATCTCAGATGGCAAACTATTTCGAAAGCAAGAATTTTTTTTAGTTCAATATTTGTTGGAATTGACACTTTAGATCTAGATAGATCGTATCTTGTAAATTGGAAATTCTTTCTTTTGTATTCTTTAATGACCAACAATTGGATTTCTTAATTAAATAATGAGAACTAGCCAATTTATCCTTTGCCAGTCATTTTTTTTTGATCATCCTAATATCTTTCCCTCAATTATTCTATTCCTGACTATGGGTAATCAGTGAAATTTTTTCGAAATATTGGATATTTTGATAGCAAAGGAATTCTTTCGTCTCAAAATCGGAATAATATTCATTATTTAAAGTGGTTCTTTCGATCATTCATCGAAAGGGGACACTTGATTTTGAATTTGACCAATTGAGATATCAGGAAACAATATTCTTAATTTCTTCATTCGAAGTGAATTCTTAGCCTATTTCTGTATTCTTTCTAGATTCAAAGACTAACCACAAAATCACAAAGAAAATAGATTCATAAGTTCGATACCTTGTATAAAACTTATGGTGACTCTATTAAGTTACCGGTAATCAATGCATATTCTAGAAAAACCATCATTTTTCTTTACAAATAACACCGGTGTACCTCAAGATGACTTACTAGGCCTTATAAAACCCTTTTTAAACAAATCCCTCAATTTCTCCTCCAACTCCTTCAACTCCGCCAGGGCCATACGGTAAGAGGGAATAAAAATAGGTTGAGTACCGAGAAGGAGGTCTATACCAAAGTCTATTTTCCTTTTGGGAGGTCCATTGGGAAGCTCATCAGGAATAACATCAAGAAACTCATTAACCACCGGAACTGACTCAATAGGATAGACTTTGGACTCAACATTCCTAACCCTCACAAGATGATAAAGACAACCCTTAGGAATCAACTTTTGGGCTTTAAGATAAGAAATGAATCTACAATTCACACTCAAGGACAGGCTCATTAGGGAAATGGAATTTAACTCTAAGGGTTCTATAATCAATAGAAGCATAATATGCATGCAACCAATCCATCCCAAGAATGACATCACAATCCACCATACCTAATTCAAAAAAATCACCAGGCAAGACTTTATGCAATATGAACATAGGACAGTTTCTATAGACTCATTTAGTAGTAATGGACTCACCAAAGGGGGTAGAAACTTCATAAGGTTCACATAATAATTTGGTGACTAACCTAAAGCTTTTTGGCAACAAAAGGGGTGGTAAAAGAAAGAGTGGCACCTACAGCGAGTCATCCCACCATTGCCACCTTCAATTTGGACCCTTCTTCTCCCTTCCTTTGAGGCCATCGGGCAACCTCTCATCTTATGCCCAATACCACCATACTTGAAACAACCCTCAACTTCTGCCTAACACCTCCCTTGATGTTTCCTGCTGCACCCTTGGCATATGACTAAAGGGATCCTTTTCTTCTTATACTTGGGAACCGGTAGACCAGTAGAAGATGAGGCACCACCAACTCGGGCCCTCTTAATCTCACTCTCCCTCCTCTTATTCCTTGAAGTCTAAGAGTACCCATTTGTTGATTGAATTACGCGGTTACGATAACGGATAATAGCTATAGAGTATTATGAACCTCCGCATTTCACTTATCATCACTAGGAAATTAACACCCAAGTAAGAGATGGTCATTGCCTTGTCCACCATTCTAAGTAGCTTGATACATATTTTGAAACGTAATGGTTAGGGATCAGTAATAAGCCTTAGGTGACTTACACAGATCATGAAGTAGTGAGACATTTCCTAAAATGCCTCATAGACTCCCACTTATAGTTGTGGTGTGTTTCACAACCATGAACAAGACTCTAATCGACGCGGTGTGCAGGATTTCGAAGACCATTCACAACCTAGTGCTCTGATGCCAAGTTTGTTATGACCCAAGCCTAGGGCTTAGATGTGACGTAGCGAATGTGAACCTTAAGGGACCCAACAAGCCTCTTAGAATATCAATCAAACATCCTTGGTCACAGATGCATAATAAACAACAAGGGTTATAATAAAAGAGAAGCGGGACTAAGGAAAGTCTTTGATAATCATTTAAAGCATAAAATAGTCAAGATCAAGCATAAGTACATCATAATATCTAATAACACCTCTAACATGGAATGGAGCGAGGGAGAAGATACTTTCTGAGCTTATCCTCATAATAACAAATGTTCAACATAGAGAAGTCTCAAAATAGCAATAGTGATAAAGATAACATCCTCGGACTTGAGAATGCACCAAAGCTTACTTCAAAGGATCGTACTGGCCATATGGAGGGTGATCAAATGATGTTGCAATCCCCACATGGTAATTATCATGTAGGCATAAAATATACATTAATACGTTTGAATGTACTAACTATGTAGGATGGAATAAAACAAGATATAAGCTAATATAGTCAAAATGCATGATAAAAAGCAATAGATAAGTGAAATCCCAATATGGTATGCATGATCAATGCTTGAAGTAAAACATGTTTGTAAGTCATTCAACTTGCATCGGACATAATACATGTGTGGGAAGAGACCCTAACCAACAAAGTAAGACCAAAAGAGCTATAACTTAGAATATCGATGATTACCCTTAATTACTAAAGAGGTAGTCTACTTACCAAGTTAAACCATACTTCACCTTACAGGAGCCCATCCTATTTAAAAGAAGTAACCCCACTTACAGGAACCCATCTCATTTTGGGGTGGATTTCATGATAAAATGCACTAAATGGATCCCCTAGTATAGAAAAGGTAAAGTATAATCCTGTGTTGGCACATAGTTTGAGGAAAAGAGTATGGACCCTTGAAGATAGTCCACGCCGACATCCAATCAATCCGCGGTAAGTGTAATCCCACAGAATACTTGAAATAATAATAACTTAATAACTTGTAAGAAACATGGAAACATGACATGAGTAGCACTTAAACATGTTTGACCTCTAATTGTTAGCCATACTTGAAACATGAGATTAGATCATAATCATACATGAATCCTTGCTTAAACATAAATGACTCATAAGAGGTACGAATCTTGAAATTGGACTTAACTTGATACTTATAACATCTTAGATACTTTTCATGAATTCAATACATAATTGAAAGCCCTTAATCATCATATAGTTAGTTGACTTGTAAATCATGAAATAGATCATCAATAACTTGAGAATTCTTAACTTGATATTTTATCAAACACTTGGTGGGTTCATGACACTAGTTCAAAATCATGCAATTCGAGAGTGAAATAATATTAGAAAACTTAATGTAAATCAACTCACCAACATATGGTAAAACTATTATGTAGGGTACCTTGAAATCCATCATTAAAACTCATATTGGATCATAGTCTCATAGCTCAAATAATTCATAGTCTTAATAGACAAAACCAATTCATAGTATAAGCTTGAAATAGATAGTCATGCATAATAAATCAACATTTCATAAAACTCCAACATATGCATAATAAATAAACATTTCATAAAACTCCAACATAATTTTTACTCATAATCCATAATAAGAGATTGTCCTAAGAGTAGAGGACTCACCAATAGTAGTCTTCAAAAGATTTGTCTAGCCACATAGAGGAGGAGGGTTAATACGAGATCCAGTCCCTACATGGTTAAATCATGTAGGCAGTGAAGTACATGTTAGTACTTGGATTGTACTAAGTATGCTGGGTGCAATGCAAGAATGACATAATCTATAATTAACAATATGCATAAGTATAATCAATAGATATAAGACCAATCTGACATGTATGATTAATGCTTGAGCTAAAACATGCATGTAGATAGTCAACCATGCATAACATAACATACGTATATGGGAGGAGACCCTAACAAACATATAAGACCAAGTGACTACTACTTAGAATCTCGATGTTTGTCTCCTCACTGGAAAAGGAGTAGTCTATTTGCTAAGGTAAATCAAACTTGATCCCACATAGTGGGAAACTTGTCCTAGTTGGATCCACTAGTAAGGTCCATTTAGGGAAGTAATATAAACCTACGGTGGCATATAGTTAAGAGACCAAGACTTTATAAGAGGACCCCTCAGTTCGAGCCTCCACCTTAAGCCTCTTTTGATACTAAGTCTAATCCCATGGTACTTGACATAATCATAATTTGAATGGATTGTAAAAACATGATAAAATAGTAAGAGTAGTTCATTCAAATACTTAACCCCTACACATGGGCATATACCATACTAGAGCATAAAAAAATATTTCATAGACTTGATCCCTCTAGTCGGCATTGCATTTCACATGAGGGTAGAGATAGTAATGTGCTTGACTCCTTCTAGTGAGCTTAAGTTTGTACATAAGGGTAAAATAGTTATCATGTTTAACAGTTTCATGTAGACATTATTCACTCACAAGAGGGTAAAATATAGTATAAGGGCTCAACATCTTACTTATAAATCATAGGAACTTTTCATGAGTTCAATGCATGCTTAGGAGCCCATAATTAATCATATCATGCTTGTCTTACAAAACATGCAATACTCTTTCACGAACGTAAGATTCCTTGTCATGTAAATATAGTCAAACATGGTGGGTATATGTACATATGGTTAAAATCATGCAATTTAAGAGTATAAGGCAAGAGAGGGTTAAAATTAATTCATTTAGAAATAATTTGTTTCGACCCACCAACATCATAGTAGAAACCCCAATTTGGGTGTGATGAAATTCATCTTAAAAGTTGACAATCTTTCATAGTTTACATAGTTCACATCAAAGCCTCAATATATATAAATCAACTCATAAAATAAGCCTTCAATAGATACTCATTCTTAATCAATCAATACTTGAAGAATCCAAACTCAAAGCATGTTTTATAGTACATAAGAAAGTTTACCCATAAAGTATTCAACCTTAAAAATCATGAAAATTTCTAAATGAGAAGCATTGGCTTTGGGTGAAAGAATCCCCATGAACGAAGCCCACATACCTTAATCTTAGAGTTTTCATGAAGAAATTCTTAAGGGGATCTTGACGCTTGAATTGGGCTCTTGAAATCCAAAGCAAGTTCTTGAGATTGTTGAATTTTAATGGGACAGTTGATGATGTTTTGGAGAGGATTTTGAGAGATTTTTAAGAGCTTTAGGGCTGAAAATGGCTAAGGAATACGCATTTTCCCTCTATATAGGCATTGGTTTATTACCTAATTACCCTTAAGTGAAAACAGAAAACTAAGGAACTTATTAAACTAGTCTGTGATAAGTCCGCGATGCGGACTTGCAGTGGACTAATACATTTTCGCACAAAGTTCAGTTTTCCCCCTATTTTAGCCCAAACATGCAATACCTTTTTTGTTTCAAACCCTATAGCAAAAAATTATTCTTTACTATGGGCCATTTAAAAATCAAAGACCACCCCTTTTCGTCACAATTTTGCCCCCTGAAAATGAAAATAAAGTTAGATTTGCGAAATTATGCATGAATTTTAAGATATCCAAGAAATACACTATAGGGCACTTTTTCGAGGCACGTCAAAGGTGTCACAATATTTCTCCCTTGTGAACATTCATCTCCGAATGTAAAGGAAACATGTGACAAAAGAGTGATTAGAAAACATCCAACCTAACATTAATGCTATCCATGCACTTAAATATTATTCTTAATCATATACATCAAAAATCACCAAAACTTGTTACCATGAACTTGTATACATGTAAAAAATGATATAAGGGATGAAACTTAAAACTTGAAATCATATATAGGGTTTAAATTATTACCATAGGCTTGAAGAATAGAGGGAGAGAGTACGGATATCGATTTAGAGGTATGAATATCGATTTTTCATGTCCGCTTTGGCTTACCAAGTGGCACTTTTTACTTGTTGATTCCTCCAAAGGACATTGACAGATGCCACATCTTTGTTTCTTAACATCTTCACTTGCCTATCTAATATATCCACCAGAACCTCCTCATAGGTCAAATTATCCCCTACAATACCCACAACTTCCAAGGGCATTATAGAACTTGGTTCACCGAAATGCTTCCTCAACATAGATATATGGTAGACTAGATGAACCATACTTATCTCCGTAGGTAGCTCCAATTCATAGGCAACCTTACCAATTCTCTTCAAAATTCTACAAGACCATACAAAACCATGGGCGCAACTTTCCCTCTTTACGAAACTAGACCACACTATTTATAGGTGAGACCTTCAAGAGTAGCCAACCATCAACATTAAACTCTAGATCTCTCCTCCTCACATCGAAGTAGGACTTTTGCCTACTGAGCTATCTTCAATCTCTCCCTTATTAACCTCACCTTCTCTAAAAATTCCATAGCCAAATCCAGACCCCAAAAAGCCATTTCCCCTACATCAAACCACCAAACCAGGGACCTACGATACCTACCATATAAAGCTTCAAAGAGAGTCATTCCAATGCTAGAGTTATAGATATTGTTGAAATCAAACTCAATGAGTGGAAGATGTTTATCCCAACTACTCTTGAACTTTAAAACACAAGCCCTAAGTATATCCTCAAGAGTCTGAAATATCCTTTTGGCTTGACCATCTGTTTGAGAATGAAAAGTTGTGCTAAGCTTGACTTTGGTAACAAGGCCCTTTTGGAAGGATCTCCAAAAGTGAGAGGTGAATTGAGCACCATAATTCGAAAATAATAGACAATGGTACTCAATGTAGCATAACCAACTTATGAATATATAACTTTGCATAATCCTCAACACCATAAGTTGTTTTAACCAGTAAAAAGTGAGCCAACTTTGTCATTCTATCAATGATAACCCAAACAGAATCAAAGTGCGTTCTAGTCTTTGGCAAACCAATCGCAAAATCAATGTTGATCTCTTCCCACTTCCAAGTAGGAATTGCTATGCCTTGGTCTAGGCCATTCAACTTTTGATATTCGGCTTTGACTTATTGGCAATTCTAACAACCGACTACAAATATGGCAATCTCTCTTTTCAGAACACCCCACAAAAACACCTCCCTCAAGTTTCTATACATCTTTGTAGTACAAGGATGAATATAGTAGGACTAATTATGTGCCTCCTCCAAAATCAAATCCTTTAACCCATCAACATTAGGCACACATAACCTACCTTGATATCTAAGGACACCATCTCCCCTTTGGAGAAAACCTCTACTTTACCATCCTTCATCGAAGCTTTCAATTCTAGCAAGGTGGGGTTAAGGTGACCTCTCCAATCAAAGAGATCTGGAACTATCAATAACCACCACACCTTCATTTTCAATCTCATTCAACCTAACTATTAACCTAGCTAACTGGTAAACTTCTCTAGCCACTTCCTTATTGCCATCATCAACATGAGCTAGACTTTCCATGGACACTCTACTTAGAGGATCATCCATAACATTAGCTTTACCGAGATGATAGTGCACACTCATGTCATAATCTTTAAAGAGTTCTAACCACCTTCTTTATCTCAAATTAAGATCACTTTGTGTGAACACATATTGGAGACTTTTGTGGTCGGTGAATACATCTACATGAACCCCATACAAATAATGATGTCATATTTTCAAAAAAATACCATGACTGCTAATTTAAGATCATGGGTAGGATAACTACATTCATGGAACTTGAGTTACCTAGAAGAATATGCTATGATCTTATCACTTTGTATCAATACACACCCTAAACCAACCCTTGAAACATCACAGTAAACCACAAAAACTTCGAACCCTTCCTATAGAGCCAAAATAGGAGCGAATATAAGCTTGTCTTTCAAGGTTTGGAAACTCTTTTTGCATTCGTTAGTCCAAATAAATTTTTCCTTTTTTTACATCAATTCTGTCAAAAGGGAAGAAAATGAGAGAAACCATTCATAAATCTCTGGTAGTACCCCCCCCCCCAAGCCTAAGAAACTCATAATATCCATTGGAGTCAAGGGCCTAGGCCAATTTCTTATCACTTTAATCTTCTTAGGGTCTACTTTAATTCCATCACCCGACACCACATGCCTAAGGAGTGCACCTCATTCAACCAAAATTCACATTTATCAAATTTAGCAAACAACCTATCATCCCTCAAAGTTTGCAAAACTACTCCCAAATGATTCACATGCTCTTCTTCACTTTGGGAGTAAATCAATATGTCATGTATGAAGACTACCACAAACATGTTAAGGTAGAGTTTAAAGACCCTATTCATGAGATCCATAAATGTTGTTGGTGCATTGACTAAGCTAAATGACATCTCCTTAAATTCAAAATGCCCATATTTAGTCCTAAAAGCAATCTTAGGAATATTACACTCCCTCACCCTCACTTGGTGGTATCCGGACCGAAGATCAATCTTAGAAAAATGACTAGCCCCTTGTTGTTGATCAAATAGGTCATCTATCTTTGGCAAGGGAAATTGTTCTTTATAGTGACCTTATTCAGTTGTCGGTAGTCGATGCACATTCTAAAGCAATCCCGGTGCACCCCAAGGCTATTTGTTAGGCCTTATAAAGCCTCTCTCCAATAAATCCCTCAATTGGTCCTTCAGCTCTTTTAACTCTACTGGGGCCATATGGTAGGGGGAATGGAGAAGGGTTGTGTACCGAGGAGGAGGTCTATACCAAAGTCAATTTCCCTTTTAGGAGGAATACCTGGAAGCTAATCAGGAAAGAAATCAAGAAACTCATTGACCATCGAAACCAACTTGATAAGATGGACTTTAAATTCAACATCCCTAACCCTCACAAGATGGTAAATGCAACCCTCAGAAATAAATTTTCGGGCCTTAAGACAATAAATGAACCTACCCTTAACCACCTAATTATGACCTTCCCACTCAAATACGGGATCATTAGGAAATGGGATCCTAACTTTACAAGTTCTACAAACAATGGACGTATGATATGCATGTAACCAATCAATCCTAAGAATAATGTCAAAATTTATCATGTCAAGTTCAACAAAATCATAAGGCAAGACTTTATACAATATAGATGCCGGACAACTTCTCTATACTTTTCTAGCAATAATGGATTCACCAACGGTGGTAGACACCTCAAAGGGTTCACACAACAATTTGGGACACACATGAAGCTTATTTGCAACAAAAATAGTAAAAAAAGAAAGAGTGGCTCCCAGTGTCATGATCCAAGTCTAGGGCCTAGACATGACATGGCAAATGGGAATCTGAAAGGGCCAAATAAGCCTCTTAGCATACAATCACACATCGTTGGTCGCGTAAGCAAAGTAAACAACAACAAGAGATGTAATAAAAAGGGAAGGGGGACTAAGGGAAGTCTTTGATTAACATTAAAGCATTAAAGAGTCAAACGCATGCATAAGTACATCATAATATCCAACAACACCTCTAACATGGAATGGAGCGGGGCCAAGACACTTTCCTGACTCGCCCTCATAGTAACAAATCTTCAACATAAACAAGTATCAAAATAATAAGAATAATATAATAGTGTCCACGAACTTGAGGACTCACCAAGGCTTGCTTCAAAGGATCATACTAGCCACATAGAGGATGAACAAATGGTGCTCCGTTACCTACATGGTAATATTAGGTAGGCATAGAGTATGCATTAGCATATTTGAGTATACTAAGTATGTAAGATGTAATGCAACAAGATATAAGCCAATATCGTCAAAATGTACAATAATAAGCAATAGATAAGTGTAATCTCAATATGGCATGCAAGATTAAATCTTGAAGTAATAAATCATTCCACTTGCATAGAATATAGCACATATGTGGGAAGAGACCCTAATCGATAAAAGTAAGACCAAGCGAGCTATAACTTGAAATCCTGATGATTACCCCTCATCGATAAAGAGGTGGTCCATTGCCAAGGTAAATCATACTTCACCTTACGGGAGCCTATCCCATTTTTGAGAATTAACCCTCCTTACAGAAACCCGTTATATTTCATAGTGGATTTCAAGATAGAGTGCACTAAATGGATCCACTAGTATAGCAAGGATAAAGTATAATCTTATGTTGCCACATAGTTTGAGGAAATGACTATGGATCCTTAAAGAAAGTCCATGCCGACATCTAATCCATCGGTGCTAAGTCTAATCCCACAGAATACTTGAAATAATATACTTTAATCATAATATGAATAACTTGTAAGAACATGACTTGAGTAGCTCATAAAGATACTTGACCTCTAATGGTAAGCCTAATTTGAAACATGAGAGTAGATCATAATTATACATGAACCCTCGCTTTAACATGAATGGCTCACAAGAGGTAAAAATCTTGGAAATAGGGCTAAACTTGATACTTGAAACATCTTAGTTACTTTTCATTAATTCAATACATACTTGAAAGCCCTTAATCATCATATTGTCACTTGACTTGTAAACCATAAAATAGATCATCAATAACTTGATAATTTTTTACTTGACATTTTATCAAACAATTGGTGGGTTCATGATGTTAGTTCAAATCCATGTAATTCGAGAGTGAAGTAAGATGAGAAAACGTAATAAAAATCAACCCATGAACATGTAGTAAAACCTCCATGTAAGGTACCCTGAAATCCATTATCAAATCTCATAATCGATCATAGTTTCATAGCTCAAAACATGCATAGTCTCAATAAATATAATCAAATCATAGTATAAGCTTGAAATAGATGACTATGCATAATTAATCAATATTTGATAAAACTCCAACATAATTCATGCTCATGATTCATGATAAGAGATACCTATAGGTAATACAACTTGAAAACATGCAATTTTCATAAAATGAAATATTGGGCTCCATGGGTGAAAGGACCCAATGGATGAAACCCACATATCTCAAACTTGGATTTTCTTGAGATTACCTTGAAGAGAATCATTGAGTTCAAAAGTTAAGCTTGTAATCCTTGAAATTTGAATGAGATATTTGGTTAAGTCTTGGAGAGGTTTTTTTTGAGGCTTTTGAGTGACATAGAGTTGAAAAATAACTCAAGTATAGGTGTTTTCACACATAAGTGGGCATTATGATCCCAATGCCCTTGGCCAAGATAGAAAAACCAAGGAAAAACTTACACTGCTCTTTATCCTTGGTGTGAGTGGGCCCATCACATATACCATTTTTGTACTTCTCTGTACCCCTAGCGCGTCGCGGCCAGGACGCGGATGCTATTTTGAAATGTAAATTAGTGAAATTTATTTTTCATTGTGGGTCCTCTAAAATCCGGTCTATACCTATTCACCACTCAATTTTTCTCCCTGATCAAGAATATGAAGTTAGATTTTTTTTATTAGGCAGAAATTTTGAGACATATGAAAAATATGATTATGGGCATTTCTGAAGCACATTTTTGGGTCATTTCAATATACCCCCCTTGGGAAAATTCATCCTTGAATGTCAAAGAAGCATGCATAAAAGAAGTATTCATGAAGACTTCAGCCCGACATGAATGCAACAAACACATTTAAACATCATTTTCAAAAAGTCTAAAAATGAATGTCAAAAGTCATATTAAACGTGTTACCATGAACTGAATTCATGCAAGAATGACATGAGGGCTGAAACTAAGACTTGAAATCATGTAGGGGACTTAAATTAGTACCTTTGGCTTGATTAGAGTGGAAAAGATATGGCTATCGCTTTCTCATGTTCACCTCGGCTTTCCATATAGCACTTTTAACTTGTTGGTTCCTCCAAAGGACCTTAATGGAAGCTACATATTTGTTTCTCAATCTATTCTTGTCTATCTAAAATTTCTTCCGAGACCTCCTCATAGGTCAAATTATCTCTTACGATACCCACAACATCCAAGGGCACTATAGCACTTGGGTCACCCACACACTTCTTCAACATGGACACATGGAAGATCGGATGAACCATATTCATCTCCATAGGCTACTCTAACTCATATACAACCTCACCCACTTCCTTTAAACTTTATAGGGACCCACAAATCTTGAGCTCAATTTGTCACGCCCAAAGTCCTATTAGGGCGGACTGGCACCTGTTGCCGATGAGGCTTGGGAGAACTAACCTATATTCATGTGCTTTCTATAAATATTATAAGGGATTTCTACGTTTGACATGCTTTTAAGATAATAAACAATGATAACAAGCTAAAAGGAAATGCATATGGCTAGGCTATTTGGGCCACGATGTTTAAAGTATGAGACATGACCATACTTTAGTTTACATAGTCTACAAAGCCTCTAGATAAGGAAAAGTATCTAATAAGGATCGAGATAGGCCCTGCCTCGCTAACTATACAATAAAAAAATGTATGCTCTAGACAAACAAAGCTCCAAAGCAACCTGGAGCTTGATAACAACAACTGGATATCCTGTACTCCTACTGGGGAGATCTACTAGAAACTGTACCTGCAACATGAAATGCAGGTCCCCTGTAAAGCACATTAGTATGAGATAATGTACTGAATATGCAAGGCAGGAAATACTGTATATGAAGCAACAAGTCAAATGAAACTATGTACTAGTGTAGTACAATAGACCACCTTTATTGTGGGATCATGTAATTTATGTTCTTTTTATTACTTTACCTTTACTATATAATCTCTACACAACATATA
Source organism: Solanum sejunctum (assembly GCA_025642045.1). Lineage (NCBI taxonomy): Eukaryota > Viridiplantae > Streptophyta > Magnoliopsida > Solanales > Solanaceae > Solanum > Solanum sejunctum. Next base: position 6,906,595 of record JAOTQJ010000083.1, read on the forward strand.
ATCTAAATGACCAGCTAATCAGTGGTAAATATATCTCAAGATCGGCCCTAGATAAGCTTTTCCTGTAACCCCTTGGGCTAGCCGCCATGATAGGATTGACCCTGGCTAGTTGATTCTTCCACCCCTCGTGTTACCCCTCATTAATAAGCAATATACTTTACTTTATCTTTTAATTACCTTTGAGATGATTATTTTGGTAGTCATAATATTAGAGCTGTAGGAATGAAGATATAACATAGGACATATCAATAATCACAAAAGACAACACCATAATGAAAGGAGTAAGTTACACAAATAATGAAATGCATAGGAGGTAGAACAACACATGAACTTTATTTAGTAGAACGAATTCATGTATCTTGGTATCCAAGTATGCATTCATATTTAAAGATGACTATGTATAGGATCATATGAACATCTTACAGAATTTAGACATAACTAATAGTTGTTTTGGAGTTGGTAAGTGCCTTTATGTTCTAAGGAGGGATCTATATTTCATACCAAATAATACGAAATCAAGTAGCCTTACATACCTCGCTGTACGACCTCACTATTACCTTGAGATAACCTTTCCTTCCTCCAAATATTTATATACAATTTATTAGGTGATAAAACTAGCATTAGCAGCCAATAGATATATCTTGGCAGCCCAATCTCATAAAAAAAACATACGGACAGCAAACGGGTATTTAAAAACCCGAGCATATTCTTTCAACCTTTCTGCCCCTAATTGTATCTTCTAATACATATTTTGATATGCATATCATTTACAGCCTATTTTAGTTCCATAACAGTCTTACATCATCCCACAAATCACAACACACAACAATTCTATGCAACATACAAATAGGCGGCATAATATTACACCCCTTCGCTACATTTTGACGTTGATAATCTCGAACCTGTTTCATATTTACCCATACTTTCCTCAACATATCTATACATAACAATATCCTTAAAATAGTCTTATAACAATACCAAAGCAATCGTGAAGGATGTGAGTCAATAGCCTTCCATCCATTTACGAGCACAATTATGATATCACACAAGAACTCACTTTCACGGACTGTAAAAATGGTGTATAAGCCTTTATACATCATTATAGAACCAATAATCATTAAGAACATTAGCCTCCCTTCATAATAAATCCAACCAAAAAGAGAAAAGCTTTCAAATAACCAAGAAAAATGTACAACTTTTGGAACACATGCTGTCCAACAATTTCAGCAAGCATAACTAGCATATATTTCTTGTTTGTCAAAGGATAAGTACAACAAATACATAGATATTTACACTTACCTTAGCCTTAAAGGTTCAAGTTTCCTTCAAGAACCCTAGAGGGTTGTGTAGGCTGCCTTGTGAAGTGAAATAAAGAGAGAAAAAGAGTCTTTAGAAAAGCTGAAAATTTATTCCAAAATCAAATGAATTAAGGAGTTGTTTTTGAGCCCTTTAAAAGAATCTCTTTGGCCGACTTTATTTTGAACGTTTCACCAAATATTAACACATATTAATATCCTTGTGATGCAGCAACTTGTCCCTTACACTTGGGCCTAAATGGGTCTCAAAGTTGATGGCCCTTGGCTGCCCATTTTCCAAAATCCTCTTCACTTAGTTTGGGCCCAATTAGCCAAGTGGGGTGTGGTGTACTTGGGCCCTTTTAATACCCTTCTTGGGATAAAAATAAACTCCATTTATGATGCTAAAACATAAGATAAAGTTACACCTTAGCTCGGACTTTATTCATAATCAGACTTGAATAAATTCGATGTCGGGCCTCATCTAGGTTTAGCTAGCAAATTCAAGCTAAGCAAGTAGGTGAATCACCTGATAACTTCCTAAGTCCTACAAGAACTTCAATTCTATCACTTTTTTTAGGGCAATTATCTCCTCAATTTAACACAAAACATGTATACATTCGATCCTCTAAAGCGTTAGACGCACATATCACTCTATAACATGAGATTCAAGCACTTTTAAAAATGGGCGCTAATTTGACAAAGATATGTCATGTTTCATTTGCATAGTACTAGTATTCTAAGATGTGGGGTGTTACAAAATTACCCCTTCTTACAAAATAGGACCACTCCTTTCGTGGGTGAGACTTTCGAATAGACCCAATCACCAACCTCAAACTCAAGATCTCTTCTCCTCACATCGGGAATAAGACTTTTGTCTATTTTGGGATGTTTTCAATCTCTCCCTAATCTACCTCACTTTCTCTAAGGTCTCCATGACCAAATATGGACCTAGAAAAGCCATCTACCCCTCTTTAAACCACCCAACCGGGGACCTACAATACCTACCATATAAAGCTTCAAAAGGAGACATATCAGTGCTTGAGTGGTAGCTATTGTTGTAAGCAAACTCAATGAGTGGAAGATTTTCATCCCAACTACACTTGAACTCCAAAACACAAGCCCTAAGAATATCCTCAAGAGTTTGTATGGCCCTCTCGGCTTGTCTATCCATTTGAGAATGAAAATCCTTGTTAAGCTTAACATTTGTACTGAGACCTCTTTGAAATGACCTCCGAAAGTGAGAATTAAATTGAGCACCCCAATCTGAAATGATAGACAGGGGCACCCAATGCAATCTAACCAACTCATGAATATACAACTTGGCATAATCTTCGGCACCATAAGTAGTTTTGACTGGTAGGATGTGATTCGACTTGGTCATTCTATCCACAACAACCCAAACTGAGTCAAAATGTTTCCTAGTCTCAAGTAACACAACCACAAAATCCATGTTGATCTGTTCGCATTTCCATGTAGGAATCTCTATATCTTGGGCTAGGCCACTTAGCCTTTGATGTTCTTCTTTCACTTGTTGTCAATTATGATATCCAGATACGAACATGGTGATGTCTTTCTTCATACCACCCTAATAATACTCCTTCCTCAAGTCTCTATAACTTTGTAGGACTAGGGTGAATGGAATAGGATGAATTATGGGCCTCCTTCAAGATTAATTCATTCAAGTCATCCACATTTGGCACATATAATCTACCTTGGTACCTAAAGGAACCATCTCCCCTTTGGAAGAAAACCTCCACTTTATCATCTCTCACCAAGGCCTTCAACTCTAGCAAGGCGGGGTTAAGATCTTATTTTGCCTTTACCTCCTCAATCAAGGAAGACTTATAACCATCAACCACCACTACACTATATTTATTAACTTCATTCAACCTAAACTTTAATCTAGCCAACCGCTGGACCTCGCTAGCCACCTCTTTGCCACCATTATCAACATGAGCTAGACTACCCATGGACACACTACTTAGAGCATCGGCCACAACATTAGCTTTGCTAGGGTGATAATGCACACTCATATTACAATCTTTAAGGAGCTCTAACCACCTTCTTTGTCACAAGTTAAGATAGTTTTGGGTGGTCGGTAAACATATCAACATAAATCCAGTACAAGTAGTGACGCCAAATTTTCAAAGCAAATACTGCAGACGCCAATTCAAGATCATGGGTAGGATAATTCTTCTCATGCACATTAAGGTGCCTAGAGAAATATGCTATCACCTTACCATTTTGTATCAAAACACAACCCAAGCCAATTCTTGAGGCATCACAAATATACAATAAATCCTTCCAACCATTCCTATAGAGCCAAGATAGGAGCGTAGACAAGCTCATCTTTCAAGGTTTGGTAACTCTTTTCACATTCATCATTTCACACAAATTTTTCCTTCTTTCAAGTCAACTTAGTCATAGGAGAATCAATACAAGAGAAGCCATTCACAAACCTCTAGTAATAACCCGCCAAACTCAAGAAACTTCTAATATCTGATGGAGTAAAAGTTCTAACCAATTACTAATCACCTCCATCTTCTTACGATCTACCTTAATGCCATCACCCGACACCACATGCCCTAGAAAAATAACCTCTTTCAATCAAAACTAACATTTCGCATATTTATCATACAAACTTTCCTCCCTCAAGATTTGAAACACCATCCTCAAGTGATTAACATACTCCTCCTGACTATGGGAATAAGTCAAGATATCATCAATAAAAACCACCACAAACAAGTGAAGGTATAGTTTAAAGATTCTATTCATGAGATCCATAAATATAGTCAGTGTATTAGTCAACTCAAAGGATATAACCACAAACTCAAAGTGCCCATACCTAGTTTGGAAAGCCGTCTTAGGAATGTCACACTCCCTCACTTTCACTTGGTCATACCCGAACTAAGGATCAATCATAGAAAAGTGACTAGCCCCTCGAAGTTGCAATACCTTGTAACACTCCCAAGACATTTATATCAAAACTCCTCATTAAATCCAACATTATATCCAAGATTTGAAGCTCAAAACATGCTAAAGCAACCATAATTTCATTTACTAGAAGCAATGTGTAGTAAATCTCAGTATTTAAGACCCACATGTAAAATCAACTTTAAATCATTCAATATTAAGTAAAAGAGGGTTTAGGCACCATAGGGGAAAGGTCCCAATAGTTCAACACTGCATACCTTAGCTTTGGAGAAGTTCTTGGTGAAGGTTTACAATGGAGACTTGAAGCTTGAAGAGAATCATTAAATCCAGATGAGGGTTTGGGACTTGGTTTTTGAGAATAAAATAAGACTAAGTGTAGGAATGGGTTTTGGGAAATGTTTAGGGTGATATAAAAGTAAATAATTCTAAGTATAGGTGAAATCACTCTTGGAAAATTTAGTCCCAACACTTAGAAAAAATATTGAGCAGTCTAAAAAAAGGCAGAGCCCAAATACACATCTCTGCATCGCGGAGGTGACACGAAAACTACAGTTACACGATGCAGAAAGCTCTCTAGAAATTGCACTATGTGCAATTTCATAAATCAATTTCTTCGCTTTCAAATCGAGGTTAGACCCTTGTCACCCTACTTTTGGACCCATCGAACAAGAATATGATGTCAGATTTCCGAAAAAACAAATGGATTTTTGGATATAAAGAAATTAAAATTTTGGGCATTCTAAGGCACATTTTTTGGCACTTTTTGGGTTCATATCTAGTCCACTCAATGCTAAGTCTAATCGCATGGACTATATAAGATAATCACACTATAAAAACTTGCAATAAACATAGAGACATGGCATGACTAGCTCTTAATATCATTGACCTCAAATGGTGAACCTAACTTCAATCATAAGAATGGGTCATCATCAACATTATCATTTCAATTAACATTAACATCAAAGGCTCACAAGAGGTATAATCTTAGGAAAAGGGCATAATTCGTCCCTGCAACACCATCAACATTTTCATGATTTAAACATATCTTTATAAAGCTCATAATTATCATAGTCACTTGAATCATAACTCAACCAATATATCATCAAAACTTAAAGAATCCTTAAAAAGGAATTTTATCCAATATTTGGTGGGTGTGTAATGTTAGTATAAAATGATACAATTCAAGAGTGAAATCATGCCAAAAAACTTGAAGTAAAATAGCCCATTAATACTTAGTAATACCATCTTGAAAAATACATTGAAAACCCTTATCAAATATCAAGAGAGATCATAGTTCTATAGCTTACAACATGCATAATCATAATAGGTAAATCATCTCATGGTATAGGCTTAAAAATGAGTAATCAGGTATTTTCAACCAAACTTTCATAAAATCCCAATATAGTATATGATCATAATCTCTAATGAATCAGTCCCAAAGTCCCATTAGGGCGGACTGGCACCCGTTGCTGGTAAGGCTCAGGAGAATCAACCTGTATCTCTGCACTTTCTATTCATATTATCAGGGATTTGTATGTTTGACATGTCTTTAAGAAAATAAATGGTGATAACAAGCAAAAAGAAAAATGCATGTGACTAGGCCATTGGGGCCACGGTGCCTAAATTATAATACATGACTTCACTTTATTTTATATAGTCTACAAAGCCTCTAAATAAAGAAAAACATCTGACAAGTGTTGGGACAATCCCCGCCTCGACTAGTTGTATAATACAAATATATAAGCTCTAGATATACACAAAGCCCCGAAGCAACCTAGAGCTTGGTAACAGCAGCTGAATATCCTGTACTCCTACTAGGGAGATCTACTAGCACCTGTACCTACAACATGAAATGCAGATCCCCTGTAAGGGACTTCAGTAAGAGTAATATACTGAGTATGTAAGGCAGAATATACTGAATATAAAGTAACAACTCAAATGAAACCATACACCGATATAAGATTTGGGACCATCTTTGGTTATTCTATGGAATCGTGTACTTTATGTTCTTTATATTACCTTATCTTTATTATATAATCTGTGCACAACTATAAAACAAATGACCAACTAATCAGTGGTAAACTATATCGGGATCATCCCTGGCTGGGTTATTTCTTAACCTCTCAGGCTATCACTCGTGATAAGATTTTTCCCTGGCTAGGTGATTATTCCACCCCTCGGGATATCAGTATCATCACTGGCTAGGTTCTTCCTTAACCCACTTGGGCTACCACCCGTGATAGGATCGTCCCTGGCTAGGTGATGCTTCCACCCCTCGGGCTACCACCTATCAATAAACAATATACTTTAGATTTCAATTACCTTTGAGATGGTTCTTTTGGATTTCACAATATTGGAGCTATAAGACTGTGTATGTAGCATGTGACATTTAGATAATCATACAAGAGATTATGACAATGATAAAGAGTACGTTACACAAATAATAAAATGCGTATGAAATGAAACAACTTGTGAACTTTATTTAGTAACAAGAACCCATGTAACTTGGTATAGAAGCATGTATGTAGATTTGAGAGTGACTATGTGTGGAAGCATATGAACATGTCAAAGAGTGGAGACATGGTTAATAATTGTGTCAGAGTTGGCAAGTGCCTTTATGTACCAAGGAGGGATCTATATTTCATGCCAAAATATATGAAATCAAGTAACCTTATATACCTCATTGTATGACCTCGTTACTACCTCAAAATAACCTTCCCTTCCTCCAAATACTTATCCACAACATAGTAGGTGACAAGACTAGCATTGGCAGCCAATATACACACCTTGGCAGCCCAATCACATAACAAAACAATACATGGGCAGCAAGCAGGTATTTATAACCAGAGCATATCCTTTCAACCTTTACGCCCCTAATCATAATTTTATAATAGACATCCACATGTACACATTATTTACAGCCTGTTTTAATGCCATAACAGTCTTACAACAACCCACGAAGCATAACACATAACAATTCCATTCAATCTAAAAATGGACAGTATAACGTTACCTTCCTTCGCTAAATTTCAATGTTGACAATTCCAAACCTATTCCAACTCTAACCAAATAGTTCTAGCAACATTTACACATATACACAGACCCAAAATAGTCTTATAGCAGCACTTAAGAAGTCATGAAGGACGTGAGCTAATAGCATTACACACAACAGCTCGCAAGTTCCAATCAACATGATGCTTAAGATAACAACAATAAAATGCGCTTGTTAAATGGAACCAAAATCAGGGCAGTAACCTTAGGGTGATGTTTATAACTAAAACCATGATAAGAACACCAAGTTATATTCGTAATAAAACTCACAAACCATGGAGAAATCACCAAAACAAAGGCAAGTGTGCAATAACCTTCTACCCATATGCTGTCCAACAATTTCAGCAAGCATAACTATTATCTATTTCTTGTTTTTAATGATGAAACTATACTAAATACACAACTATAGTTACTTACGTTTGTCTTAATGGTTCAGAGGCCCCTTAAGGACCCTAAAAGAGTCATTTGGCTGCTTCACAAAGTTGAGAAAAGTTGAGAGGAAATTTAGAGAGCAAATCAATTTTTTGTGTGGTCAAGTTGAGAAATGACTTTTAAGAGCTGCTTTGACCCCTTTTAATGGTGTGATCTGGCTGACCTAATGAGGCATTCTCAGCCTCACTTCACTAAGGCGGTGATTTAGCTCCTTTCTCCTTTTATTTGGGCCTTTTGGGGCTCCAAATTGGTAGGACTTGTGCTGCCTATTTTCAGCTTACTTCTTCACTTAGGTTGGGCCCAAAGTATCCTAGAACCTGTGATGTCTTAGGCCCCTTTTAATATACTCCTTGGGCTGATCATATAATCCATTTATGATGCTAAAACATGGGCTAAAGTTACACCCTTAGCACGAACTTTATTCATAATCTAACTTGGACAAATTCGACATCAAGTCTCGTCTCCCTTTAAGTAGCAAATTTAAACTAAGCAAGTAGGTGACTCACTTGCAGGCTTTCTACGTCCTACAAGCACCTCAATTCGACACAAAACATGCATACACTCGACCCTCTTAAGTGGTAGATGCACCTATAGCCCATTAACATGAGATTCAAGCACTTTTAAAAATTAGCGCCAGTTTGACCAAACCATGTCATGTTTAATTTGAATTGTACTAGTATTGTAAGATGTGGGGTGTTACATCCTCCCCCCTAGGAACATTCTTCCTTGAATGTTAGCACAACTGGATAGCTTAACCAAGTTTAAATCTTTACTTACACAAACTTTTGACAACACATTAAGTATTAAATCACACGTACCTATTGATACATGTAATTTTCATAGAAATGAAAGATTGGGCTTCATGGGTGAAAGGTACCCATGAATGAAACCCAAATACCTTAGAGATTGAATTTCTTAAAATTTAGTAGTGAAATACTTAAAGTCTGGAAGTGGTACTTGGAATCCAAAGCTTGCTCTTGAGTTTCCTTGAATTTGTATTAGGGTATTGATGGAGGCTCTTGAGAGAATTTGAGAGTGTATTCCAATTGGGAGGAGTGAATTTGATCTTTAAAAATAGGCTTAGGTCTTTATTAGGTATTAAGATAGCATAGGAATTCCCAAAATACCAATAGAAATGGCTAAATTTATGGAATGTCATTAATGAGGCGGAATTTGGCAAAGACCCGTATATACCCTTGCACATACAAGTTCTATGAAAATAGGCATAACTTCTTCATCTGAACTCTAAATAAGGTGAAATCAAGTGCATTGGAAATATAATTCAAAGAGATTTGATTTGATGGGTCATGGGACATCTATTTCAGTGTGTACTAAGAGATATTCCCCTTTAAAATTATCTCTCCTACTAGTACTAGTGCAAAAATTAGCCAACTGAAATTCTTTTGAACTTGGCTTGATGTAGGAGACCCGCGATGGTCTTAATAGACATAAATAAGCTTGACTTAGATTTAAATGAGAGATTGAAGTTTGAATGAGTTTCTTGAGACCCGTAAGTGAGTTTGGAACACTTGAATTGGGTGAAATATTAGTGAGTTTGGGATACTTGAATTGGGTGAAATATTTGTCTAAGTGTTTGAGAGAGCATTGGAGAATGTCTTGTATGAAATGAGGCTGAAATAAGGCTAAGTATATGTATCTCTTTTGGAAAGGCTTAAGCGCAATACCCAAAATCCTTGGACCGATTAAAATAATTGGGCACAAAATAAGGCAGTGGCATGTCGTGGCGCGCACAGGCACACTATTTTTGTTACTCACTTCAAATTTTGGATTTTGCTACTGTTGCTCTAAAATTTGGGTTAGACCCATTTTGCACTCAATTTTTCTCCTCGAACAAGAATATGAAGTTGTTTTTTCAATGTCACACACGGATTTTTGAGATATATGAAAATTACGATTTCGAGCATTTTCGAGGAAAATTTTTGGCTACTTTTTGGGGTCGTTACAATATCTCCCCTTTGGGAATATTCGTCCCTGAATGTAAAAGAAACATAAAAGAGAAGAGTAATCATAAAGAGGTAAGTCCCAACAAGAATACAACAATACACTTTAAAACACCATTTTCAAAATCTCAACATAAGTGTAAAATCACCATGAACCTTCTTGTAAACATGAATGCATGCAAATGACTTAGGGGCTGGAATATGTGGCATGAATTTTTTTTAAAAAAAAGAGTTTGACATGTTATCATAAGCTTGAATAGAATGAAAGAGGTACAAACATTGCTTTTCCATACCCGCTCTGGCTCCCTGAAATACACTCTAGACTTGACAATTCTTCCAATAGGACTTGATGAGCACCACCTCCTTTTTATCAACTTTCCACCCTTCTTTCCGATACCTTCACCGAGACCTTTTCTTAGGCAAACTTATCCTCCACAACATCTACAATCTCATGAGTTCTATAGTACTAGAGTCATCACCACATCCCTTCAACCAAGAAGCATGAAAAACCAGATAAACCATAAACATAGCCCTAGGTGATTTCAATCCTGATGCAACCTTACCAACCTCCCTCTACATTCTACAAGCATTTACAATCCAAAACTTAATTGTCAACCTTAAACCCACCTTGTCCACTTAGTACCATAAACCACTATCTTCCCCTTGGGAGACAACCTCTACTCTACCATCTCCTCACCTAAAACTTTTAACCCTAATAAGATGGAACCAAGGCCTTAGTTAACTAGACTTCTCCAACCAAAGAAAATTGAAACCACCAAGAACACTATACTACCATTCAACTTCCCTCAACTTAACTTTCAATCTAACAAACCAATGGACCCTACTAGTCTCCTCTTTGCCACCATTATCCTCATATGATATGCTATCTGTAGACACCCTACTTAGAGCATCAACCACAAAATTAGCCTCAATGGGAAAATAATGCACCCTTATATCACAATCTTTAAGGAGTTCTAGCCACCTTATTGTTATCCTCATCTCACACCTATCATACTTAGTGAACAACCTCTCATCACCCAAGATTTGCAACACTACCCCCAAATAATTAACAAGCTCTAAATAAATCAATACTCCCTTTCTAGAGGCCACGACAAACATGACAAGGTAGGGTTTTAAAATGCTATTCATGAGACCCATAAACACAACCGCTTCATAAGTCAACCAAATAACTCCACCAATATTCAAAATGCTTACTCCTAGTCCAAAATCACACTTAAGGATATAATCTACCCTCATCCTCACGTCGGGACAAAACTCGAACCAAGGATCAATCTTAGATAAGTGACTAACCCATTGTAGTTAACCAAATAGATTGACTGACCCTAACCATCATATTACAACCGTACAAATTCTACACTCCTTTGAAGCATGCTATGCAAGTAACCAAACCACTGCAAGACCTCCAATCCATCAAACTATGTTCAACCAAGGCCACAAGACAAGATCCTATGTAATAAGAATATGGGGCAATCGTTAGAGATCAATTGAACCTTAAGACAAGAATAGACTTACCTCTTTTGCTACCACTTGACAACCTCTCACTCAAAGACGAGTTCATTAGGGAGTCAGAATCTATCTCTATGGGTCCTACCATCTACGGAGACACAACATGCATGCAACTATTCCATCCTAAGTATAACATCAAATCCAACGATTCACAAGGCAAGACCTAATGCAATATGAACATGGAACAATACTTATGAACATTCTTAGAAATAATATACTCATAAAGAGGTAAACACTAAAGTTCACATAACAACTCAGGGCATACAAGAAGCTTATTAGAAACCAAAAGGGAATAACGGAACTTGGATCCATCAAAATTAAAACCTTCAACTTACCTTCCTCCACGTCCTTTCTTAGAAGAATCATGATCAAATAGAAGAGCAAAGAACATCTGTTAGAGGGAAAAATCCCTATCGCACTTCTAAAGCACGACATAGTCCATAAAGAAGGAAAACATTTTGTAAAATGCCTCATAGCCTCTTGCTTATAGTTTGGTGCACAACACAATCATGAACAAGACTCTAATCGATATAGTATGTTGGAATCCGAGGATCTAACAACCTAGTGCTCTGAAACCATCTTTGTCATGACCTAAGCCTAGGCCTAGATATGACTGACGAATGGGGAACACAAAGAAACCCCAAACAAGCCTCTTATCATATCATACATACATCCAAGGTTGCAGAAGCGAGACAAAACAACATAAGAACATAAATAAGGGAAATTGGGACAAAGAGAAAGAGTTAAACACTTGAATAATATAAATGAGTCAAGCTCAAGCATAATAAATAGCTTGTCCAACAACACCTGTAGACATAGAACTTAGTGGTGGCCAAGACAAGTAACAGGGCTCACCCTCATAGACATATATATTCCAAAATATACAAGATATAGTCTAAACATAAATATGAAAGAAGATATATGTTGTCCCTAGACATGAGGCAAGATATACATGGATTTTTCACACAAAGATAGAAAACTATGGAATATGTTGAACTAGTCCGCAATAAGTCCATGATGCAGAATTGTAGCAGACTAGTGCATTTTCACACGAAGATCAATTTTCCTCTATTTTGGCCCAAGAATAGGTTTAGGCCCTTTTTTCACTAGTATACGACAAGTTTGCAATGTAGATTTGTCGCATACACTTTCATTTCCACTCCCCCATATCAAAAAAATATTTTTTCTAAGTGCCATCTATAAATCGAAGACCACCCTTCTCTTACACAATTTTTCCCCTGAAAATTAATATGAAGTTGGATTTATTGAATCATGCATAAATTTTTAAATATCTAAGAAATACACTATAAGGCACTTTTTCGAGGCATGTGAGAGGTGTTACACCAATACCCAAGTCCCATAAATATTTACCGACATAGGTTCATGTTATGCCTCACTAAGGGATGATTATATTTTGTTTTTGGAAAGCCTCCTAAAAAGATAAGTTCGTAGGAAAAGTGGTCATCACACTGAAAAGATGAGTTCATAAGGTGTGGTATAGGCTACCTTTGGCAAGTAGTCTACTCTCATCTAATGAGAGGTTTTCATCAGGCAAATTCATGTACTATCTCTCATGGGTTTAAGATGTCAGTTAAGGTCACATTCCCACTATTTTGAAGCATTATAGCCTTTCGTGCATCATAGATTTCATGTCTTATTCATATATTACTCATCTTTATATACATACTTCTTCTATATACGTGCCCCGGTCATTAAACATTAAATGCAAGTTGAAAGAGTTCATATACATTGCATGCCTGCATACTTAGTACATTCAAATGTACTAATACATACTCTTTGCCTACATGATCTAACAGGGACCAGAGATTATCTTCGTCCACCTCTTAGCGATTAGCTTGGAATATGAGAGTTGCTTGTGGTGAGTCCTATCATTCAAGGACGAACTGCCTTCTATCTACCTATTATGCTATTTCGACTTATGCCTTTATATTGAGGGTGAGCTCAGGATAGGACTTTGTCCCCATCCTACTCTATGGCTTCGAAGAATTGTTGGACAATGTGTAAAGTCTATGTACGAGCTTGTGTTATGTTATGCCATTTGCTTATGGAGATTATTTATGGCTATCTCTCAATGTTGATGATATGATTATATGTTCATGTTGAGATGGTAAATGTAGAAAGTCATAAGCCTCTTTTGTACCTATAGTGTGAGTCATACTTACCCACCTCTTAGTTCGTATGTGCTATACGCTATGTCAATCCATGAAAATCCCTATCCCTATGACATCTTAGTGTGAGTCATAATTTTTTGTCCGTTAGAACTATGTGTTTACTATCTTGTTACACAATTTTGAACCAATGATGTGTATATGGAACTACGAGGCTTATTTAGGGACTCTCAGGTTCCCTTTCGTTATGTCACTCCTAGGACATAGGCCCAAGTCATGACACATGGACTTAATTACAAATGGTAGAACGTTCCCGTAGAGTTAAAGTTAGAGGCTAGAATTAATGGGCCAAGGTTTATGAGACCTTGAGGTATGGGTTATACATTCATCTAGGGCCTATGATTGATCCTTTGTGGTTTAATTCGGCTAATTTTAAAAATGGTGTTTTTGTCATTTCCTTGAGCCTTCGTGGAGCCCTTTCACGGGAAACTTAAGCACTTTTTAGTGCTCATTTCGTTAATGACTTTCTTGTAATTTTGGTGACTTCTAAGGGTCATTTACTTTGTAACCTATCCTAAACCCCTGAAAATACCTATACTCCTTCATGCTTATTCATATTCATTCAATAGAACTCTAGAAATTTCTCTTCTTTAAGAACTCCTCTCAAGTGTGACATTGAGGATTCATCTTGGAAATTTAAGGAGGGCCTTCTTCTCAAATAAATTTCTTCTTGATTCCTTAAAGTCATTTAAGGTATGTGGGATTGATTTATGGTCCCATTCAACCATGAAGACCCCTTATAATTCTTACTTCTTAATTTATGAATTCCAAGCCTACTTTGAACATGGGTCTTTTAAATTAGTATTGATTTGATTAAATTGAGATATGAACTATATTTAATTGATGTTTTTATAGTGATTTAAGCCCTATTATGTTGAATTATATTGATATTATGAAGGTTTGCTTTTTAATGGTGTCCAACGTTAGAACTAGCCTAATTCTTACTTGTTTGATCAAGGTGGTAATGAATTGGATAAGGGATAATTAACATGATTCGATGTGATCACTCTCATCTAATCAACCTAACCTGATCAAGGGATAGTTGTACTAGAATAAAAAGTAAGGGTTAGTAATGCTACACGATGGGGATGGATCGAATGATATAGTGAAATTTGCCTCTCACATGGATCAATGGGTTACGTAAACTTAACTTACCAGTTTTGCATGCTACACACTGGAAAAGATTATGATTATCTATCTTCATTGTGTTAGGAATTCATGGGAAACACAATAACTAGTTACTTCTCTCATTGATTTCACAACACTTGCTCTTGATAACTTGCTTCTCGGGTAGGATTAATTATTGCATTTTACAAATACCCCCATTTTTGGGTGATAATTAGATTAATTCATCTTAACTACTCACAATTACACCAGGTCTAGACCTTATTTCTTATAGGATTGACCCTAACCATGGTTAGGTTATAAATTTTGACAATGACTGCTTATACCTTTAGTGAGAGGTATAGTTTGGGCGATATCAGAATTTTAGCACCAATGTCGGGATATAAGGCTTTTAGACTATTTTAATATGGGTGATTTGTGAATTAATACTTAATTTCCTTATTTTACATCATTTAGTGTTTTTGTTTTGTTTCAGCATATAGGTGTAGTATTTGCCAAGTACTCGTAGTCGAGGAAATCCTTTGACTTCGTTTGACTAAGAGATGCAGAGAACATTAAGAAGAATGGACCAAGACAATGCTGCAAACAATCCTACAAATCTTGCTTAGAATCTGAATACTGACAACCCACCAACACTTGAGGATGTAAATCCACACTCACAGGATCTTCGCACTGCTGCTAATACATGGAATCAATGCAGGCTTGACCCTATGGTGGTGGATGTCATTGGAGTTATTGTGTTTCCTCCTTTACCAGATGACACATAATTTGTTGTTTTAAGTGGATTATTACAATTACTGCAGCATAGAGGGTTGTTCCTGGGCTTACCATTAGAGGATCCACATAACCATCTACATAATTTCGTCTTCGTCTACAAGAGTATCATGGGAAACTAAAATCTATCCATGGATGTTGTTTGGCTCTATGTATTTCTATTATCATTCACAGGAAAAGCGATAGTATGTTTATTCAAACTCCAACAGATTCTATCACCACTTGGATGGAAATGCAGAAAAACTTTTTAGAGGTTCTTTCTGAGCTCAAAGAAGCTAAAATTGAAGGATCAGATCAATAACTTTGAGCAATTGCCTAGTGATTCAAATAGTACCACATAAGAGAGATTTACAAAGTGTTTGAGGAGTATTCCATACCATAAAATTGTTGAATAGTTCCTTGGTAGAGATCTTCTATCAGGCACTAGATGATAATTGCAAAGCTGTGGCTGCCACAATAACAAGTGGTTCATTCTTCGATTGTTCATTTTTGGTTGTAGTTGAACAATTGGAAAAGTTGAAAATACAAACCATTCATACAACTCGAGAGACAAGTTGACTTCTAAAAGCTCTTATTCAGTTAGTACATATTTAAAGAAGGCCAAGATTAACGAAGAGATAATGCAAAATTTGGCTCAAATAAGTACTAATGTGGGGTTATTGATGAAATAGAGTCAAGGATGAGTAAATGTAGTGAATTATCAGCTTCCACAAGAACTTATATATAGGATCCCTATAATGAGGAGGATACATGCTTTGTGCCTGATCAGATTAAAATTTTCGTACCAATGCACAAGGGTCCAATCAGGACTAGTATCACTAAGGTATAGGGAAACAAGGTTAGAACTTCAATAGAGATCATGGTTTTAGGGATAACAACCAAGGAAGTTACTATGATAGAAATAGGGACTAGGACAGAGATGGTGATTGGGGATGCAGAGATGTGTACAGGAATGGTCCATATCCACACTGCATAATCGCAATTCTAGGGCTTGTAGTTTGATGATTGATGAGATGTTGGATAGATTATTGAAGAAGGTTGAAGCTCACGATGAGACCTTGAAGGGGATCATATCTGACATATCAAGCATTAATCAGAAGATTGAGTCTCATTCTATAGCTTTCAAGCAACTGGAAAATCAATACTACAAATATAAGCTAGTGTTAAAGGGTACATTTACAAAGCAACACATTGTAGAATCCAAAGAAAGATGGATAGTGCATGGCAGTGATGAAATGGTGTTGCAAGAAGATGATTGACCCACCGATGCCGATTGAAAATGATGATGTTCATAAAGATATTATAGAGAGTTATGATACATAGACAGGGGATGCGAAAGCTAAGGATAGGGTGAATGATGAGGTTATGACACCATTAAAATTAAAACTCATACTTAGGCCTCCACCTCCTTTCCCTTAAAGACTAAAGGAGAAGGAGGAGGAAGGTATGTTTCAACAGTTCATCCCCATGTTAAAGAAACTAAGTGTCAACCTTCCCCTTAATGAGACGTTGGAGAAAATGCCTATGTATGTAAAATTCAAGAAGGGCCTAGTGACATAGAAGAGTATGGTGAGCCAAGAGCTCTAACAAGAACTTCAACATTACAATGCTATCGCAAGAAGCTCCTTGGTATAGAAGAAATAATATCCTGAAGAATTCACCATACCCTGTAACATCGGAGATGTGAACTTTATGAAGGCATTACGTGACTTAGGTGCCAGCATTAATTTAATGCCTCTTATAGTGTTCAAGAAGTTAAGCTTGGGAACCCCTACTCCAATAAGTATGTGGTTGTTGATGGTTGACAGGATAGTGAAAAAGCCTGTGGGCATACTATATGACATCCTCGTCAAAGTGGAAAATTTCATATTCACTGTAGATTTTGTGATTCTAGATTGTGAGGTCGACTTTAAAGTCCTAATCATCTTGGGAAGGACCTTCCCAGCCACTAGATGAGCATTAGTGCACATGGAATCATGCCAACTCAAATTTAGATTAAATGACGAAGAAGTCATCTTCAACATCTATCAGTCATGAAGAGACCTAATGACCTAAAGGTGGTAGTATGGGCACTTGGTGAAGTTTGAGTAACCAAATTGTCTAAGTCGTGCCACGACTCTAAATCAGACGCTACTTGGGAGGCAATCCAAGATATTTGATATGATTTTTATGTGCTCATTTTAGGTTTCTCCTTGAATTCATAGTTCATTTAATTTTCTTATTTTTGGTTGTAATATTACACTCAAGGATTGGTGAATTATAGGGTAAGAATTCATCTATCGAGAATATGCAGGAATAGGGTAAAGGCAACAAATTATTATTGAAAAGTGAGAGGAATTGGTTTTGTGACTAATTCTATAGATCGTGGTTCATACCACCACCCATAACACTGACTCGTAGAACAGCTTCTAGTAAGAACAACTATGTGCACTCGAATCCACGAGCTAATTTTCGGCCCATAGATTAAACTATAGGTTATGAATAGGGCTCGCAGATCACAAGTAAGACTCTAAACTGGCTAAGTATTGGGTGCACTTACGAGCCAACATATGGATTGTATATTCATATACACCCCGTAGGTTGATTCGTATGGCCAAAGCCTAAATAGTGGGGTTTTGAAACCATTAAACCATATCTTATGGGTCGTAGAACCTTTTATGGCTCATAATTGGGATTTTGTGGGGTCAGAACCCCACTTACACCCGACCCGACGAGACAAATAAAAGGGGGGTCAAATTAATTACTACTTATTTTGCCCTTATTTTCAAAATACCCAAAACCTTTATTCTTCTTCCCCAAGTCCGAGCACTACCGATTTCACTGCCGTACTTTTTGGCCTATATTTTGGCCAAATGTCGACCAACCAAAGAACTACTCCGACATACTAGGGGCTCAAATTTTTGTAATTATTTTGATCATTCTCGCTCCCTAATCACTATTTCAGTATGTTCTCTTCTTTTGAACTTGAAGTTTTGATTGGAAATATATGTTAGATGTTAGGACACTAATGAAAATAATTTTATGATGTTATTACCCTAATATCTATGGTTTTTAGTAAATGAAGTGTATATGATTGGAACTATTTGATTAATTAAATTGAAGTCGAACCATGTATTTGATTGTGAAAAATTATTGTTGAACTCATGCACTACATTGTCAATTGAGTTTAAGTTGATAATCTTAGTAAAAATCGATAAGGAGGTGCATGAAATTAAATTAGCCTTGAACAGGAGTTGTTTCACTAAATGTTATTATCTGATATCATGAAACCACTTTCCGGCTAGGTTATACTAGTGGGTGTTGTAAGGTCTACATTTATCTGATGGGATCGGTGGTTGAAGGGAGTGCACATGTCTTGAACTTGGGTAAATTGGTGGTAATTTATGAATGCTTATGTTATGGGTGGATTCCAAAATGCGTGGAAAATGTATTGAATGTGTTTGCTTCGTTTTGAGTGCCATTGCTTAGATATTGTTTAAATTTGTTTACCCTATGGTTAAAACCTAGTCATCATGCTTGTAAGGTTGAAAAAATTAGATTGACTATGAGTTCATTGTGATTTTTTGTTGACCAGTGATTAATGGAACCTTTAGTGATCTCAAAAAATGAAAGTTTCTAATTTCAATAGCACGAGGGCCTTCTATGACTCGTAGATAAGTCAATGGCCTGTAGTTATCCTTTGTAAGTTAGAATCAACAATATTGGTTTTTTGGAAAGTCATCAAACAAAAGGTGATACCTAGTGGTGGATATACGACCCAGTCTACAACTCATACTGTATTCTACAAACCATAACCGATCTCTTTTCAGAACTTTTGGTAACATGAATTACTACACCCTACTTCCTATGAAGGCCATCTACAACCCATAATTTATCCTACGACTCATAGGTGAGCCTTCGTAGGTCCCTTTGTGTATAAGTTTGTAAACTTTTTATTTATCTTTCCTATGTTCAAAGAACTTACTTCTAGTTGTATGGTTTTAGTTTCAGGTATGATGGCTCCTAAACCTAAGAAGAGTGAGATTCGAGCCCTGCAAACCTGATTACATGATGACCCTTCGGACACCATGGTCATTGCTCAGGCAAGTGGAACTTTAGAGGTACTCAATGTACAGCCAAATGAGGGCATTAAGCGTCCTAACACTAAGGTAGCAGCCAGACAGAAAGTACCATCCTGGACTCTGGCTATAGTTGTTCGACCTCCCCAGTCTAAAGATGGAGACGCCTGGTAGAGTAGCTCTATACAGATGTCAGACTCCGAAAAGGGGTCTTAAGCAGATACAAGTGATGGAGATGACTCTAATTCAAAAGAGGAGTCTAGGTCTGAGTCCACCTCAATACCTCCAGCCCCTGCAGATGTACTAATGAGACGCTAGTGTATCTAGCTCACGCAAACTATATAACATGAGGACATATAGCATAACGAGAGGTATTGACAAGCCCATACTATATTTGAGGAGCCACGTATTATTACATCAGGGAAACTTTGATTCAGGAGATGAGATTGGGTCTAATTCCACACCAGTGCCTCTAGCCCTTGTAGATGCACTGATGAGACACTGGTATTTCCAACTCATGCAGAGTATACACCGCGAGGATATCCAGCATGACGAGAGGTATTGATAGCCCAAACTATATTTAAGGAGCCACGTATCATTATATCGGGGCTTAGTAGTGCTCCTACACTCTGGGACACAATGGCTTGATATCATATAAAGTGGTTAGCAGCTCCATTAAGGAAGTAATACCCAATGCTTATTCGAGAGTTCTATGCTTCATATGCTGCTACCATCTTGGAATCAACATCAAAAGAAAAAGGATTCCTTGCACAGCACTGCATTACTCAGATGAAGGTGAAAGGAGTTCCAGTTTATATATCTGAGTCCACTATTCGTCGACATTTATTTGGTTATAAGTGTTAGGCCCCGATGACTATAGCAGAGTATGACTATCAATTGGGGTAGACTAAGACTGAGGTGTGATAAATGATATGGCTTGAAAGGTCATTCTGATGAGATAGATCATCGACCATATAGCAGAGTAGGTCTTGATTGTATTTCCACTTCAACGATAATCCTAAAGGCATCACTCATCTTTAACGATAAGTTTTGCTAGGTTGTAGTTTGTTTGGGGATTTGACTGACTCAGGCTGATAAAACTTTGACACTAGACTATGTTGTTTTGGTTTCTAATGTCCTTGCTGGCTATGATATTGATTGTGCTCGGTCAATAGCAGAGGAGATACACAAGAGAGTCCTGAAGAGGTCTTTCTCCATTCCTTTCCCGTGTTTGATTTATCCCTTACGTACATCGATAGAGGTGGAGATTCTATACACTGTGGATACCATGATCCAGGTTCAGATGACCCTAGACATAGCCTAGTAAAGGCTATTGAGAATCTTATGGCCTTTCGATGAGCATCAAAACCACCCATTCATCTACTAGAGATGTTTATCGCAACAACACAAATTGAGCCTCCTTTATCTACTACATTTGCTGGTTCAGAGAATAAGGGCCTCTATAGATAGATATTGAGAAGGAGATGGGGCCCACCATTACTTTTACTCCTGCACCAGAGGTTGTGCCTACGCAACCTTCCTCCGCTAGCATGGTATACATGTCTATGTAGTCAATCCCAACTTTGGTACAACATAGGCTCGCACTAGGTCTAAGTTGACTCCATAGCTATAACAAATCAAGCCTTAGGTTCGCAAACCCATTTTAGAGGATAAGAAGCACATACAGACACATGACACAATCACTCTTGAAGAGAGAATTGCATCGGTACATGGTCATATTGATGAATTTGAGAGAGCAGTGGATCAGAGCCTTTGTTTTTCCCAGCTTACTGATATTACAGCCATTCAGGAGGAGATCTAGTAACTTTGAGTACTAGCATCAACATTGCTCATGCTTCCTGAGCCCAACACTACTGAGCAGGCAATTGTTGATTTATTTGATACTGAGGAGACACCACTACACACCCCTAGGAAGAGGCCTCATCTTGAAGATGATGATCTGCACATTGTAAGATGAGAGGTGGAGTTGATGGAGATAGTGCAGTTCTAGGCCACTAGACAAGGCTCCATTCCAAATAAGGGAATGAGGGATGCTAGACTCTTCGAACATACTACCGACACTAAGGAGGCATACTAGACTCTTCGGACATACTGCCGACACTAAGAAGACTACCAAGAAGGTTAAGGGTAGTCAGACACAGACAGACACTGGTGCTTATTTGCCCAGGTATATTATTTTTGACCCATATACTATATTTTGGCTTATTTTATTGCATTAAGGACAATACAAATCTTTTTAAATAGGGTGTGGGTAGTCTGAGTAACCAGGGCCTATGACTATATCAATTTTTGGGTCTGTGGGGTTTTCTTGCCTATGTTCTTCCCCTAAGGACATTTATTTTCTATTGAACCAATATGTTTAGGATGTGTAAGTATTATTGGTAGCATATTGTACTAAATTCTTTGGCATATGTTAGTTTTGCTGAAAAATAATACCCATTAAATATTTGTGATTAATGTGTTGTTAATTAGTTTTGATACAACCATGTAAATTAATGATTAGTAGTGTTTGTTTTGATAAGCCAGGTTTAATGATTAGATTATCTAAGAATTTGTGTTGATAGTGTAATGAGTGCGAAGTGTTGTGAGATTGCATAATTTTTTTACTGTGTTTCAATTCAGAAGTTTCTCTGTTACTCTAACTCAGACTATAGGTGTAACAAACTTCTATGTCATTTTTATGTTTCTGTATCCTTTATGTTATTTTGAACTTTTGTAAAGTGACCACCGACTTAATATGACTTGTTGGGACTGTTGGAATGGCTTTTGGGCAGTTTGGTTGCAATTTATGCAAGTTTAAAGTTTAGCGAGTCGCAAAACCCTATGGAGTGGAATTCTGATGGTTTTTTTAGTTCCTGAATAGTTGATTTATGATAGTAGGGTGGTTGGTTCGAGAATATTTTGGGCTAAAAGTTGCAAAAGGAGTTCAACTAGAAGCTAAAAATAGCATTTTGGTAAAAATCCAACTTATCATGCTTAGAATAAACAATTGATGGTATGGTCAGCTCTACAATATTAAGAACATTCTAAAATGACCTTTCACCAGTTGTCGGGGTCATCCGATTGCATTTTGACTCCTTAGTTCTTCAAGCTAAAATTAGCTGAAAGGAAGTGGGGCGCTCCTTTTTTTGTAGGATGCTCGAATGGGGATTCCGGCTGCACTGTTGGATCTAAAGCATTGAAATCAGTGTGGCTACACTATTTGTTTACGTAAAACAGAAATTGGGAGCCCTGAAAATGGCTCGAAGAGGTTTTAAGCATCATTGGTGCAACCAAAGAGAAATTACTCTCCACCTTCGCAGAGAGTTGTCTTCAATCGCAGAAGGTGAGGAGAATAGACCTCACATTAGTATGTCTACATTCATGTTCGTAGAGGGCAACCAGCCCTAATGCACTGCCTTCACGAATCCTTGTCCGCCTTCATGGAGAAGAAATTTGGTCTGTATATATAAGGGCAAACAACATGAACCAACCATCCCTAATAAGTTTCTAAGGCCATAATTTGAGTTTCACAACTCTGATGTTGACGAATAAAAGGCCCATTGAACTCAAAGTTGTGCTTGGAACATTGTGGTAAAGTCCGATTTGGGATTTGGTGTGCGAATTAAACTCCTTCTTTTTATTGATGTCTTTATAAGTTTTTGTGAAAACTTTGTATCTTGATTTCATTTTTGAATCTTGATGAAATTAGATGAAGTTTTAGACTAAAGTGTTCTACGTTTTGAGGGGAACACGATGGCTAGCTAGGTGTTGGCTTTGGTTGTCCTGTTTATGAGAATTTAGACCGAGAAAGTTATGGGAAAAGGGTTTTCCAGGTAGAACTTTTAACTTCATTTTTAGACGCTTTCTCGGCCTTCTAGGGCCCATTTTGTGCCAAATTTTTGGCTTTAGGCTTGAGGCATCGTGGGGTTTATTGCTAGGATTTTTGTTTGGATTTTCACCATGATGCCCACTATTCCCATTTTGACTCTTTTTTCCTAATTGCACCCGCTTCTTAAGATAATACAGCCAAACTAATCATTTTGATACCTTGATTTATATTGTAATAGCTTGGCAGCTTTTAGGGGACTATCAAGAAGGAAATATTACAGCTAGACTAACTCGGTGTTGGGCGGCATTTTCTAGGTAGTCCAGTCTTTCCCTAAACCTTAGATTCAGTGGTTTACATGCATGTTGAGCTAGAAATGTATGCAAAATTTTAGTAGCTAGTATTATGCGTAGTGTTGTGACTGTTGGGTTGTAATTTGCATGGTTAGCTGTGAATTCAATAGTGGGTTTGCAGGGAGGCCTTATAAGGGTCGTGTGTTACACCCCAAAGTCCTGCTAGGGCAGACTGTCACCCATTGTCGATAAGGCTCGGGAGAACCAACCTGTATCTGTGTGCTTTCTATACATATTATGGTGGGTTTCTATGTTTGGCATGCCCTTTAGCAAAATAAATAGTGATAACAAGCCAAAAGGAAATGCATATGACTAGGCCATTAAGGCCACATTGTTTTAAGTACTAGGCATGACCACACTTTAATTTACATAGTCTATAAAGCCTCTAGATAAATAAAAACATCCAATAAGGGTCGGAACAGGCCCCGCCTTGACTAATTGTACAATATAAACATATAAGCTCTAGACATGCAAAGCTTAAAAGCAACCTGGAGCTAAGTAATAGCAGCTGGATATCCTGTACTCCTACTAGGGAGATCTACTAACACCTGTACCTGCATCATGAAGTATAGGTCCAAGTCAGTACGAGATAATATATTGAATGTGTAAGGCAAGATATATTGTATGTGAAGTAATAGCTCAAATAAGATCATGCACTAGTACAAGATTAGAGACCACCTTTGGTTATACTATAGAATCATGTACTTTATATTCTTTATATTACTTTAACTTTACTGTAGAATCTATGCACAACTGTAATACAAATGATCAACTGATCAGTGGTAAAACTGTATCAGGATCATCTCTGGCTAGGTTCTTCCTTAACCCCTTGGGCTACCACCCGTGATAGGATCGTCCTTGGCTAGGTGATTCTTCCACCCTTCGGGCTACCACCTATCAATAAACAATGTATTGGATCGTCTCTGGCTAGGTTCTTCCTTAACCTCTCGGGCTACCACTCATGATAGGATCATCCCTAGCTAGGTGATTCTTCCACCCCTCGGGCTACCACACATCAATAAACAATATACTTTACCTTCCAATTACCTTTGAGATGGTTCTTTTGATGGTCACAATATTAGAGCTGTAGGACTATATACGTAGCATGTGACATATGGACAATCATACAAGACAATATGACAATGAAAAAGAGTACGTTAAACAAATAATGAAATGCGTATGAAATGGAACAACTCGTGAACTTTGTTTAGTAACAAGAACCCATGTAACTTGGTATAAAGCATGTATACAGATTTGAGGGTGACTATGTATGGGAGCATATGAACATGTCAAGAGTGGAGACATGGTTAATAGTTGTGTCGGAGTTGGCAAATGCCATTATGTGCCAAGGAGAGATCTATATTTCATGCCAAGTAGTACAAAATCAAGTAGCCTTACATAACTCATTATATGACCTCGTTACTACCTTGAGATAACCTTCCCTTCGCTTAAATATTTATCTATAATATACTAGGTGATAAAACTAGCATTAGTATCCAATAGATACATTTTGGGTGTCCAATCACATAAAAAAATAACACACGGGCTGCAAGCGGGTATTTATAAACCCGAGCGTATTCCTTCAATCTTTTTGCCCCTAATCATATTTTCTAATACACATTATCATTTACACATCATATCCATCCTCATTTAGTGCCATAATAGTCTTACAACAGCCCATAAAGAACAACACATAACAAATCTACACAACCTAAAAATGGATAGTATTACATTACCTTCCTTTGCTACATTTCGATGTTGACAATTCCAAAACTATTCCAACTCTAACCAAACTATTACAACAATATTTACACATTTTAATAGACCTAAAACAGTCTCATAATATCACTCAAGAAGTCATGAAGGACGTGAGCTAATAGCCTTCCATTCAACAGCCCAAAAGTTCTAATCAACATTACACTTAAGATAGCACAATAAAACGTGCTTATTAAATGAAACCAAAATCAGGTCAGCAAGCTTAGGATAATACCTATAACTCAAACCATGTTAATAACATCAACGTATATTCAAAATAAATCCCACAAACCATAGATAATTCACTAAAACAGAAGGCAAGTATGCAGTAACTTTCTCAATACATGTTGTCTCAAATTTTCAGCACAACATACTAGCATATACTTCTTGTTTTTCATAAAAGAACCATACTAAACACATGTGTAAACTTTCTTACCAATAACTTCAAGGTGTAGGGCCTCTCCAAGAACCCTAGAAGTCCCTTTTAGCTGCTTTACAAAGTTAAGAAAAGTTGAGAGGAAATATAGAGAGAAATCTGATTTTTGTGTGTTCATGTTTAGAAATGACTTGTGGGAGCTACATTTGAGCCCTTTATAAAGGGGTATTGGATGACTTACTTAGGATAATTTAGATGTATATTACCAAGCTGGTGATGGAGATCCTTGCGCCTTTTACTTGATCCTAAATGGGTCTCCAATTTGATGGGCTTGGGCTGCCTATTTTCCAACTTTCCCTTCACTTAGTTTGGGCCCAAATGGTTAGGTGTGTTGTGATGTCTTTGGGCCATTTTTAATATCCTTCTTGGGCTAAAAATACAGTTCATTTAGGATGATAAAACATGGTCTAAATACAAACCCATGACACGAACTTTATTCATAATCAGACTTGGACAAATTCAACGTCGAACCCCATATCCGTTTAGCTAGCAAATTTAAGCTAAGCAAGTAGGTGACTCACCTGCTAGCTTTTTAAGTCCTACAAGCACCACAATTCTGTCACTTCATATAAGGACGTAATATCCTCAATTCAACACAAAACATGCATACACGCGACCCTCTTAAGCGTTAGACGCACATATAGTCCATTAACACAAGATTCAAACCATGTCATGTTTCATTTGCATATTACCAATATTGTAAGGTGTGGGGTGTTACATCCTCTCCCCTTAGGAACATTCATCCTCGAATGTTAGCACAATTGGACTGCTTAACCAAGTTTAAACCTTTACTTACACAAACATTTAATAGCATATTAAGTATTCAATCACACATACCTATTAATATCCCAATTCTGCATGTTGGACTTCCTCGTTAGCTTCAAATAAGTAAGTGTATTGTGATTTCATCATATACTCAGCCTCCCATGTTATTTCTTTGGCTTGCTGGTTTCTCCAAAGTAATTTTACTGAAGCTATTTCTTTATTCCTTAGCTTCTTAACTTGATGATCTAGAACAGCAATAGGTACCTCTTTATATGTGAGATCTCTTGTAACTAGTACATCCTCAATAGGAGTGATACGAGATGGATAACCTATTCATTTTTGAAGCATTAAGACATGAAAAACTTGATGAACTATTGAAAGCTCTTAGGGTAGCTCTAGTTCATATGCAACCTGCCCGAACCTCTTAATAATTTTATATGACCCTATGTAACGTGGGCTCAGTTTTCCTTTCTTACCAAATCTCATAACCCTTTTCATTGAAGACACCTTTAAAAATATCCAATCCCTTACTGAGAATTTCAGTCCTCTCCTTCTAGCATCCGTATATGATTTGTGATGACTTTGGGCTGTTTCTAGCCGCTGCTGTATCACTTTAACTTTTTCCATGGCTTGTTGTACTAGATCTGGCATAAGTAAGGTGGTTTCACCGACTTCAACCATCTAATTGGTGACCTATATTTTCTCCCATACAAAGCTTCGTAAAGTGCCATCTTGATACTCGCATGGTAGCTATTATTATAGGCAAACTCAATAAGTGGTAAATGGTCCACGCAACTACCTTTAAAGTCTAATGCACAAGCTCACAACATATCTTCAAGTGTCTGAATGGGCATTCTGCTTGACTATCTGTTTGAGGGTGGAAGGCAGTACTCAAATTCACTTGTGTCCCTAAACACCTTTGGAAGGACTTCCATAATTTTATAGTGAATTGAGATCTTCAGTCAGATATAATGGAGATTAGGACTCCGTGTAGTCTGACTATCTCTTTTAGGTATAGCTTGGCATACTCTATAGCTGTATAATCACTCCTGACTAGCAAGAAGTGTGCTAACTTTGTATGTCTGTCAACTATTACCCATATGTAGTCAAACTTTTAAAATGAATGAGGCAAACCTGTAACAAAATCAATATTGATCATATCCCACTTCTAGGTTGGAAGTTCTATAGATTATATATAACCTCCTGGCTTTTGGTGTTCTATTTTCACTTATTGGCAGTTTGGACGTTAAGCCACAAATTCTGCAAGGTCCTTTTTCATGCCTCCCCACCAAAACATCCACTTTAGGTCATGGTACATCTTAGTTGATCCTATATGGATGGAATATTGGGAATGATACGCTACTTCCATTATGCTCTTTCTTAATTCGTTAACAGCAGGCACACATAATTTATTCTAGTAGTATAGTACTCCATTCTGTGCAAGGTTAAAGCCCTTTATCATACCTTGACTCACCTTTTCCTTAAGCTGTCATAGAATAGGATCCTTGAACTATTTTTCTTTCACCTACATTACCAATGAAGACTCAGCAGCATTCTGCACAATAACCCCTTCCTTAGAAGTTGCAAGATGGCGAACTCCCAAACTGGCTAAATGACGTAGATCCTTAGCCATTCCATGCCTTATCATAGCTAGATCATTAGTGTTCATGACTACCTTACGACTCAGAGTATCAGCTACCACATGCGCCTTCCCCGGATGGTTTAGTATATCAACATTGTAATCCTTTATTAGCTCTAGCCATCTCCATTGTCTTAAGTTTAGGTTTTTCTGTTTAAAAATATATTGCAGGCTCTTATAATCAATATATATGTCAATGTGAACCCCATACAAATAGTTGCACCATATTTTCAAAGCAAATACAACTGCTGCTAACTCAAGATCATGGGTTGGATATTTTTTCTCATATGGTCATAGTTGTATGGATGCATAAGCAATTACCCTACCATGCTGTGTCAGTACACATTCTAAGCCAACTCCTAAAGCATCACAATACACTGCATACCCCTCAGTGCCTTCTAGGAGTGCTAGCACAGGTGCAGAAGTTAGCTTATTTTTCAGCTCCTAGAAGCTCCTTTCACATGTATCATTCCATTGGAACTTGGTTGCCTTATGCGTCAGCTTTGTTAGAGGTCCAAAAATAGAAGAAAAACCTTCAAGAAACCTCCTGTAATAACCTGCCAAACCTAGGAAGCTCCGAACTTCCGTGGGTGTTGTTGGCATTGGCCAATCTTTCACAGCTTCTATCTTTTGTTAATCAAAACTTATTCCCTCATTAGACACAAAATAACCCAAGAATGGCACTGATGTTAGAACCCGTAACTTAACTTAAACCCCGAAAGTCCTTAATTGGTTCGATTTAATAAAGGTTGGGACCGAATGTAAAATTTCTTTTAAGTTTGGTCCTTAAGTATAATTTGAGGTGGGGTCAAGTGTATATGTACTTTCTTGATTGGTCCAAGTGGTATACTTGTTGCCTATATATACAA
>JAOTQJ010000083.1:6935689-6952705 GCA_025642045.1 Solanum sejunctum
TCCTTTTTTTAGGTTCATTAGGCTTCTTATTAGTTGGAACTTTCAGTTATCTTGGTAGAAATTTGCTATCTTTTTTTCCACCTCAGCAAATTATTTTTTTTCCACAAGGAATCATGATGTCTTTCTACAGAATTGCGGGTCTCTTTATCAGCTCTTATTTGTGGTGCAATTTCCTAGAATGTAGGTAGTGGTTATGATCGATTTGATAGAAAGGAAGGAGTAGTTTGTATTTTTCATTGGGGATTTTCGGGAAAAAATCATCGCATATTTCTCCGATTCCTTATAAAAGATATTCAGTCCGTCAAAATAGAAGTTAAAGAGGGTATTTATGCTCGTCGTTTTCTTTATATGGATATCCAAGGTCAGGGGTCTATTCCCTTGACCCGTACTGATGAGAATTTGACTCCACGAGAAATTGAACAAAAGGCTGCTGAATTAGCCTATTTCTTGCGTTTACCAATCGAAGTATTTTGAGAATTTGTGAATCAGAATATTCATTCAATTACAGAAAACGTATATGAAAGAACCATAAAACAAGACTCTTTTGTGGTCTTTATGCGCACACAATTTAATAACAAATAATAAATTAAAATAATAGAGTCATTTCAGATGGCAAATCATTTCGAAAGAAAGAATTTTTTTTAGTTCAATATTTGTTGGAATTGACAATTTAGATCTAGATAGATCGTATCTTGTAAATTGGAAATTCTTTCTTTTGTATTCTTTAATGACCAATAATTGGATTTCTTAATTAAATAATGAGAACTAGCCAATTTATCCTTTGCCAGCCATTTTTTTGTCATCCTAATATCTTTCCCTCAATTATTCTATTCTTGACTATGGGTAATCAGTGAAACGTTTTTTGAAATATTGGATATTTTGATAGCAAAGGAATTCTTTCGTCTCAAAATCTAAATAATATTCATTATTTAAAGTGGTCCTTTCGATCATTGATTGAAAGGGGACACTTGATTTTGAATTTAACCAATTGAGATATCAGGAAACAATATTCTTAATTTCTTCATTCGAAGTAAATTCTTAGCCTATTTTTGTATTCTTTCTAGATTCAAAGATTAACCATAAAATCACACAGAAAATAGATTCATAAGTTCAATACCTTGTATAAAGCTCATGTGTGTAAGAAATAATCGATCGCATAGAGTGTATGAATGGGTTGATTAACAATTCACGGACGAAAAAATGGCAAAAAAGAAAGAATTTACTCCTTTTTTCTATCTTGCATCTATAGTATTTTTGCCCTAGTGTATTTCTTTCTCAGTTAATAAATGTCTAGAATCTTGGATTACTAATTGGTGGAATACTAGGCAATCCGAAATTTTCTTGAATAATATTCAAGAAAAGAGTCTTCTAGAAAAATTCATAGAATTAGAGGCACTCCTCTTCTTGGACGAAATGATCAGGGAATACTCGGAAACACATCTCAAAGATTTTTGGATAGGAATCCATAAAGAAACGATCCAATTAATCAAGATACAAAATGAGAATCGTATCCATACGATTTTGCACTTCTCAACAAATACCATCTGTTTTATTATTCTAAGCGGGTATTCGATTTTGGGTAATGAAAAACTTGTTATTCTTAACTCTTGGGCTCAGGAATTCCTATATAACTTAAGTGACACAGTAAAAGCTTTTTCTATTCTTTTGTTAACTGATATATGTATCGAATTTCATTCACCTCAGGATTGGGAATTAATTATGTGCTCTATCTATAAAGATTTTGGATTTGTTCATAATGATCAAACTATAGCTGGTCTTGTTTCCACCTTTCCTGTCATTCTCGATACAGTTTTTAAATATTGGATTTTTTGTTATTTAAATCATTTGTCTCTGTCTATTGTAGTTATTTATCATTCAATGAATGACTAATAAAGGATCCATTGATATTAATCTAACCCAATTAGAATGCTTGGTACTTTATAGTTGTATATAAGCAAAGTATTGAAAATCGTATTTACTCTTTCTACTTCTAATCATTGGGAAGATTCATCCTAGATTATTTTAGCAAATAGCAGAATCATGGCTAGGGAACTATACTAGCGACCTACCCAATTTATTGTAGAAATTTTTGCGATCAATGATTGGACCATGCGAACTAGAAATGCTTTTTCTTGGCTAAAGAAATAGATTACTCGATCTATTTTCGTATTGCTCATGATATATATCTTAAATCGAACTTCCATTTCAAGTGCATATCCTATTTTTGCACGGTAAAATATGAAATTGTAAGATTTCGTTGAAATTGTTCATTTGGAAATTTTCCAAAAAGCTAAGTAATCTGTTCCCAATCAATTGATTGAGATAATCCGAATCATCAAGGGCATCCTTATATTTTTATATATGTCAATAGGAACTTCGATAGATTGATTTGTTGGTGCTGCCTCAGCATAGGGAAAAGAAAAAGGATAGGTTGTTTCAAGCTAGAAAGTCCGGTGAATCCCGAGAGGAGATGCTTCATACAAGTATAGAAGGGCTTCACATAGAACGAGTTAAATAAGACTTCAAAATAGACGTGACTAATGCAATAAGTAGATAAATAGCGCCTAGTGTAGATGGTTGTTTTCTTTTCGAAAGCATGAACACATAGTCACGATTTCAGTCCCCGCTAAAGCAATTATGTCTGGTCTCTATTCATAAATTAAATTTTTGCATATTCGCAGGACTAGTTCGACTGACTTTATACCTACTGCACGCACGGGTCTCCGCCCGCTTCCTTCTTATAGTAAGCATGACTTTCTTTTTCTTTTTTTCTTTCTTTGTCGGGGCTTTTACTGCTCTATAACTATAAGAGTAAGGGTTTGGGCCAATCAATGTAGGGTACCCTTATAGTATGCATTCGTTTCCAATTCATTTTTCTAAGCGTGGCTTTTTTTTTTGATAAAGTCCATATAACTTCAAAAGAATCATTCTTTATGAATCAAGTACCATTCAAACAAAGGGTGCATTGCCTCTTTGAGTGAAGAAGAGAGGGGCTTTGTATAGACACTCTTGAGCCATGTTCGTCGCCCTAGGCTTACCATTATTTCATTTTATTCTATTGATTGGTTCTAGCTGAAAGTATATAGGGGTTAGCTACAGGCGGCACCCTATAGCTATAACATTATGCATATGTAGATCCTTGACAACATAGAGGAAGTTGAATAAAGATGGCATAACTTTGGCAATCATCACAAGGGTGTCCAACCAATAGAATTTTTTAAGAGATGACACAAATATAGCCGGATTACTCTTCATATGATGGGTAGCCTCACTGCAATATGGGTGGTATAGTCTTTTCCTTATTGTGCGGAAGATTCTAGTTTAGAATCGTCGTCGAGGTTTGATGGTTTAAGAATGGACTTAATTCACTTGAGAGAGTTGTGCTTTCCTTTTTGAAACTATGGTCGGTGGTGAGAAGGCCCACTAAGTAGTTAAAAATGTCATCGCATCGGTTGGAACCTAAAGGTTCTTCTGGTGGGATTTTGGTCCTGTGGAAGAGCAAAGATATATTAGTGGATGTCCTTCAAGATGACTCTCAGTTCATTCATATAACGGTAATTCAGGAGAAGAAGAGTGAGTGCTTATTGATTGCTCTCTATGCAAAACCTATGGAGAGTCTGAACCTGAATCTGGAAGCAATTTCTTCAGATATGGGAAGTTTAAAGATTGAAAGCAAAATCATTGATCTTGGGTACCTAGGCTCTAAGTTTACATGGCGAGGGCAAAAGTCTCCAAGGTTTAGTCGTGTCTATTAGAGCTTAGATAGAGCTCCGTTTAAGATGAAATGTCATTGTTCCCTAATCTCGCTGTTATTACTTGACTAGCTTACTTCGAAAGCTGTCATGCAAGAAAGAAAAAGGAGCTAAGCAAGGGCGGTTACGCTTCAAATCTCGTTGAGCATGTCCTCTTCTGAAAAGGTGATGGCTGTGGTTGGCTTTGCTCCTTTCCTTCAAAGCAGAGCGAGTTCAGTTGTCTTCCACTAAAAAGGAGGCGCTAAGAAAGAAGGAGTGCAGTCTACGCTAGGAATGAGTTCCGGGCTAAGGATGAAGCAAGTGCTTTAACCCTCCTATTGATTCTTTTTGGTAAATCCCTCTTCGCCTCGAGTTTGGTAGTACTAAAAAGGTTTGCTGCTCTTCTTCTTTCTGAAAGATATCTATTCTTCGCCTCTCAAAAGAGGCTACGTACTTGTTAAATGATAAGCACTATGCTCGCAGGCTTTTACTTCTTGTCTACAATAGTTCAAATTTGAGAAAATGAATTCCTTTAGATAAGCTCCCTATCAAGAGAGAAGAAAGGAGAATTTACTTTGGGGCTTAAGGTAGTTCAGTCACTCTCAGGTCATAATATAGTATAGTATGACATCAGTAGGAAGATAATACAGCTAAGCCGAGACTTGCTTCTGAGGCATTTCAGACTTTACTTGCTATTGTCGATATGATCTTTTCTCTTGTTTCAAAAGTGGAGTTTGCTGCTATCGTAGATAAGAGTGACAGAATTGATAGAGCGAAATCCAATTCCCTAGATAGGTTTGAAAGGAAAGAGGAACTGCAGCTCGATTTGAGATGAAATCTGGCAATAGCTCTAGGGCGTCGTACTCAGGGGATACACACTCGGCTCACTTAGGATTCTGTCTTTAGTCAATTGGTAAGTTTCTCAACGTTAGAGCTCATGGCCTTGCTTCCTTTGTGCTCACCAATGAGCAGTGAAAGTCCCAAAACTTATTAATTGACTAGGTAGCTTTTGAAAGGAATTAGAGCTCTTCAAGCCACTAACGGTTCATAGGTCTCCTCATCCCGAAAGGGAAAGGGAGTAGAGGTTAGGATATGATCACATGAGGGACACGAAGGCATTAAGAAAGCAATCGCACCCCCTTTTGATACTTAGGTTAGGCTGGCCTTTCACTTGCCTAGGCCAGTACATATCTCTTCTAGGCGCTAGGCGGTTTGCTTTTCTTTTAGCAATTTAAGGCGGAACCGACTACCTTTTCTTTTGACATAGGCATTTCGGGCCTTATTCCTTTCTGATCGTCATAAAATGGGATTAGGATTTGCATCAATCAACTCTAGTATAACCAATGGTGCCGATCACCCCTAAAATGGTTCGAAGTCCCTGACTGAGGTTGTTACATTACCTAAACCCTCCTAGCAAGGAAAGCAAAATCAATTCTAGAGATAGCATGGTAGTAAGTCCATGAAGGTCTTCACTTGGTCACCACCTCCTTTGCTGCAGGTAAGAAAGGGCCTTTTCATTTTCTTCGTCCTCGAGGACTCTTCCGTTAATTGCAGCGATAATACATTCTTGTACCCGATTCTTAGAGGAATCTCATCATTGTCTTACCTTTGGAATGTTGTCGATCTCTGCCTCATTCCTGATCTCCTTGCTAAGCTTTTATTCTCTATCTAGGTTCCTTTCCTTTGAACTTCTCTACTTTTTTTTTTGGAATTTTCTTTACCTTGGACTAGCCATTTAACAGATTCAAAAGGATCGGATTCGTTCAAAGCAAAAGAAGTTCTGATCATAGACAACTTCTAAAAGAAGAGAAAAGAGAAGAGGGGCAAGGGCCGTAAGACCAGAGAAGGAGCTAAGACCGCTTAGGCCTTTTACTAATGCCCCCAAGAGAGAAATCAATGTAACTTTGGATCTTAGTTAGCAGTAGTTTCCGAAAAGACTAGTAGCCCTTATTCCTTGCATCAACAATCAATCCCACATAAAATAAAGGCTACTGACTTGGCTGATTCAACAAATAAGGGAAAAAGGCATCCATTCTGCTCCTATTCGTATGTTGACATCAAGAAAAAGAAAACCTTTCACCATCCTCTCTATCTATTCCTTTTTCATAATCATAAAGGATGGAAATGCTTAGCTTACTAAACCAACAAGAGTGGAGTAATCTCCCATATCCGTGAAGGACTGCTTTCTAGCAGAGGAAAACTTCTCGTTGTTGCGCTTGCCGTTAAAGAGTAAGATGCTGATTCTATAGCATGAGAGGAGGGAAATCTTGATAGAATTTAAAAAAGAAAATGACAAGTCGAAGGCAATAAAATAGGAAAAATAAATACATTTTTCCTATTTCTAAGCTAAGATTAAACAAAAGGATTTGCAAATAAAAGTGCTAATGCTACAACCAGTCCATAAATTATTAAAGCTTCCATAAAAGATAGATTAAGCAATAGCGTACCTCGTATTTTTCCCTCTGCCTCAAGCTGTCTCGTGATACCCTCTACAACTTGACCCCCAGCAGTCCTTTGACCAACTCTAGGTCCAATAGAAGCAAGCCCTACGACCAATCCAACAGCAATAATGGAAGCAGCAGAAATCAGTGGATTTCATGATAAATTCCTTGTACCAAAAAACAAATAGTTAATGATACAATCAACTAATGAATTATGACTTAATTATTCCTTCATTAGGACTCATCCAGTCGAAGTAACTAAGAACTTCGGATTGAAGTAATAAGATTATTGAATCATCAAAACTACTCCGATATATCTTTTTTACTTTTTAGCCACAGAGTCTTTGTCAACCCATACGACTTTCGTTCTTCCATTTCTTGTTCTTGGTTTGAACTATTAGTTGAATTATTTCTTGATTTTATCCGTTTATTCATTCAATTCACAGTCACAAGGGACCGGAAGGACTTCTAGTCTATTAGAATTTCCAAGAATAGTAAAATAATATCCTTTAGTTCATTTCATATATAACTAGCACTAGGCAATATCTAATATTACATACACATGTCTTTCTTCCATAACGTAAACCAAGCATTCATCTTAGATTCAATTCTATTTGAGAATCAAGAGTCGAAACATCTAGAAGGGTTACTTATAGTGATCAAGTACAAATACCTCCCGCCCCTAACTGACCCTTTCTAAAATACTAAAAAAAACACTTTTTCAAAATTCTTTTGAATCTTACCTTTTCTTATTATTCCACCTAGAGAAATTTAAATGGATAAATTGATTAGGACGACTAATTCCATATGAATAGAAATATCATTATTTGAATTATTTGATTGATCTAAGTTCATGCAATTTATTAATAAAACTGAATAAAAAAATTATTCATTTTTTGTATTTATTTATTATTAATATTTTGGTCAATCATTGAATAAAATCAACTGAAAAGGGAAATCATTTCACCCTTTTTTATTTAATTACTTTAATTACACATTGTAAACCTATACAACAAGAATTATTGACAAAAATTCTGATATTCAAATTGTTTTAACAATGAATTAATAATGAGATGGACTAAGCAATCTAAAGTGAATACTCATTGAGACAAAGTATGATATTAAGTGAAGGAAAGGGGAATTTTGGGAAAAAGATCTATCCCTTGCATGACCAAGTCCAAAGTAGAACATACTTGTATAGTAAATATGTAGAAAATCATTTTTTCCAATTCCAATAGGTTTTTGCACAACTTGCGGATTTTCCTTGTTCGTTTAAAGAGGAAAGCATCCTTTGGAGATCTTCCAAGGAACACTCCCAATCTTTTTGTCATCTTTGAAAGAATTTCTCTTGAATGACTTTTGTCAATTCCCATCGTCCTTTTTTTTTTCTCTTCTCTTTTTGTTTGTTCTTCTTTATACGCTAGAATCTTGAATTTTCTCCTTTACCTTTCAAATTTTGAAAAATTGGTTTAATCAGTTTTACTCTTTCTATTTCTAACCATCGGGGAGATTCATCCTAGACTATTCCAGCAAATAGCAGAATCGTGGGTAGGGAACTATACTAGTAACCTACCCAATTTATTGTAGAAATTTTCGCGATCAATGATGAAGATCTCACTTCTGTTTACTCAGATGCCTCTTTCTTATTGAAGACTCTGGCAGTTGGAACTCATTGGCAGCTACTCTTACCATTACAACACCTTCTTTCTTTACTATTTTGCCTCCTCTAAAGGGAGGGTTCTTTATCATTGACTATTCATTCTATAATATTCATAAAGCCCTTTCCCTTCTACCTTTTGTTTAGGAAGATAGAGCAGCCAGAAAGACGAGAAGTAAGAAAATTGACTATTGGGATAACTGAAGACTTGTATGCCTCTATTCATATAATGTATATATAGGTAAATACGATAGTACTTAGAGATAGATAAAACCTAATTCACTCGCCCTGGCCGCAAGTCTTACAGTCATTTTCTACAAACCCCAACATTTATAGACCGGGATGACACTAATTGTAACAATCCAGAAAGACCGAAACTAGAAACGGGGATTATAACAGAATCATCAGAGGATTTTGACTCCTCCAAAATGTTGGCTATCCACCACCCCACTGGCATTACAATCCCCTCTGGGGCCCATGCCGGATCTCAGAATCCTAGATAACTTCCTAAAGTTCTTCGGGTGCAGGATCTTATTATGCGAAAGACTTTCAAAATCTCTGCACTGATCATTTTATCGAGGATGAGACGGTAGCAGTACATAAGAGGGGTTGTTCATCAAAACATTTAATGGATTATCTCTGAGCCGAGGCACTTGACCCCTTATGACGTATGCCCCTTTCTGTGGCAGGACTCGCCGAGCGACTTCGAGGCCTAAAATACCCATTTTTAAAAAAAAAGAATCTTTTTTTTTAATTTTAAGGTGGCATCTCGAAAGTGTCACTAGTTGGTTTAATCATGGAACATCCAAAAGCCTAGTCAAATGTGAACATTATTATTAGAAAAAGATTCCCTAGAACATGTTATTGAATTGAGTAAGAGGTCTCTTTCTTTCCTACTACTGAACCCGAAAATTACGTAGATTGCTTTGCTTGGGATTTCCTAAGTAACCAAACCAATCCTTTTCATTTCACACGGAAAATGGTCTGTTTTAAGCATTTGAAGTGGACGAATAATCAGCATACGTAATCGACTTTCATGCCATCATGTCTTTCTGCCCAGCAACACTGGAAACCACTTTCATGCATCTTGGTTGTTGGTGGAGAATAAAACCCACCTTAAAACAAATATTCTATTTTCAAAAGTTTCAAAGGCTTGAAGGAGCGTAGCCATTTCTTTTTTTATATGATTCTATTCTTTTTTCCTATCAACAACACATATAACAGCAGAGGAAGAGTTGATAGAAGAGTTCATTGAGCACAACACCCTCCTTACTAGGAGGAAGAAGCAAAGCTAGGTCACTGAGAACACTAACTAAACACTCTCTTATTCTTACCAGCCGGATGGTGCGCAATGAAGACCAATCCATGAGCTAACCTCTCCAATCTTCATGAAGAGCCGCTCAACTGAAGGAAAGAGGAGTCCCAAGGTGAACAGAACTTAGCAAATAGGTATGGTAATGAACCCTCTTATAATAAGATCCGCTCCTGTATCTATTCGATACAGTGGCTTCCGCTCTAGATTCAAACTTATAAACTATACCAAATCATACTCGGCAACTAAAGCATGGAGGAGAAGAGCCAGAAAGGAAGAAAACCCTCTTTTCAAAAGAAAGTGACACACTAAAAAATATTGCAATAGAGAACTCTTTAGTGGACATGGTTTCCTGGCCTATTAAAACTCTTTCAGCCTATTCATGGCAACACATACTTTAGATCAAATTTGTGCCAATTCCTCCATTCACAGAATGCCCTTATCAATCAAACTTTCTCTCTCTTACCGGAACTACCCACTACTAAATAGTCATCTTTGCCTAAGTGTGAATTGCAGATGACTGACTTTGGAAGCGGAACATGAACCTATGGAGCTATTCCAGGTTCTTATTGAACGTAGCAAAATCAAGGTTGATGATAAAGTCAGCGAAGTTTCCATGGTGTTCTACCTTTGCTTAGTCTCGGTCCACAATGGAATGCTCCACACCTGAGCCTCGTTAGACTCAGCAAAAGTGTAAGGTGTAAGTGAAGAAAATAGAAGAGATGAAGTCCATCCCTTATCCTAGTCTATATCCACAGCTGACGCAACTCCATACCGATGCCTCACTACTACTTTCATTTTTCAATTAATTAAAGGCTAAGTGATTTCATAACCTGAGCTTTCTTAACTAGCTGACCTTACTTTGTAACCTTAGCCTCCCCTTATTTAGAGTTTTCTAGTTCGACTAAGTGACTTGTTTTGCACCTCAATCGACTTTTTTGCTTACTATAGCAGAGGCCTTCACCACTTCAAACGAAAGCCCTCTTTTTTTTATTTGAAAAAGTGGAATTTTCGAAAGGCTAGAAAGTTTGGCGTATATAGATATAGTGAGTGTGCATGCGGGGTGTAGGTATACCACTTACGATAAAGAACCCTAAGTCAGTAAAGTAGTTAACCAAACACAAGTAAGAAGTTCATCAGTCCTCCCTCTGATGCCTCCCTTTCATTCTTCTTCATTTCATCATTTTGTTGTATCTCTCTAGGTTGCACAACCCCTTTAGATATTTCTATTCATGCTTGAAAAATAACCCCATCAGTCCGCTCCTTTTAATGGACATTCTTAGCCATCCTTTGAGGGTTAACACCCTATAGATCAGATCGTGAACTCTTTCAGACCTTTCGTTTCACTTGGTTGGGACAGAGTTTCAACCTGCCTTCCACTGAATATAAAAAAACCTAGAGCTGCCTAACCTGCTGACATCCCGGCGAAGAGAGTTATTATTTGTGTTACATCTTCAATTTGAGAGAGGGCTTTCCTTTCAAAAGGCAACAAAGAAAAAGAAAGAGATATGTGGCAAAGAATGAATTTATAGAGGTGTGGAGTTTAATTGATATAAAACAGAATCAAAAGGGCTAGGAGCTCTGGCCGGTAATGAAACTAAAGCTTCACATGGGTCTTACTCATTTTTATCCAACTTGAAAAGATAATAAATGCAGAGCCAGGAATTCCTCAATGCTTCTCTTTGGAGTTGGCTTTGGTACTGACCAAAGTTTGAGATCGAAGGAAAACTAATGACTTTGACCGAGCAAGGGGTGGGTTATATGTCCCGTCAATCGGAAGACAATGAAGCACATCTATCACCCAATGATGTAAATGTAAAGGTCAGACTAAGGCCTAAAACAGATGATTTGCAATGGCAAAGACCCTCCCAATAACCTCTATCTTGACTCCGACCACTTATCTTCCTCGTTAACTCACGTTTGGAATAATAAATATTAATAAGGCTTACCTACACCTACCCTAAGATATGACAGTTCCCGTCCTCAGGTCATGGAATAGAGCTAACTGCATAAAAAAAATAGCAATTCCTAGTCCGAATCCTGGACATGGTTCATTCATGAAAGCAAAACTTCTTCTTTAAATTTTGTACATAAAATTGTTTATATAAAGAAGAGTTCATCCTTCTTCAAAGAGATAAAGTCGTGCGGCCCTTCAAGATAGAGGCTTCCGTCATCGTTAGAATTCGGGACGGGGCAAATTACATAAAGAAAGGAGACTTATTTCAAGGGGTTCAGGTAGCTCAGCTAGACCAAAAATCCTTATGTGGTTCGAAAGATAGAGAGTTGATGAGTAGGAAATCGAGAGTAATTTCCTTCTCAAGAAGAGTTCGGCGTATGACCGACCTCGAGGAGGACCCTTTCTTTACGCAGTATAATGACAAACATTTTCAAGACTTCTTCCTACCCAGTCTACTTTGTTTAAAAAAGAAATTGTGTTTGTTAGGAGAGTAGAAGGTCAGGGAAGTAGGGATAGAAAAGGTTAGAGAGTCTTATACCTATAAATATTTACTCTACCTGAAAAAGAAATTCTTAAAGAAATTGCCAAAAACATAAAAAAAAACTTGATTTTGCTTGTATATTATAAAAGAGCAAAAAAGTAATTAATTAAACTATTAAACTGAATGCCCTGCTTGGTTGCTGGCCTAACGAATGATGACTTTCATCCAATCATTCTCCTGAATTGAAATCGGCTTCTGCTTAAGTAACCACCTCTCAAGTCTGATCTCTCGCTCTTGTGACATGCTATATTTCCCCTCTCTACTTTGAACCTTTTGGGGGGTCCTCAAAGAAAACACAGCAAAAGCCCTTTCTTGGGAGAGGGACTTCCATCACCAGTGCCTAGCATTAAGAAGAATCGTCCCACTATCGAAAAAATAGGTCTTCTTATGCGATCAAACTTTCCATGACCTACTTTCCTTGCTGTGACACTTTCCTTGCAGGGATCTGTTGTTAACGATTTGACCGGGACATATCCAGTTGAAAGTCTAATCCCAACATGGAAGAACTGGCAAACCGATGTCAATTTTGGTGCACTCCCCAGGGTGTGCAGATCAAACAAATAGAATTCATTATGATAATCCAAAGAAGTAAGGAGAATTCTCATTCCGGTGTAGAAATAGAAAAGGGGATTTTAGTAAACCCCCTGCAAAAGAAGGTGGATAGTCCTTCAGAAAGAGTTCCTTTTAGAAAGAGAAGGGGAAGAAGCTTCATCACCGGCCAGCCAGTGGCGGGTGAAGGGGTCATCCGGACCCATATCTGGTATAGATCAAGTTCTGTAATAGAGAATCAGGCGTTCTTTTGTTATGCCGACACTTCTTCCCTAACAGCTACCATTGGAGAAGAAGATAATTGAGGGCTCTGGAAATGGTTGAGTCTCACTCTTTTTTGTTCCAAAATAAGGTGCACCAGGGCTATCTCGTGAATCTCCAAAAGAGGACAAAGATTAGATGTTTGCAAGAATGAAACTTACGACTTTCCATGAAGAAAGCTAGGACCTTACTTTTACTTTTATCATAGATAGCTGCCCCTCCCGAGCGCCAATCAAGATCTTGCTTTCGGGTGTGGAGGAGAAGTAACCGAGCTCATTCCCTTCGCTTCCTGGGCCTATGT
Source organism: Solanum sejunctum (assembly GCA_025642045.1). Classification (NCBI taxonomy): domain Eukaryota; kingdom Viridiplantae; phylum Streptophyta; class Magnoliopsida; order Solanales; family Solanaceae; genus Solanum; species Solanum sejunctum. The sequence continues at coordinate 6,948,440 of JAOTQJ010000083.1, forward strand.
TATAGCGAAAAGCTCAAATAGAGAGAATAAACGGGAACACCCAGGCAGGGTGATCAATTATCTATTTAATTTGGACAAAATCTATTATAAAATACAAAAAAGAAATTAATTAAACTATTAAACTTTTTGCTTTTCATTTCTTTCTCCTTTTCATCCTTAAAAGAGAAATTCGACTTTGGAAAGTCAAAGAGCAGGGGCGTTGAGTTGATCCAATTCGTTCTTATTAGATAACCCAAAAAAGGACTCCCCTCTGTTCGTGATACCCTTTGGGGCATCACTCACTCCACCAAAGAGAAGGAAGCCAGAGTTAAATCAAATATCAAATTTCGAACCCAGACCACGCATTCAGTTTAATAGTCGACCGCACGAAATTGAAGAATTACACTGAATGCTCCTATCTCTCAGTAAAGATCATGTGAGTGTGTGGTTATGCTTTGGATTCTTCAGTATCACATGAAATTCCACTTAGCCAAGCTCCCTCCATTCTCGATTTTTGATAGACTCCTGAGCTTCGCTACCGCTCTGCCCAGCTCCCATGATCATGTTTACTTCATCTTCGTGACTATTTTGAGTTGAGGAACTTATTTAAGAGAATAACTCAATGACACTAGCTAGTCCTTTCATTTCCGTATGATCAACCTCACATTTACCAATCCAGTCTTACTCCCTTCTCGAGAATCTCAATTCTTCGGCCTCACTGGCACAAAACTTAGGAGAAGCTTATTGACTCCAATCCCACTCTACTGGTTGTTCTTCCCATGCTCCCCAAAGTTGGGCTGGCCACAGCACCTAGTTGTGCTGTCCCTCTTGCCAATAAGACCACCAAAGGCCTTTGTGGCACTAGGAGGAAAGATTTCCCATTCCTTCAGCGGATTGACAAAGGATGGGCGAAAAGGGGAATCCATTCCCGGGATAAGTGGGAACATCGCATCCTCCAAGTGGGCACTTTTTGCATTGATCCTGTCAATCTACTTCCAAAGACCAAGAGTTTCGACTGTTCCCCCCTTTCTTCTGCTCTAACTTTCAAATCGTTTATCGGAACATCTGATCTCACCCGAAATAGGTGTTCCCATTTATTCTCTGATGTCAGAACTAATCTCAAAACCCTAATATCAGGAGCCACCACAATCTATTTTGATAACTACTCACTCAGACCAAGCGGAGATGAAAAAGTACTTTTTGTTGGGAAATTTCACTCCTCTAGGGAAAAGAGGGTTAGATGAGCTTTTGGGCGGAATCTATTAGGCCATTCGAGAATGAATTTACCGAGACTAATCTAATCTTATTCAAACTTAGATTGGAATTAGGGCGAAGCCTGGGGTGGTCTTTGACTTCTTAATATGCGGCACACCAACTTGAAGTCTGATTGAAAATCTCGATCTAATGCTCTTGCTAAAGCAATTGTTGTAGACTCTTCCCCTTCGCCCAGCCCAATGAGATCAGATTTGTAGAATGAAGTGAAGTGATAAGAAGAGAAGACTGCTGGCAAGAAATCCCTATTCATGAAAGCCTCTTTCCTTCAACACCAAAAAGCTAGTAATTTTATATGTTTCTTGAGCGAGTGAACTACTTCACGGATGTGGAGCACAAACGCATAAAACTTTTTGCTTTTAGTTTCTCTCTACTATTGTCTTTCATGCAGTTGGACTTTACCTTTGCATCGCACCTCTTCTTTGTATGCAAAATATTGAATAAGGGTTTAATAAGGAGATCTCTTAATTAATTGATCAAGAAACAGTGCTTTTGAACATTACTTACGAGAATCTCATTCCTTCTGCCTCACCTTCTAAAAGGGTAGTAAGAAGGGGGTTTTTGGTGCGCTTCTTCTTCCTACCAGTTTAGGAGTTTAGGCCCAAGCGATAGTAGTTTCCTAGTTAGAATTGGCACATGTCGGTCCAACACCAGAGGCTGGTTGGCGCATTTGGTAAAGCACTCCGCTAGCTGGCGCATAGCAAGCAACAAAGCTCAAAGCCAGCAGTAAGGTCCGAAGCAGGAGCATTAGGGTAGGCGATGGTATTGCTCGTATTCACAGTTTTGATGAAGTAATAGTGGGTGAATTAGTAGAATTTGAAGAGGGTACAATAGGCATTGCTCCGGAATTGGCTCTGTATCAATGGAATCTCATCATCCATACATAATGAATTAATATGGTATATTCATATCATAATGAACAGTATGAATTAGCATTCTTATTGATACTTTCACTCATAGGGAAGAAAATCAATTTATAAATGGAATCAAATAGGCTTTGTTCTGAACCTTTCATAAACATAGGTGACAACGAGCCAGGCAAAGATGGAAGAGATCAAACACGGGAATAAGAAGCAAGCTCGCCTTCCTTTTTGATCATTTTGATAGAGTGGGATAAAGAAAGTGGACAAAATAAACTCACATACCTCATCAAACAAATACAGTAAAAGAATCATATTAAAAATGCTCCTAACCCAACCCCTTCCTTCGTAGAGCCCGTGTATTGTAAGAGATCCCTTTCTTCCACCTCTCCTCTCCAATCCTCGATCAAACTTGCATTCCCAAGCATAGCATCACTAGCTATATGAAGTTAGAATTGAATCTTTCTTTTGGCTTTCCCAATTCATTCGTGAATAATAATTCAAGGGCATGAAGCGAGTACTTCTAAATGCTTCGCCTGCTTCTTATTATGGTGTCTATGTTTTCATAGCAAAAATGAATGAAAAGTGAGATGAGATGCTTTATCTATCGATGTAGTTCCAAGTATTCGATGTCCCTCGGAGATTGACAAGAATTTGTACTAACAGAGTAGTAGAATGACATTAATGATGAGCGGGCAAAAGCCCCCAGATCTCCTGGTTTGTGAGCAGAGTTCAACCCCTTTTTTTTCATAGTTGCTCTGGATTCTATTCTAGATTCTACTTACTTATATAAGTATTTGATGTTCCTCAAAGACCGATAAGAATTTGTACTAATAGAGTAGTAGAATGGGATTTATAATGAGCGGGCATCGAAGCTACTGCCTATCGATTGAAATTTCCCTCCTTTTTTTCCTAGCTTGAAAGCCCATGATAAAGGAAGTACAAATAGAATAGTGAGTTGAGTCTTTATTAGGAGGAGGTTTCACTCCAAAGAGGATTCATAACCAAAAAAAGTCTTTCTTTCAATGTACATGATTTTGTATTAACTTCCATACCTAATTGAGCAATATTATGCTAGGTGGGTTTTGTAACACGAGATGATGTGCTTTTTCCACAATTGACTGTAGAGGAAACCTTCATTTTTGCTGCATTCTTAAGACTTCCAAGCAAGATGAGTCGATGTCAAAAGTATGAAAGAGCTGAAGTGATTATTAAAGAATTATGCCTGGAAAAGTATGTGAGCTACCTTTCCATTAACTTCCTTCTCGCCCTTGATTACAAAGCACCACAATCTAAAACTGTCAAAAGAAATTGAACATGATTATTGCAACTGTTCATTCCAACATTTCACAATCATAGTTGTCGTCACACGACAATAGGTGGAGGACTTATTAAAGGCATATTTGGGGGAGAGAGAAAAAGAACTAGCATAGGGTATGAAATCCTTGTTGATCCTTCTCTCCAATTGTTTTTAAAGAGAAAGTTAGCTCACTGAACTTTAAATCAAAACACGAAGGAACTTTCTACCTGAGACATCTGTCCTTTGCAAGCCCTCTCTAACTACAGCCAAATCTAGCTACAGGCTACTCCTAAATCATAAGCTAATCCCAAGTATGCAAATCACTTCTCCTTGCTTTAGTTAAGTAACTAAAGAAGCTATCTCATACCTTGATGATAAGGAGATGAGTTAGGTCTTATCTTCTAAGGATAGTCTATTTAGAAAGCCCTGGTTCTAGCTACCAAAGCCCCTCTCTTTGCCTTGACTCCCACATCAAATATAGCTTGCGTGCTTACCCTAACTGCAGGCTTCAATACAGGCAAGTCCCAAGCAATTACTAAACTCCTACTTATGCCAAGCAGCTAACTAAACCAAGATACTCAAATAGAAAGAAGGAGCTCTACTCGTTAGAGGCATTTGAACGGAAGCTCCCATCCAGGCTATATAACTCGAAAATTGGGATAGGGAAGAAGAGCATGCAGCCATGAGACTAGTTTCTCATTTGTCCCGAAGTAGAATGACTTGAGTTCCCACATAAAGCGAGCTTGTATGCTCTATCTTTTCAGTTGCTGTAACAGAAGATACTAAATCAATAAAATAAGGTATCGATTAGATCTAAAAATGAATCAACAGAATCTTTTTCATTTTAGGATTTTA
>JAOTQJ010000083.1:6952805-6975536 GCA_025642045.1 Solanum sejunctum
CATGGTAACATCATGTAGGCATAGAGTATGCATTAGTATGTTTGAATGTACTAAGTATGTAGGATGCAATGCAACAACACATAACCCAATATAGTCAAAATGCATAGTAATAGGCAAAAAATGAGAACAATTTTAATATGGCATGCATGATATATGCTTGAAATAAAACATGCTTGTAAATCATTCAACTTGCATAGATCATAACACATATGTGGAATGAGAGCTCACCAACTTAGGATAAGACCAAGTGAGCTACAACTTGAAATTCCGATGATTTACCCTCATCGGTAAAGAGGTGGTCTACTTGCCAAGGTAAACCATACTTCACCTTTGGGGAGCCCATCCCATTTTGAAGAAGTAACCTTTCTTACGGGAGCCAGTCCTATTTCCAAAAGGATTTTATAAGAAAGTTCACCTTACAAGAGCCCATCCCATTTCGGGATGAATTTCAAGAGGAAGTACGCTAAATGGATCCACTAGTATAATAAGGGTATAACATAATCCTATGTTGGCACATAGTTCAAGGAAAGAGAGAAAATCCTCCATCCATCTTTTTGCAAAGTGTAATCCCACAGAATAAACCTCCATCCATCGGTGCTGAGTCTAATCCCACAGATGACTTATAGTGATCATACTTTAATAACTTGTAATAAACATGGAATCATGACATGAGTGACTCTTAAACATACTTAACCTCTAATTGGTGAGCTTAACTTGAAATATGAGAATAGATCATCATCAAACATTATTCTTGCATTAACATTAAACGAAGAGGTACAATCTTGACAATATGGCTTAAGTTCATATTTGTATAATCATAGATAATTTCATAAATTCACAACATACTTGATATCCCATATTCATCATGAAGTCACTTAACTTATAAAACATGTAAATACCTTGAGAATTCTTGACTTGATATTTTATCAAACACTTAGTGGGTGTGTACTGCTTGTTCAAAATCAGGCAATTTAAGAGTGAAATCATGTGAGAAAACCAACCCAAAAAGTGCCCAAAAATGTGCCTCAGAAGTTCCCAAAATTGTAAATTTCCATATATCTCAAAATTCATGCGTTATTTCAAAAATCTGACTTCATATCTTATTCAAGGGGTCAAACTAAGTGAGGAATGGGTCTAACCCTAATTTTTAAGCAACCGTATCGAATTATGAATTTTCAAGTGGGAACAAAAATAGAGTTCTTTCCACACCATCAGCTCGACGCACACTGGTATAAAATTGGTCCAGCTTTTGGACTTCATTCCAAGACTTTTAAATCTTGGGCCTAAGTGTTCCCATATAAGCAAGTACTTATGCTTAGCCATTTTTCACCCTTACATCATCCTAAACATTACCCAAATACTCACCAAGATACTTAGCCAAATGTTTCACTCCTAAATTCAAGTCTCAAACACTCATCTGGATCTCAAGATTCTCCTTCAAGCTTCAAGTCTCCATCTCCAATCTTCGTCAAGTTCATCTACAAAGCTAAGGTATGTGGGTTTCTTTCATGGATTCCTTTCACCTATGACACCCAATCTCTCTTTACTCAAAATTGAGTTATTTAAAACTGATTTATTCATGGGTCTTATTTATTATGAAATTCACTGCACAATATGTTGGGGTTTGTGAAATTGTGACTATTTTATCATATTTTGAGCTATTAATTTAAGATCTATTGTGAGATTTGATGAAGGGTTTTAATATATATTGCTTGAGGCTGATAGTAAGTATTGATTGATGTTTTATGTTGGATTTACTTGCATGATTTCACTCTTGAATTGCATGGTATTACATTAGCATTACACACCCGCCAAGTGTTTGATTAAATGCCTTTTAAGGATTCTTAAAGCTTTGATGATATATTGGTTGAGTTATGATTCAAATGATTCTATGATGATTATGATCTTTCTAAAGAAATGTTGAAATAATGGAAATGTTGATGATGTTGTAAAGTTGGGTTTTGAGGCCCTTTCTTAAAAGATTTCACCTCTTGTGAGCCCCTTAATGTTGATGTTGATTCAAGGGTAATGTTGATAATGATACATTCTTATGTTTGAATTTTGGCTCACCATTTGAGGTCAATGATGTTAAGAGCTACTCGTGCCATGTCTCTATGATTATTGGAAGTTAATAAAGTATGATTATCTTACATATTTTGTGTTATTAGACTTAGTACTGATGGATGGAGGATTTGCTCTCTTTTCTTGAACTATGTGCCATCATAGGACTATGTGATACCCTTACTATACTATTGGATTCATTTAAGTACACTCTCATATGAAATTCCTGATCAAAAATGGGATGGTCTCCCCTAAGAAAGGTCACTTAATCAGAAAGGGGATGGGCTCCCGTAAGGTGAAATTATTCATAAAATCCTCTGGAAAATGGGATGGGCTCCTGTAAGGTGAAGTTACTCATAAAATCCTCTCAAAAATGGGATGAGATCCCATAAAAAGACCGCTTGGTCTGAAAAGGGATGGGCTCTCGTAAGGTGAATTTACTCAAAAAATCCTCTCCAAAAATGGTTCAGGCTCTCATAAGTAAGGCCTTGATCTAAAAAGGAATAGGCTCCCATAAGGTGAAGTTACAAATAAAATCCTCTCCGAAAAGGGACAAGCTCCCATAAGGAAGTTGCTTCTCTAAAAGGGGACGGGCTTTCGTAAGGTGAAGTATGGCTTACCTTGGCAAGTAGTTACTTCTTTACTGGTGAGGGGTAATCATCGTAATTTTGAGTTGTAACTTGCTTGGTCTTATTCTATGTCGGTTGTGGTCTATTCCTACACTTTTCTATTATAATCTATACGAATTGAATGATTTGCAAAGCATGATTTACTTAATCATTAATCATATATGCCATATTGCTATGATAATATCTATTGCTTATCATTATGCATTTTGACTATGTTGCCTATCTCTTGTTGCATTGCATCCTACATACTTAGTTTATTCAAATGTTCTAATGCGTACTCTATGCCTACATAATATCACTATGTAGGAACTGGACCCCACTCGAGCATCTTCACCCATATGGCTAGTAGGGTTTCACTCAAGCTTGTTGGTGAGTCCTCCATTCCAGGGACGTTGCTTTTGTTCTCATGCTATGTTCTAAACTATCTTGCTTTTAAGTATACATTAACTATGAGGGTGAACCCAGTTTTTTATCTTGGCCCCCACTCTTATCTATGTAGTAGAGGTGCTGTTGTATATGTTATGTATCTATGCAACGAGCCACAACTCTCTTGTTCTTGAAGTTTATGATATGGAATTTTACCCTTAGTCCCAATTTTCCTTGATTATGCTCATCTCGTATTGTCTTTTTATTTCTTCCACGACCAAGGATATGTAATGATATCCTATGAGGCTTGTTTGGGGTTCTTTCGAGTTCTCCATTTACCAGTCACATCTAGTCCCTAGGCTTGGGTCATGACAAAGATGGTATTAGAGCACTAGGTTGTTAGATTCTTAGAGGCCAGCACACCATGTCGATTAGAGTCTTATTCATGGTTGTGTTGTGCACCACAACAATGAGTAGGAGGCTATGACATATTTTAGGAAATGTTTCCCTTCTTTATGTTCTAAGTCGTGCTATAGAGTTGAAGTAAGTTTCTCCCCCTAACAATTGTTCTTTGTTATGCTAGTTGATCATGCCTACCTAAGAGGAAGAAGAGCCCGCACTCTTGAGGGATAATTGGCTAATGAAGAGCTTCAGGAGGCTCTCACTTTGCTTGCACAAATTATGTCGAACCAAGCCAATCAAGGGGCCTGAACCCCTCATGCTCCTATACAGGTTTCTCATGTAAGAGACTTTATGAGAATGAGCTTACTATAGTTATATGGGTCAAGGGTGTATAAATACCCACAAGAGTTTATTGATAAGACTTATAAGGTATTGGCCATCATGGGTGTTAGGTCAGAAAATAAGGCAGAGTTGGCAACCTACCAACTCAAAGGGGTAGCACAAACATGGTTCAATCAATGGAGGAGCGAGAAGGGAGTTAACAATGTGGTTCTATGAGAAGAGTTCAAGGCAGGCTTTCTTAATCGGTTCTTTACTGTTGAGCTTAGAGAAGCCAAATTGGAAGAATTCATGAATTTAAGACAAGGGTTAATGAGTGTGAGGGATTATGCCCTCATGTTCAACCAACTCTCTAAGTATGATCCTCACTTGGTTTGCCGACCCAAGGGCTAGGATGAACAAGTTTGTGATGGGTGTCTCTGACCTGGTGAATGAAGAATGTCGGTCAGCTATATTGATTAATGATATGGATTTGTCCATCTTGAAGACATATGCCGAGCAATTAGAAGGTGAAAACTTGAGGAAGAGGAGGAGTAGAGAGGCCAAGAGGGCCCTATTAATGGTTCCAAGTCCCAAAGTTGTTGCTTCCATCAAGGCCAAGAGTCATTCAATGATCCTAATAGAAGAATCGCTAATGATAACCCAATACACAAAGGGTTATAATAGTGGAGGGCCCAAGCTGAAATGCCCTACGTGTAGAAAAAACCATGGTGGCCCATGTTAGAAGAACTCTAGTGCTTGATTTGGATGTGGTGAGATGGGCTACCGGGTTATTGATTTCCCTGATTCTCAAACCGAAGAGCAAGATATTTTCCCTCAAGGCCAAGGGGATGCTCTTAGGAAAAATTGGTTCTATGCTTTTCAAAGAATGTAAGGAAGGGATGACATGCCTGATGATGCTACCAGTAAGTTAGAGATTTTCCTTGATTTTTCTATTATGCATGCCTTGATGGTTCTAGAAGTCAGTATCTTCCATTATTCCTTTGATCCTAGTAAAGATTTGATGATGTGGGTGTATTTGTGCTAGAAAGGCTTAAAAGGGTTGCTCCATGTACTTATTACATTAAGTCTTATCTCATGATCTTGGTTGAATTTGATTAATGGATTGGAGGTCTTGAGGTGGTTTGGCTATATGCATATCATGCTTCTAATGAGTGTAGGGCCCGTAAGGTTGTAAGATAGTGTCTAGGAATAGATGATTGATATGGTCAACTATAATGGACTAGTCACTTCATTAAGATTGAATTGTGGTTCTAGTTTTGTCCCAAGTGAGGATGAGGGTAGGTGTTGTCTGTAGGTGTCCTTTTGGGGTAGGAGTAAACTTTTGGGTACTGGTAGGGTTGTTTGGTTGTCTTATGCACCGACTATGTCTATGGGTTTCATGAATAGGGTCTTAAAACCCTACCATAACATATTTGTGGTGGTCTCTAGTGGTTGTGCATTGAATTAATTAGATCTTGTGAATCATTTGGGGGTAGCGTTGCAAGTCTTAGGGGTGAGAGGTTATTTGGTAAATATTATAGGTGTGAATGGAAGATAACAAGAAGGTGGTTGGAGGAGTTCACCAGTTGACTAAGTTGGGTGAGGTTGAGAGTGGTGGTATAGCGGCTTTGATGGTTTCGAATCGTCTATGGTTGGAGGGATCTAGTTAAAAAAGGCTTTGATTTTCGTCTTGATAGAGTTGAAGGTCTTGGTGAGGGATAGTTGACTAGAGGTTGTCTCCCAAGCGGGAGATGGTGGTTCATGGTACCAAGGGTACTAGGTGTGGTTAATGTTGACAAATGAGTTTTAGTCATGAGTCCTTATAGAGTGTAGAGTAAGATTGGTAAGGTTTCATATGAATGGGAGTTGCCTATGGATATGGTGGTGGTTTGTCTGGTTCTTTATGCTTCTAGGTTGAGGGGATGTATTGACGACTCTAGTGCTATAGAACTCCTTCAGGTTGTGGGTGTTGTGGAGGATAAGTTGACTTAGGAATAGGTCCCAGTGGAGGCATTGGATGGAAGGGTGGAAGAAGTTGATTGATAAGGATGTGGTGTTGGCTAAGGCTCTTTGGAGGGTTAGTCTAGTCGAAAGTGTCTTTAGGGAGCGGGCATGGAGAAACAATATTCGTATCTCTTTCATTTCTATTCAAGTTTATGATGACATGTCAAGTGGTTTTCATAATTCCAAGCCTTAAATTTCAGTCCCTATGTTATTTCTATACATCGATGTATATGTTAGCAAGTTAATGACGATTGTTGACACTTATGTTGATGTTTTGAAAATAGTGTTTTAAATGTATTGTTACATTCTTGTTGGGGATGTTTTGTTCATGATTACTCTTCTCATACATGTTTATTTGACATTCAGGGATGAATATTCCCAAGGGAGAGATATTTAAACGACCCAAAAAGTACCCGAAAATGTGCCTCAGAAGTGTCTTGAATTATAATTTCTATATATCTCAAAATCCATGTGTTATTTTGAAAATTAGACTTCATATTCATGTTCAGAGGGTCAAATTGAGTAGGGAATGGGTCTAATCCCGATTTTTAAGCAACTGTATCGAATTATGAATTTCAAGTGGGCACGAAAAATTGTTGTTTTTGGCGCCATTAGCACGGCACACACAGGTAAGAAATTTATCCAGTTTTTAGACTTCGGTCCAAGACTTTTAAGTCTTGGGCCTAAGTGTTCCCACATGAGAAAATACCTATGCTTAGCCATTTTCAACCTCATATCGTCCTAAACGTTCCCCAATACTCTAAACACTTAGCCAAATATTTCACTCCTAAATTCAAGTCTCAAACCCTCATCTGGATCTCAAGATTCTCCTTCAAGCTTTAAGGCTCCATTTTCAATCTTCATCAAGTTCATATCCAAAGCTAAGGTATGTGGGTTTCTTTCATGGGTGCCTTTCATCCATGATACCCAAGCTCTCTTTAGTCAAAATTGCATGATTTGAAGTTGATTTATTTATGGGTCTTATTTATTATGAAATTCACTATACACTATATTGAAGTTACTCATAAAATCTTCTCCAAAATGGGACAGGCTCCCGTTAGGAAGGTTGCTTCTCCATAAAGGGACGGGCTTCCGTAAGGTGAAATGTGACTTACCTTGGCAAGTAGTCTACTTCTTTACCAGTGAGGCATAATAATCGGAATTCTGAGTTGTAGCTTGCTTTGTCTTATTCTATGTCAGTTGAGTTCTCTTCTCACACTTATGTAGTATGATCTATACAAATTGAATGATTTGCAAAACATGATTTACTTAAGCATTGATCATACATGCCATATTGCTATTATGCTATCTATTGCTTATCATTATGCATTTTGACTATGTTGCCTATCTTTTGTTGCATCACATCCTACATACTTAGTATATTCAAACATACTAATGCATACTCTATGCCTACATTATATCACCATGTCGGAATCGGAGCCACGCTTGAGCATCTCCATCCATGTTGCTAGTTTGGTTTCACTTAAACTTGTGGGTGATTCCTCCATTCCGGTGATGTTGCTTATGATCTCATGCTATGTTCTAAACTATCTTGCTTTTAGGTATACATTAACTATGAGGGTGAGCCCGATTGCTTGTCTTGGCCCCCACTCTTATCTATGTAATAGAGGTGTCGTTAGATATGTTATGTATCTATGCAATGAGCATGGACTCTTTTGTTCTTGATTTTATGATCTGGAAGTTTACCCATAGTTCCAATCTCCCTTGATTATGCTTATCTCTTATTGTCATTTTATTTCTTCAGTGACCAAGCATGTGTAGCAATATGCTCGAGGCTTGTTTGGGGTTCCTTCGGGTTCCCCATTCGCCGGTCACGTCTAGGCAATAGGCTTGGTTCGTGACACTTGAAGAGAACTTGAAGTTGAATGAAGTTCTTGAGATCCGAAAGTAAGCTTGGGACAGTTGAATTTGGATAAAATATTTGGTTAAGTGTTAGAGAGTGTCTTGAGTTATATAGAGTTGGAAAATGGCTAAGTATAGGTGGTTTTACGCATAAAAGGGCATGGGGCCAAGACAGGAAAAATGAGGAAGTCAAAACACTACTCCGTGGCAGGTCCGCATCGTGGAGTTGTCGCGAATAGCTTCTAGAAATAAAAAATTTTGAAAATCTTTTTTTCGCTATGGGTCATCTAAAATTGGGTTTATACCTATTTCCCACTCAATTTACCTCTTTGATGAAGAATATGAAGTTGGATTTTCAATATCACGCATGAATTTTGAGATATATGGAAATTACAATTGTGGGTATTTTTGAGGCACCTTTTCGGAGCGTTTCAATATCTCCCCCTTTGGAACAATCGTCCCCGAATGTCAAAGAAATTTACATAAGAGAAGTAACCAAGAAGATTTCAGACCAACATGAACGTAACAAATGTACTTAAACATCACTTTCGAAAATCTCAGCATAAATGTCAAAAATCACCACAAACTTATCAACACAAACATGAATGCATGCAAATTGACATAAGGGGTGATACTTAAGACTTGAAATCATATATGGGACTTAAATTAGTACCTTAGTCTTGATTAGAGTGGAAGATATATGGATGTCGTTTTTGCATGTCCGCCTCGGCTTCCTATGTGGCACTTTCAACTTGTTAATTTCTCCAAAGAACCTTGAGAGAAGCTACATCCTTGTTTCTCAACATCTTCACTTGAAAATCAAGAACTTCTATCGGAACCTTCTCAATAATCAAATTATCTTCTACCACACCCATAACATCCAAAGGTACAATAGCACTTGGGTCACTCACACATTTTCTCAACATAGATACATGGAAAACCAAATGAATCATATTCATATCAATGGGCAAATCCAACTCATAGTCCACCTTACCAATCCTCCTCAACACTCTATAGGGACTCATATACCTTGGTCTCAATTTACCTTTCTTATCAAATCGAATAACACCCCTCATGGGTGAGACTATCAAATAAATCCAATCACCAACTTAAATTCAAGACACAATGGAACAGGACTTTTGTCTACTTCAGGCTATTTTCAATCTCTCCCTTATTAACCTTACCTTCTCCAAGGCATCCATGACCAAATTTGGACCTAGGAAAGCCTTATCCCCTACTTCAAACCACCCAATTGAGCATCTACAATGCCTACCATAAAGAGCCTCAATGAGTGGAAGATGATCATCCCAACTACCCTCACTTGAGAGTGGTATTGCAAATCTTGAAGGAAGAGAGATTGTATGCTAAATATGAAAAATGTGAGTTTTAGTTGAAAGAGGTTGCTTTTCTTGTGCATGTGGTGTCGGGTCATGGCATTAAGGTGGATCCTAAGAAGACGGATGTGATTAGAAATTGCTTGAGAACTTTGAGTTCATTGGACATTAGAAGTTTCTTGGGTTTGGCGAGTTATTACCGGAGGTTTGTAAATGGGTTCCCTTCTATTGCTTCTCATATGACTAAGTTGACCTAAAAGAAGGTGGATTTTGTATGGATCGATGAGTATGAAAAGAGTTTACAAACTTTGAAAGATAAGTTTGTCTTCGCTCCTATTCATAAGATAGATGAATATAGTCGGTGCATTTGTCAATCCAGAAGACATAACCACAAAATAAAAGTGCCGGTAACTAGTCCGGAAGGACTTCTTGGGAATGTCACACTCCCTCACTTTCACATGGTGATACCTAGACCGAAGATGAATCTTAGAGAAGTGACTAGCCCCTTCAAGTTGATGAAAAAGATCATCAATCCTTAGTAAAGGGTACTTATTCTTGATGGTGACTTTATTAAGTTGCCGGTAGTCAATGGACATTCTAAGAGAACCATTATTCTTTTTCACAAATGACATCAGCACCCCAAGGTGATTTACTAGGCCTTATAAAGCCCTTTTCCAACAAGTCTATAAATTGCTCATTCAACTCTTTCAACTCCATCAGGGCCAAATGCTAAGGGGGAATAGAAATGGGTTGAGTATCAAGAAGAAGGTCTACAACAAAGTCTATTTTCCCTTTCGGGAGGAACAACAGGGAGCTCATCGGGAAAGATATCAAGGAACTCATTAACCACCGGAACCAACTCTATAGGAAGGACTTTGGACTCAACATCCCTAACCCTTACAAGATGATAGATACAACCATTAGAAATCAGCTTTTGTGATTTAATCTAAGAAATGAATCTACCCTTGACCACCACATCACAACTTTTCCACTCAAGGATGGGTTCATTTGGGAATTGAAATTTGACCCTATGGGTTCTACAATCAATAGAAGCATAATTTGTATGCAACCAATCCATCCTAAGAATGACATCAAAATCCAAAATATCTAATTCAACAAAATCACAAGGCAAGATTCTATGCAAAATGAATATGGGATAATTTCTATAAACTCTTTCAGCAATAACAGACTCACCGATGGGTGTAGACACTTCATAGGGTTCACACAATAATTCGGGGCTAACTTGAAGCATTTTGGCAACAAAAGGAGTAACAAAAGAAAGAATGGCACCCAAATCTATCAATGCATACACATCAAAATCAAAAATCTTTAACATAGTAGTGACTACATCGAGCACCTCTTTCATCTCTTTTCTTCCTTGAAGAGCATAAAATCCATTTTGCCTCGGTGCACCCCCTTGTTGGCCTTCTCTTCCTTTTAGACCCACATTTTCACCTTGGCCTTGTGGATGACCATCTCTACCTTTGTTTTGTGCAGATGGACAAACAATCACCTTATGGCCTACTTCACCACAACCAAAGCAAGCATTTGAATTTCTCAAACAAGGACCACTATGATTGTTTTAACATGTTGGATATCTAGGCTTTACCATTCCTCCATTACCACCTTGGAATCTTTGATTAGGCACCCTATCATTGGAAAACCTCTTGTTAGAAGCAGTGGATGACCTTTGGCCTTGAAACTTGTTGCCTTGAGGAAACTGGACACCTTTAGAACCTTGGAATCCACCTTCAAAACGGGCCCTTTTGGCCTCACCAACCCGTCTCTTCCTAAGCTTTATCCCCCTCCAATTGTTTGGCATATGTCATAAGGTGGGAAAAATCCATATCACTTATAAAATGGCTGTTCGACACTCCTCATTCACCAAACTGGATACACCCAACAGAAATTTGTTCATCCTTGATCTTGGCTCGGTAACCAATTGAGGAGCATATTAGAGAGTTGGTTGAACTTGAGGGCATACTCCCTCATACTCATATACCCTTGCTTTTGATTCATAAATTCCATCATTTTTCCCTCCCTAAGCTAAATAGGGAAGAACCAGTTGAGAAATGCCGCTTTGAACTCTTCCCAAGGATAGCATCACCATTCCCCTTCTCTATCTTCCATTGAGTGAACTTATTTGAGCCACCCCTTTGAGTTCGTAGGCCGCCAACTCTGCTTTCTCCTCCAAGTTAACTAACATAATGGACAACACCTTATACACCTCATCAATGAATTCTTGTGGATCCTCATCAACCTTGGACTCATGGAACTCCGATGGGTTCATCATAGTAGAATCCCTCACCCTTGAGGCCGGAGTAGGATCATGAGGGTCTTGGTCCCCTTGGTTGATTTGATTAGTAATGGCATGGGCCAACATGGTAATAGCATCCCAAAATTCTTCATTGGCCATTCCGCCATCTTGAGGATCGGGAGGGGCCAGTTGCTCCTTTGGAGTATGGGCTCTTTTTTCTCTTGGAATGGGCATGATCTAGAATAGCAAAGAATTTTTGTTAGAGGAAAATCCTTACCTTAATCCTAAAGTATGACATAGATTATGATGAAGGGAAACATTTCCTAAAATGCCTCATAGCCTCTTTCTTATAGTTGTAGTGTACTTTACAACCTTGAACAAGACTCTAATCGATGCGGTGTGTTGGATTCTGAGGACCATTAACAACTTAGTGCTCTGATACCAAGTTTGTCACATCCCAAGCCTAGGGCCTAGATGTGACACAGCGAATGGAAACCCAAAGGGATCTAAACAAGCCTCCTAGCATATCAATTATACATCTTTGGTTGCGGAAGAAAAGTAATCAACAACAAGCGTATAAACAAGGCAAGAATGGACTAAGGGAAGTCTTGACAATTATAAAGCATAAAGAGTCAAAGCTCAATGACACATTAATTTTTCCAACAACACCTCTAACCATAGATTAGGCGGGGCCCATTACCCTTACATTAACATAAAAAGGCTCACAAGAGGTAAAATCTAGACAATAGAGATTAACTTCATACTTGCATAATCATAGACAATTTCATGAATTAATAACATAATTGATAACCCATATTCATCATGAAGTTACTTGACTTATAAAACATATAAATAACTTGAGAATTCTTGATTTGACATTTTGTCAAACACTTGGTGGGTGTGTAATGCTTGTTGAAAATCATGCAATTCAATAGTGAAATCATGTGAGAGAATTAAATGAAAATCAAGCCACCAACATATTACAAAACACTCATGTGAAATACCTTGAAATCCATCATCAAATCTTGTAACAGATCATAGTTTTACGGCCCAAAACATACGTAGTTTAAATAGACAAAACCAACTCATAATATAATCTTAAGATAGATATACATGCATATTTAATCAACATTTCATAAAACCCCAACATATTTTGTGCTTATAATCCATAATAAAAGATAACCATAGATAATACAAGTTGAAAACATGCACTTTTCATAAGATAGGAAAATTAGGGACCATGGGTGAAAGGACCTAATGGTTGAAACCCACATACCTTATACTTGGGATTTATTGTGTAGACTTGGAGAGAACTTGAAGCTTGAATGAAGTTCTTGAGATCCAGAATTAAGCTTGGGACACTTGAATTTGGAAGAAATATTTGAGTAAGTGTTAGAAAGGGTTTTGTGAGTGTCTTGAGTGATATTGAGTTGTAAAATGGCAAAGTATAGGTGCTTTTATGTATAAAAGGGAATAGGGCCAAGATTCCAATGCCTTAGGCGGAGATAAGAAAAATAAGGAAGTCATAACACTGCTCTGCAACAGGTCAGTGTCGTGGAGCTATCGCGAATAAATTTTGGAAATAAAAAATTTTGAATATCATTTTCTTCCTACGAGTTCTCTAAAATTGGGGTTATACCCACCCCCCACTCAATTTTGCCCCTTTATCAAGAATATAAAGTTAGATTTTTGATATCATCACAGATTTTGAGATATATGAAAATTACAATTATTGGCATTTTTGAGGTACCTTTCTAGGGCATTTCAATCCAGTTAAGGTGTGGTATCCTAAGGATTGGAAAGTGGAGAGTTACTAAAAAGTCATCAGATGAAACCCTTCACAAGCTGTAGAAATCTATATGTCCCGTAGATGGGTTTCATAGAAGCCACCATAAAAATTGTTGAATGAATCCACGAAGTCCCAGTTACAGGTCGTAAAACTTTTTATGGCCCGTAAAGTTATCCATAAATCATCCCCACCCAATTCTCCTATTTGATTTGGCCTTGTATAATAAATACTATAAATAGGCTTTTTAGGTTATGTTTAGTACAGAACTTTAGAGAGTCAATAAGACTAAAAAACATTGTGAGACACTTCTAAAATAATATTTTGTGTTCTTAATTCGTACTTGCAATCATTATTGAAGAGCTTGGATTTCTTATTCTTAATTTCATTGTGTAAGTGATTAATTATTCTATTCAGTATCATGATTCTTTAATCTATATTGATAATAAGTAGCTAAATCCATAACTAGGATTGTAGGAACCACGAAGAACTAACAACGTAAACATGATAATTCATAATTCTTAGGAAGTGTACATGTATGTATTAATTAATTCTCTTTGGTTTGAATGCTTTTTAATGGTGTCCAACGTTAGAACTCACTTAGTGTTACTAATTTGATCAAGATAGTTACAAATAGGAAAAGGGAGTAATTACAAGATTCGATTGGTGTTTCTCGTCTTATCAACCAAACTGGATCAAGTAGAGGTTGTACTAGAAGATTCAATAAAGGTTAGTAATGTCACATTGCAGAGATGGATTAAATAACGTATGGAAATTTTTCTCTCTCCAAGATTAAAGGGTTTGATAAACTTAATTTACCATTTTGCATGCTACACACTAGAAAAAAATTCGATTATCTAGTAATACCAAGTTAGAGAATCATGGGAAACACAATACCCTAGTTACTTTTCATACCGATTTCACGTTTGTCGTAGTCTAGGATTTCTTTCTGTAGTTTTACAGACCCCCCTTTGGGTAGAAAAGTAGGTTAATCCACTTGAACTTCTTGAAATTCTTCTAAGTCTATGATATTCCCTGTGAGATGACCCTAACCTCAATTAGGTTATATATCTTGACAACGACCTCCTTAACCTTCAAAAAGGAGGTGTAGCTTAGGCAACATCAAGATTTTGGCTCTGTTGCCTGGAAATAAGTTATATTTGTTTAGTTTGAGTAGTTCGGATATTAATCTTTATTTCCCTCATTTTATGTTTTTGTTGTTTTTGTTTTTGTTTCAGCGTGCAAGTGTATGCACAACACATGAAGTCGAGGTATTCCGTTAACTTCATTTGATCCATAGATCCAAAGAATGTTAAGAAGAATGACCCAAGACAACACGAGCAATACAATTAATTCAGCTCTAAACAAAAACCAGAATTGGAATGATAATAACCCACCTCTGCTTGAGGACATTGATCCACAGCCACAGGATCTCAACGCCGAAGGTTATCATTGGAATCAATCCTGACTAAATTCAATGGCTATGAATGTTACTAGAGCTATTGTATTACCACCACCACTGGATGACATAAAGTTTGCTGTTTGAATGGGTTATTTAAAATGATATAGAATTGTGGGTTGTTCACAGGCCTACCATTATAGGATCGGCATAACCATCTATGCAATATTGTGTTTGTCTGTAAAGGTGTAATGGGGAAGTAGAATCTATCTATGGATGCTATTAGGCTTTGTGTCTTCCAATTATGTCTAACAAGCAATGTAATGGCTATTTGAGCTCCCACAGAGTTCGATCACTAGCTAGGGTGAATTGTAGAAGGTTTGGAGATGTTCTTCTCGAGATTAAAGAAGCACAAATTTAAAGACTAGATTAATAACTTTGAGCAACTTCTTGGTAACTCGATCAGTACCACATGGGAGAGGTATATGAATTATCTGAGAAGTATCCGTGACCATAATATAGTTAATGATGGCTTGGTAGAGATCTTCTACCATGCGCTAGGTAAGAATAGCTAAGCATATGTCGATACCATCATAGGTAGCACATTTTTAGATCAACCATTTTCAATGGTTACTGAGAAGCTGGACAAGGTGGTCAATATGAATCATGCATAGGGAATGAGAGATAGGTTCTCTACCAAGAGCTCATGTGTAGTAATTATAAATTTGGAGTAAGCTAAAATAAATTAGGATATGATGCAAGAGCTTGCCTAAATTAGTACCAACGTGGAGTTGTTGATGAAGTAGAATTAGGAATGAGTGAATGCAGTTACTTATCAGCCATCACAAGAGTCATCATTAGTTCCAAGGTCAAGGAAACCAAGGTTGAAACTATAACAGGGATGGTACATTTCGAGACAATAATCATAGAGATTACTATGATAAAAATAGAGGCCATGATAGAGATGCTGATTGGGGTCATAGAGATGGTTACAGGAGTGGTCCATATGTGCCACCACATAATCGTGATTCAGGTGCTGGTAGCTCTAGAATTGAGTAGAAGTTTGATTATTTGTTGAAGAAGGCTGACATACAAAATGAGACCTTGAGGGGAATGAAGTCTCAAATCTCTAGCATTAATCAGAAGATAGAGTCTCATTTTATTACTATCAAATGGCTGGAGCAACAGTTCAATCAAATATCAACTTGACTCAACTAACAACCAAAAGGTACATTCCCCAATAATATAGTTTAAAATCTAAAGAATGCAGGGTAGCGTATGGTGGTGACTATAGTAGTGGTACGCAAACCAGTGATCTTCCAATGTCGATTGATGATGGTGATGTTTGTGAGGAGATAGTTGAGGTCAAAGAGGAAGAGTCTGAGATGACTGTCCCAATGGTGGGGTGAATGGTACTGCAGAGATACCACAGAAGTTGTAATCCATTCCGAGGCCTCCTCCTCCCTTTTTTTAAAGAATCAGAAAGGAGGAGAAATGTAAATTCAAGCACTTTCTCTTTATGCACAAATAACTCTCTATGAACATCCCGCTCGTTGATGCATTAGAAAAGCTGCCTCGGTATGCGAAGTTTATGAAGGACTTGGTCACAGTGAAGTAGACTATAAGCCAGAAGCTCTCCCAAGAGCTTCAAGATTACAGTTCAACTACTATAAGGTCCTTGGTGCAGAAGCGAGAAGATCTAAATGCATTTACTATACACTGTACTATCAGAGATGTGGACTTCGTAAAGGCATTATGTGATCCCTTTGCAGTCATCAAGAAGCTAGGATTGGGAGCCCTTACTCTGACGAGCATGTGATTGTTGATGGCTGACAACACAGTGAAGAAGCGTGTGGGGATACTTTCTAACGTCCTTGTCAAAGTGGAGAAATGTATATTTCTCGCAGACTTTGTGATCATTGACTACAAAGTTGACTTCAAAGGCTTAATAATATTGGGAAGGCCCTTCTTAGCCACTGGTCGAGCACTAGTGACACAGAAGTTGGCCAACTCAAGTTTAGATTTAATGATGAAGAAGTTATCTTCAATATTTGTCAGCCGATGAAGTGGCTAGATGACTTGAAGATGGGTGTTTGGGAACTTGGTGAAGTTTAAGTAACCAAGTTGTCCAAGTTGTGTCGCAACAATAACTTAAACGCTAGTTGGGCAACCTAAGATATTTGATGTAATAGTACTAGTTTTGTTTTGTTTTTATCTTTTGGACTTGTAGGTAGTTTAATTTCTAGTTTTTTGGTTGTAACTTTTTGGACATTGGACGGATTGCATATAGGGTAACAGTGTGCTCTATGTAGAATATGTAGGTACATGACCAAGTCAGACATTTCTGGCTAAAAAGGCATCAAGAAGTATTTTTACAACTAGTTTTACAGGTTATATGTAAAACTACGACCCGTACACTAACTCATAAAACACTTCCAGTGATAAAAACTTTGTGCACTCCAATCCATAAGCTAACTTTATGGCCCATAGATAAAACTATGGGACGTGAATGGGGCTCGTGGACCCTAGGTAAGTTTTCTTTTTGTGAGTAAGTGCTGGACATTTCTACGACCAATTCTATGAGTCATATTTAATTATAAGGCTCTAGACTGGTCCACGGAACCTATCTCCTAAAACTTAGGTTTATGAAATCTATGAAATTGGGATCTCGGGCTTAAAAGCTTTTACGACCAGTAAGCAAGGTTTTGTAAAGGCCTGGGCCAAGTAATTTTGGCCAACCCAGTCAATGTAATAATAGAGGGGTCAAATAATTTTGACCACCACTTTTCACAAATATTACTCAAACACTTGGTAGGTTCATGATGCTAATTCAAAATCATACAATTCGAGAGTAAAATAAGATGAGAAAACTTAATGCAAATCAACCCACCAACATGTGGTCAAACCATCTTGTAGGTACCTTAAAATACATCATCAAAACTCATATTAGATCGTAGTCTCATAGCTCAAAACATACATAGTACCAATAGACAAAATCAATTCATGGTATAAGCTTGAAATAGATAGTCATGCATGATAAATCAACATTTCATAAAACTCAAACATAATTTATGCCCATAATCCATAATAAGAGATTCCCATCGATGATACAACTTGAAAACATGCAATTTTTGTAAAAAGGAAGATTGGCCTCCATGAGTGAAAGGACCCAATGGATGAAACCCACATACCTCAAAATTGGGTTTTCTTGAGTTGAGTTGGGTTTTCTTGAGTTGAGCTTGGAGAGAACTTAGAGCTTGAAGTGAATCTTTGAGTTCCAAAGTTAAGCTTAAAGAGGTTTTTGAGAGGGTCTTGAGTGATGTAGAGTTGAAATATGGCTAAGTATGGGTGTTTTTATGCATAAGTAGGCATGGAGCTATGACCCTAATGTTCTTGGCTAAAATAGAAAAATTAAGGAAAATCCAATGCTGGTTTGTGCTACTAGTGCGATACGGACCCATCACAAAGGTCAAGTTACAGTAGTCCGTGCCCCTGGCACGTCGCTACCAGGGCTTAAACAGATACTATCTTGTGAAAAATTAGCAAATTCTTTTTTGCTACAGGTCTTCTAAAATCTGAGTTATACCAATTTCCCACTCAATTTTGCCCCTTGATCGAGATTATGAAGTCGGATTTTCGATATGACACATGCATTTTGAGTTATGTGAAAATTACGATTATGGGTATTTTCGAAGCATCTTTTCAGGTCATTTCAATATCTCTTCCTTGGAAATATTTGCCCCTGAATGTCAAAGAAATGTATATAAGAGAAGTAATCATAAAACCGTTAGCCCAACATGAATGCAAGAAATGCATTTAAGCATCACTTTTGAAAATCTCAACATGAATGTCAAAAATCACTATAAACCTGTCAATATAAACATGAATGTATACAAAATGACATGAGGGCTGAAACTGAAGACTTGAAATCATAGATAGGGCCTAATTTGATATCTTAAGCTTGAATAGAGTGAAAAAGTATGGGTATCGCTTCTTCATGTCTACTTCGGCTCCCTAAGTGACACTTTCGAGTTCTTGATTCCTCCAAAGAACATTAACGGGAGCTAGACCTTGTTTCTCAACCTCGTCACTATTATCCAAAATCTCTACCGGGACCTCCTCATAGGTCAAATTATCTTCCACGTTACCCACAACCTTTAAGGGTACTATAGCACTTGTGTCACCAACATGCCTCTTCAACCTAGACACATGGAAGATCGGATAAACCATATTAATATCCGTAGGCAACTTTAATTCATAGGCAACCTTACAAATTCTCTTCAAAACTCTATAAGGACCCACAAATCTTAGGTTCAATTTACCTTCCTTGGTAAATCGAACCACGCCTTTCTTGGGTGAAACCTTTAAGTAAACCCAATCACTAACCTTAAACTCAAGATCTCTTCTTGTTACACAGGAATATGACTTTTGCACACTTTGATCCATCTTTAATCTTTTTGCTTATCAATCTCACCTTATCCAAAGCTCCCATAACCAAATCTGGTGTATTCAAAGCCATCTCAACCATCTCATCGAGGTACATTCTCGTAGTCTCTATCTATTTTGATGGAACCGAAATGAATTGAATAGGATGATTCATGAGCCTCTTTCACCATCAACTCCCTAAAGTCATCAACATTGGTACACACAATCTACCTTGGTACCTAAGGGTACCATCTTCCCTTTGGGAGAAAACCTCCACTTTGCCATCGCTAACTCCAAGGCCTTCAACTCTAGCAAGGCAGGGTCAAGATCTTGTTTTTCCTTTACCTCCTCAAGCAAAGAAAATTTAGAACCATCGACAACCACTACACCACCATTATCAACTTCATCCAATCTAACCCCCGATCTAGCCAACCAGTGAGCCTCTCTAGCCGCCATCATGAACATGGCCTTTACTACCCACGGACACTCTACTTCAAGCATCTATAATATTAGTGTTCGCTAGAGTGACAATGCACACTCATATCATAATCTTTAAGGTGCTCTAACCGCCTTTTTTGCGTCAAGTTAAGCTCTTTTTGGGTGAACACAAATTGGAGACTCTTGTGGTTGGTAAGCACATCAACATGAACACCATATAAGAGTGATGCAAAATTATTAAAGCAAAATACCACAGCCGCCAATTAAGATCATGGGTGAAATAGTTCTTCTCATGCACCTTAATTTGTCTAGAGTCATATGCTATCACCTTACCATTTTGTATCAAAACACACCCCAACCAATTCTTGAGGCATCACAATAAAAAACAAATCCTTCCAACCCTTCCGACAGAATTAAGATAGGAGCGGAGACAAGCTTATCATTCCAGGTTTGGAAGCTCTTCTCACATTTACCGATCCACACGAACTTCGCCTTCTTTTACGTCAACTTAGTCATAGGAGAATCAATATAATAGAAATGATTTACAAAGCTCCGATAATAACCTGCCAAAACCAAGAAACTTCTAATTTCCGATGGAGTCAAAGGTCTAGGCCAATTTCTAATCACCTCCATCTTCTTAGGATCTATGTTAATGCCACCACCCAACACCACATGCCCTAGAAAGTCAAACGCTTTCAACCAAAACTCACATTTTTTCATATTTAGCATACAATCTCTCCTCTCTCAAGATTTGTGAAGCACCCTCAAAGTGATTCGCATGCTCCTCCTCACTATGGGAATAAATCAAGATATAATCAATATAGGCCACCACGAACATGTCAAGGTAGGTTTTAAAGACTCTATTCATAGGAACCATAAATATAGCCACTGCATTAGTTAACCTAAAGGACATAACCACAAAATCAAAGTGCCCCTACATAGTTTGAAAAGCCGTCTTGGAAATATCACACTCCCTCACTTTTAGTTGGTGATACTCGGACCGAAGGTCAATTTTAGAAAATTGACTAGCCCCTTGAAGTTGATCAAAAAGGTCATCAAGGGTACTTGTTCAGTGAAATTTTTTCGAAATATTGGATATTTTGATAGCAAAGGAATTCTTTCATCTCAAAATCGGAATAATATTCATTATTTAAAGTGGTTCTTTCGATCATTCATCGAAAGGGGACACTTGATTTTGAATTTGACCAATTGAGATATCAGGAAACAATATTCTTAATTTCTTCATTCGAAGTGAATTCTTAGCCTATTTCTGTATTCTTTCTAGATTCAAAGACTAACCACAAAATCACAAAGAAAATAGATTCATAAGTTCGATACCTTGTATAAAACTCATGTGTGTAAGAAATATTCGATCGCATAGAGTGTACGAATGGGTTGATTAACAATTCACAGACGAAAAAATGGCAAAAAAGAAAGCATTCACTCCTCTTTTCTATCTTGCATCTATAGTATTTTTGCCCTGGTGGATTTCTTTCTCAGTTAATAAATGTCTGGAATCTTGGGTTACTAATTGGTGGAATACTGGGCAATCCGAAATTTTCTTGAATAATATTCAAGAAAAGAGTCTTCTAGAAAAATTCATAGAATTAGAGGAACTCCTCTTCTTGGACGAAATGGTCAAGGAATACTCGGAAACACATCTCGAAGAGTTTGGGATAGGAATCCATAAAGAAACGATCCAATTAATCAAGATACAAAATGGGGATCGTATCCATACGATTTTGCACTTCTCAACAAATACCATCTGTTTTATTATTCTAAGCGGGTATTCGATTTTGGGTAATGAAAAACTTGTTATTCTTAACTCTTGGGCTCAGGAATTCCTATATAACTTAAGTGACACAGTAAAAGCTTTTTCTATTCTTTTATTAACTGATTTATGTATCGGATTTCATTCACCCCAGGGTTGGGAATTAATTATGTGCTCTATCTATAAAGATTTTGGATTTGTTCATAATGATCAAATTATAGCTGGTCTTGTTTCCACCTTTCCAGTCATTCTCGATACAATTTTTAAATATTGGATTTTCCGTTATTTAAATCGTCTGTCTCCGTCACTTGTAGTTATTTATCATTCAATGAATGACTGATAAAGGATCCATTGATATTAATCTAATCCAATTAGAATGCTTGGTACTTTGTAGTTGTACATAAGCAAAGTATTGAAAATCGTATTTACTCTTTCTATTTCTAACCATCGGAAAGATTCATCCTAGATTATTCCAGCAAATAGCAGAATCGTGGCTAGGGAACTATACTAGCGACCTACCCAATTTATTGTAGAAATTTTCGCGATCAATGATTGGACCATGCAAACTAGAAATGCTTTTTCTTGGCTAAAGAAACAGATTACTCGATCTATTTCCGTATCGCTCATGATATATATCTTAACTCGGACGTCCATTTCAAGTGCATATCCCATTTTTGCACAGCAGGGTTATGAAAATCCACGAGAAGCGACTGGGCGTATTGTATGTGCCAATTGCCATTTAGCTAATAAACCCGTGGAAATTGAGGTTCCACAAGCGGTACTTCCTGATACTGTATTTGAAGCAGTTGTTCGAATTCCTTATGATATGCAACTGAAACAGGTTCTTGCTAATGGTAAAAAAGGGGGGTTGAACGTGGGGGCTGTTCTTATTTTACCGGAGGGGTTTGAATTAGCTCCTCCCGATCGTATTTCTCCCGAGATGAAAGAAAAGATTGGCAATTTGTCTTTTCAGAGCTATCGCCCCAATAAAAAAAATATTCTTGTGGTAGGCCCTGTCCCTGGTAAAAAATATAGTGAAATAACCTTCCCTATTCTTTCCCCGGACCCTGCTACTAAGAAGGATGTTCACTTCTTAAAATATCCTATATACGTAGGCGGGAACAGGGGAAGGGGTCAGATTTATCCCGACGGCAACAAGAGTAACAATACTGTTTATAATGCTACAGCAGCAGGTATAGTAAGCAAAATTATACGAAAAGAAAAAGGCGGATATGAGATAACCATAACGGATGCGTCGGAGGGACGTCAAGTGGTTGATATTATCCCTCCCGGACCAGAACTTCTTGTTTCCGAGGGCGAATCCATCAAATTTGATCAACCATTAACGAGTAATCCTAATGTAGGCGGATTTGGTCAGGGAGATGCAGAAATAGTCCTTCAAGACCCATTACGTGTCCAAGGACTTTTGTTCTTTTTGGCATCTGTTATTTTGGCACAAATCTTTTTGGTTCTTAAAAAGAAACAGTTCGAGAAGGTTCAATTGGCCGAAATGAATTTCTAGATTCGCAGATTTATCGATATCAAGTACGTAAAAAGAACCAAATTCTTGTTGGCGATTATTTATGATCAAAAAATGTAATTATGAAAACTCCTTTGTCTTATTTATACTCTTCTTCAAAATCTACATACTATGTGGTATAAGGGATTCCCAGCA
>JAOTQJ010000083.1:6975636-6990011 GCA_025642045.1 Solanum sejunctum
TTCCTCTTCTTCTTCTTCTCCTCTCTTCTTCTTCTCTTCAAAATTCTAAGTAGAAGAACATAAGAGGGGTATATATAAAGAGGGTAAGGTTTCCAAAATTGCATCATAAGGGCTCCAATTTAATATATTGTTCAATTAGGCCCCAAACTTTTCTATTTTTAATCCAATTAAGGACTTACGACTCAAACTTAATTATTTACGCTAAATTCACTTGATACTCCAATCATACATCAAAAAAAAGAATTACCTGAGTTCAACTTACACAACATTTACAATAATATTCCCAGTTAGATAGTTATACTTAATTTAAGAAATACGGGGTCTAACAACATCGACAAGGCTGACATGGGAGTTGCTCAAATACCATCTGTAACGACTTTGTAACACCCCGTGAAAATTTATCAAAACACCCCAAAAACATATCGTGTGCATAATGCGTCTTCCAAAGCTCTGATGGGAAATCTGAGACTGAATTTTTGATCAGCGCAAAAAATTGAGTCCAAAAAATGGTCTCGACTCAATTTTAGAACAACCGGGTCAAAAAATAATTTTTCAAAGCAGCCCAAAACAGTGAGGTTTCCACATCAAGGGCGTGATGCGCCTGTGACACGGAACCACACTTGAGTTTTTCCTCGAATTCTCGAGGGAAATTGATTTTGCAAAAAAAAAAAATCATTCCAATGAACTAGTGCAGGACACGTACCAGTGTCCAAAATGCAATTTTTTTGCTTTTAACTTCGAAAAGGGCATTTTTATCCTTCTCAATATATTCTTAAGTCCTTAAATGAGTATTTAAGCCTAAATACGTTCGAAAGGATTGTAAAACCCCATTCTTTCTAAGTCTAAACTATGTTCTGAGAGAAGTAGAAGAAGAAGAGAAGAGGTTTCGAGTCCAGGGCAAAATTTGTGAAGAGAGTTGAGGATTCTTTAATCATAGGTGTGTAAGGCTAAACTAAATATATGGGATTGTTCTCCCATATGTCCCATAGATGGTCTTAGAAGTGAATTAAAAGTTCTTGAGTCTACGTGCATGATTCTTGATGATTTTCTTGAGAAAATTATATTTGTTACATTTATTTTTATATATGTTGTTGATCATCATCAACTTGTTTTATTGAATTGAATACTTTTATGAGATATCGCATAAACCCTACTTATTATTTTATCAAAGATTCCACGAATGAAGATATGGATTGAGTCTAGGGTCTTGATTGAGAATATTAACAAAGATGGTGATTGTGAATGTGAGAATGATGGTAGATTAATAGAACTTGATGTTCTCTTGAGTCTCCATAAATAAGTTGTAATAATTTGGCTATTCAATTATTCCCTAATGATAATTTCTAAGTCCTAAGACAAGTGTATTGATGACTGAAGTAGATGAAATTAGTATTATTTGGATTAAATTAGGATCGGACCTTAGCTTGAGGAATAGTTCTACTCTTTCAGTTGATAGAATGATAGATGAGATGAGGACCCCACTTGAGAGGGGGGTGGCTGTGTAACAGTCCAGCTTTGACAAACAATAAGCTTTCTTGAGTTATGGGAGGAATATTAGCACCAAATGTGTAAGAGTGAGTCCCACCCGAAATCATTAACTACGTGGCCAGCATAAGAGAGGATTGGACCGTGAAAGTGGATGTTTCCTTTGTCCCGCAGAGCACTTAACAGACTTCTTTGGGATCCCTGACAGGCTCATCCTTTACTCTGGCAAGGTACTGAATGTATGTGGCAACGACATATCTTCGTGGTATAACTTATGGCTTATAGGGGGTGCTTGTCAGTTATAGAAACTACCATATGGTATTCACTCTTGATTGTACTCTGATGTTAATGCAATGGTATAAGGTGATAGAGGTGATGAGCTATTTCTCTATTCTTTATTCTTTCTTTAGATAGACATTTGGTATATTGATTGCTTTCTATGTTGAGTTAATTGTTATTTTCATATTATTCTACCCATTTTGGTTTCACTCAGTTATTTTACATACCAGTACATTATACAGTCCCCCTCTGGGACTACATCATTTCATGATATAGATACATGACTTTGAGATTGTCAACAGGCTCACTGTTGAGGATTGAAGATGTTCAGTTGATTTGTTAAGCCTCCCTTACTTTGGAGGATCCCTTTGGTGAGCCTCCCTTATTTTGGAGGATCCCCTTATATTTATTTTTCATCTTGCCCTAGAATTAGATTGATTAGCTTTATTTTGATTGAGGTAGTCATGGGTCTGTCATTGACACTATTTGATAATGATTGATTAGCTTTATTTTGATTGAGGTAGCCATGGGTCTGCCATTGGCACCATTGATAGTGATTGATTAGCTTTATTTTGATTAAGGTAGCCATGGGTCTGTCATTGGCCCCACTTGATAGTGATAGAGACTTCATAGACTAGAGTCAAATATTGATGTAAAATTGTGAGCTAGTTCTTCCTACTAGTCTATTTTTATAATATTTACATTGCGAACTGATGATGATGTACCCCCTTTACCCCCCTTATGTCTTTCGCTGATAGTAGATTGCTTAAATGAATGAATGTGATGAGGCCAAGTAGTTCGCTTGGGGACTAGTAATAGTCTCTGAGTGACAGTTACATCTAGGGTACCCTCTCGGGGCATGACAGACTTGCCCCAACATTGTGATGTATTGTACGCTCTTAGGCCTAGCTCATCACGGATTTGTCCCTTTGGACTCACCCCAAATGGCGCCTCACAGTATAGACCAGTCCTTTACTTATATACCCAGTATCTCTCTTGTGTTTTACCGATGTGGGACATCTCACCTCAAGATAGGTTGTTGCAGTTGTATCAAATTAATAATATTTATTTAATTTTTATTTACATTAATAGTATATTTATTTAATGATAAGTGCTATTTGTTTATAATTTTTAAATTGACGTAGCTCATACGTGCAAAGCACATACACTTTTCACTAATTAAAATACTCTGTTTTAGACAAAATCATCTTTTCACTATTTCTCTTAATTTATTATTTTGTCTTTTATTTGTTTAGTTTCAAGATTCACTTTCGAATTAGAATTTCTTTATATTATAATTTACTTTTCATTTAGGCCTCTAATAAATAATTGTCTAGACAGTGAAGGAAAAAAGTTACTATAATTTTAATTATCAAATATTTTATTGATAAAAGTACGTAATATAGGAAATTTAAAAAGAAAAAGAATAATTAAAATTATGTTGATTACATTAAACTACTCCTTTTATATTTAGGAGTTTTTTTAAAAAAAATTCAATTTTAATCAATTAATTATTCGATGTCGATTCTGAACATCGGATGAATAATTAAAAAAATGTATACTTTTATGATAATGCTAAGAATTTTCAACTGTTTATAGTATTCAATTTAATAATATTAGCATGACACACTTGCAACGCACGCAAGCTAAACTAGTACTATTAAAAGCACAAAGGTCCTTAGAAATGTTGTTTGAACTTTTTGCCCTTCATTAAAATTTCTTGCTTTAGACAAAATTGTCTTTTCACTATTTTGTTTAGTTTATTATTTTATTTTTTATTTATTTAATTTTAAGATTCACTTTTGGATTAGATTTCTTTAAATTTAGAATTTATTTTTTATTTAGGATTATAAAAATAATTGTCTAGGCTAAGCAGGAAAGAAGAGGAAAAATATTATGCTATAGATAAAACTATTTTTTTACCATTTTTCTTGAATTATTATTATTATTATTAATTTGTACTGTCTAAATTATAGGATGATAATTGAGCATCTATTTTTAATATTAGGAGAATAATTAGTTATCTTTACTTTTAATTGTAAAACTCATTAAATCCTACGACTTACATTATTTTTTATATGAAATTATTCATTTAGCTTTATGTCTCTCTTTAGAATTAGGCTTTCTGTAACTACTTATGTCATGCCCTGGGAGGGTACCATCGGCGGAACTGGCAATCGGAGACTATTGCCAGCTCCCAAGCGAACCACCTAGTCCCATCACACTCGTTCACTCAATACATAAGTAGAAGACATTCAAGAATTTAGAAGGCTATCAATGGGCTATAAGTCATCAACTCTATCTATCATACGAAATATAAACAATGGAAAACAATTCAGTCTAAGATTTGAGAAAGGGGGAAAAGAAACTACAACATCAGCTATCATAAGTCTACGTCTATAAAGCCTCTATAGCTATTCTCTAAGAAGGTACCATGATAGACGATGGCTACCACAATCCAAACAAAGAACTCAAAGAAAATAAAAGCAAGTAAAGACGTCCTCCTGAAGGTAGGGCAGCACTCACCAAATTTGAAATCAAGGAGATCTGAAACTCAACAATTCACCTGCTGAAGTCCTTTGTCTACAGAATGTACATCATAAAATGATGCAGCACCAAAAGGGCATTAGTACATGGAATATACTATATGTAAAATGGGCTAAAGTAAAAAATATGGGCTATACAATATAATATGGCATCATCTCATCAATCACTCAACCTCAACTCAGAGTAAGGAACAAGACACAATCACATCACCATCCATCAAGACATGATACTATCACATCAACCTCAGAGTACTATCAATATGAAATCTATCTAGGAGTTTCTGTAATCAACAACCATCATCTATGAGCTGGTGATGATACAACAAAAAGATATCATTTTCACATCTGCCCAGTAGCTTGCCGAGGTAATGGACGAGTCTATCGGGGATTGCAAAAGAAGTCTATCAAGTCCTCAACGGGACAAAGAAAACATCCGCTTTCACGGTTTAATCCTCTTCTACACTGGCCACGTAGTTAATGAGTGCGAGTAGGACTCATTTTTATCCATTTTGGTATTAATACTCCTCCCAAGACTCAACAACTCATAAGTCTATCAATATCAGGCTGGTTATACAACTAACCCCCCTCCCCTCCCCCAAGACAGGGACCTCATCTCATATGACTTTCTATCAATTCAAGGAATAGAATTTTTCTTTCAAGGTCTATGTCAATCTCATTTGAACTCTGTGGATACTAATTTCATCAACTTCATCCATTACTATACTCATCTCAGGACTCAGACCACAACAATCAACACACCCACATAGTCAAGGCTCTAGACATTACCTCTAGGTTCATTCTTGAAGACTTTAACAAGGAAAATCCTATAGATTAAGTATACAATCATACAATAATACATTTAAACAGTAAATTTAAGTATGATGATCATCAATTTAAGAGAATATGTAAAAATTAAAGATAGTTTTCAAAATTTCAATCAAGAAATCACAGGTAAGACTCATCACTTTCAACTAATCAACCTAACTCAATCATGGGGGCACATAGGAGAACAATACCATGTTCTAGGTACCTTTACATACCTGGGATAAAGAATTAACAACTCTCCCTCAAGAACTTGGACTCAAATCTCAATCCTCTGCGCTTTCCTATCTCTTCTCTCAAGGTTTCTCTTGCGTAAAAGCTTAAGAAGAATGGGTTTAGAAACTCTCAATTGACAATAACGACTTTAAAAACATGTTTCAACAGTTAGTATAGGATGAAGAATGACTAAAAGGCCTTTCCCGAATTAAAAGAATATTTTTTTAAATCTGTACATTGGTTCGCGACGCGCTAGGGGCACGGACCAGTGTATTTCACAAATTTTCAAAAATTTTTAGTTCTTGTCAAAAAATTTTAAATAAATGTGAATGTGTCTCCGCGCCCCTCCACATCATGCCAAGGCGCGGATCGACACTATTTTGTCATCATTTTGCGAAAATTACTTTTCAACCCAATTGCTCTAAAATTAGGTTGAGCTCATTCCCCCACTCAATTTTCCATGCTAATCATAAATTTGGTCTCAGATTTTCCATCGGAGCTTTCGAAGATGCATTATGTGCATGATACATTTTAGGGGCATTTTGATAAATTTTGTGGGGTGTTACATCATCTCCCCTTTGGGATCATTCATCCTCGAATGAAGAGTAAAGGTAGAACAAAAGCATGAGTAACTCAAAACTCATCTCATTCATCACTCAGGAACTGAACCCTCAACTATCCATCAATTATCTATATCTGTCTTAGACTCGGGAATAGAGTTGAATTAGTACATCAACTTTGTGAAAGGAGACATTCAAGAACATTAAGGATAGGGACCTTACCTTCAACATCATCATCATTTGGCATGAATAGGTATGGGTATTTGAGTTTCATCGCTTCCTCAGCTTCCCACGCAGCTTGTTCAAAAAATTGATTCCTCTATAGACACTTGACAGAGACTATCTCTTTGTTCCTCAGCTTACGAACTTGTCAATCAAGGATTTGGACTAGAATTTCTTCATAAGATAGGCTACCATTCACTGTCGTGCTCTTAAAGGAATTGCCAAAGCAGGATCTGCCAAGCATTTCTTCAGCAGTGAAAAATGAAATACCGGGTGAACTCCATCTAGCTCAGTAGGCAGGTCTAACGTATAAGCAACTTTCCTAAACCTCCTCATAATCTGGTATGGCCCGATATAATGGGGACTTAGCTTCCCCTTCTTACCAAACATCATGACATATTTCATAGGTGATACCTTCAAGTATACCCAATCAACCACCTTAAAATCCAATTCCCTTCTCCTCACATCTATATAGGACTTTTGATGTCTCTGTACTGTTTTCAACCTTTCCCTGATGACCTTCACCTTCTCCATAGACTGGTGGACAAGATTATGTCTGATTAACTCATCTTCACCAACCTCGAACCAGCCAATCGATTATCTATATCTCCTCTCGTATAATGCCTCATAAAGGGTTATCTAAATGCTGGCATGGTAGTTGTTGTTGTACGCGAACTCAATCAATGGTAGATAGTCATCCCAATTTCCTTTAAAGTCAATGACAAATACTCTTAACATATCCTCCAAAGTGTGGATAGTGCACTCTACCTGTCCATCTGTCTGATAGTGAAGGGATACGCTCAGATTCACTTTCGTACCTAATCCTTTATGAAATAATCTCCAAAATTAAGAAGTGAATTGAGCTCCTCTATCCGAGATGATGGAGAGGTAAACCCCATGCAACCTCATGATTTCATGAATGTATAGTCTAGCATACTCCTCAGCCATATTAGTTGTCTTGACTACCAAAATGTGGGCTGATTTGGTCATCCTATTAACAATCACCCATATCAAATCATGCTGCTTTTGGGATCTTGGTTAGCTAGTTATAAAATCCATGTTGATCATCTCCCACTTCCACTCAGGAATTTCAAAGTTCTAAGCCAATCCACACGGTCTGTGATGTTCAACCTTAACCTATTAACAACTGGGACACTTAGAGACGAATTCCGCAATGTTCTTCTTCATTCCATTCCACCAAAAGACATCTCTCAAGTCATGTCATATCTTGGTGGAACCATGATGGATGGAATATTTGGATCTATGAGCTTCGTCTATGATCCTCTCTCGAACACTGTTAACACCACGCATACATAATCTACTATAGTATCTTAACACCTATCTCCCCCTTTGGAGAAATCCCTCACTTCTACTTGTGAACCACTTCTTTCTTGGAACAAGATAGGGTCTTGATCTTGCTTTTCCTTCACTTCTAACACTAAGGACAAAGCAAAACCATTTTAAACATTAACTCTGCCTTCATTGTTCTCTTCAAGTTGCACTCCCAGCCGAGCCAATCTATGAACTTCCTTAGCTTATTCTCTCTTCCCTTCCTCCACATGGGCAGTGCTACCCGTAGACAACCTGCTAAGCGCATCAACAATAATATTAGTGTTACCTAGCCTTACCTGGGTGGTAGAGGATGCTCATATCATAATCCTTGAGTAACTCCAACCATCTCTTCTGCCACAAGTTAAGCTCCTTCTGACTGAATATGTATTGCAAACTCTTGTGGTCAATGAACACGTCCACATGCACTTTATATAAATAGTGATGCCAAATTTTAAGTGTGAATACTACTGCAGCCAACTCAAGATCATGAGTCGGATAATTCTTCTCATAGATCTTAAGTTGTCGGGAAGCATAAGCTACCACCTTCCCTCTCTGCATCAACACAAAACCCAGTCCAATTTTGGATGCATCATAGTATATCACGAAGTCTCCCATCCCATCTGGAAAGGCAAAACTAGTGTTGTAGTCAATCTAGTCTTCAACTCTTAGAAACTCTTCTCACATTCCTTAGAACACTAAAACTTGGCCTTCTTTTGAGTTAGCTTAGTCAATGGTGATAACAAGGAAGAGAAGACCTCAACAAAGCTACGATAGTAGCTTGGTAGACCCAAGAAACTTCTTATTTTCGTCGGAGAATTTGGTCTAGGCCATTTCTTAACCACTTCAATTTTCTAAGTATCTACCCGAATACCATCTCCCAAAACAACATGGCCTAGGAAAGCCATTGACTTGAACCAAAACCTCACAATTTGAGAATTTTGAATACAACTCATGGTCCTTAAGAGTTTGTAAGACCACTCTGAGATGGTTAGCATGCTCCTCTTCATCCTTTAAATACACCAGAATATCATCAATAAACACAATCATGAATATATCAATATACAGTCTGAATACCTTATTCATCAAATCCATAAAGGCTGCTGGTGCATTAGTCAACCCAAAGCATATGACCAAGAACTCAAAATGATCATACTGTGTCCTAAACACTGCCTTTGGAATATCACTTTTCCTCACTTTTAACTGGTGGTAACTAGATCTAAGGTCTATCTAAGAGAAATAAGTAGCAGCCTGGAGTTTCTCAAATAGATCATCTATCCTTGGAAGAGGGTATTTAGTCTTTATTGTGACCTTGTTCATTTGCTGATAGTCTATGCATATTTTGAGAGACCTATCTTTCTTATGCATGAATAAGACAGGAGCACCTGAAGAAGAGACATTAGGCCTTATGAAACCTTTCTCTAGCAAGTCTTTTAATTATTCTTTCAATTTTTTCAACTTTGTAGGGGCATTCTATAAGGTGGAATTAAAATGGGTTTGGTCTAGGGAAGAACATCAATCCCAAAGTCAATCTCCCTATCAGGAGGGAATCCAGGTAGATCATCAGGAAACACCTCAGGAAACTCATTCACAATTAGGACTGACTCAAGAGTAGAAGATTTATCATCATCAGATTTAACTCGCACCAGGTGAAAAATACAACCCTTGGAGATTAACTTTCTGGCTCTAAGATAAGAGATAAGCTTTTCGGTATTTCATGTTTCACTGCCTTAGGTTCAGGAGAACTCCCTTTCTATTCTAAGACAGGTTCATTAGGAAATTAGAACTTGACAATTTTAGTTCTACAGTCAATCGAAGCATAACAGGCGTGAAACCAATCCATGCCAAGTATGACATCAAAATCAACCATCTCCAGTTCTACTAGGTCTACTAAGGTGTCTCTATGATAAATGGATACCATATAATCCCTGTAAACCCTCTCAGCTACGATAGACTTACCAGTAAGAGTGGAAACAGCAAAACGTTCAAGCAAACACTCTGGTAGAATCTCGAACTTACTAGCTACATAAGGGGTCACAAAAGATAAGGTGGCACTCAGGTCAAGCAATGCATATCAATCAAAAGTAAGGACTCAAATCATACCTGTAACCACATTTGGTGCAACCTCCTGATCCTGTCGATTATCTATAGCATAAAGGCGATTTGTCCCACCTCCTATACCAGCAGTAGTACCTCTTTGATGATTGCCCACTGGGGGGCATTGTGGAGGACTATGCTCTGCTGCTCCTTTCACCTTGCCTCCTTTTTGCACATTCATACTAGAAGTGACCAGTCTATCCACATGAATAGCAAATATCCTTGCCCACACGACACTCTCCTAGATGAAGCTTACTACACTTGTCACAAAATGGCTTTCCCCATGCACCTTGGGATACACTGGCTTGAGATTGAGCATTCTGAGCCCTATAATTCTGGTAACCATGAGATTTCTAATCATATCTATTTGGCTGAATGAGTGCACTTGCCACAGAAGGTGCATGGTGAGATGGCCTTCTCTGGAAGTAGGACTTGTCACCCTTATTCTGCTTCTGCTGGCTAGGCTCATGTCCAGCTAATTATGTCTTTCTGTTCATCTGTTCTTTCCTATCTATCTTCTTGTCCTCCTCTATCTGTTGGGCTACACCATGATTCTATAGATGTCCATACCGGGAATCAACAAGGCTGCCTTGCATTCTTTCTACATATATCTGCCCAGGTTAAATACAAACTTCGTCATCTTGACCCTTATGTCTTAAACCATCTCCGGAGCATACCTAGACAGCTTAATAAACTTAAGGTTATACTCTTTAACTGTCATCCCTCCCTGCTTTAGGTTCATGAACTCATCCACCTTCGCCTCCCTCATCTCTTGAGAAAAGAAATGGTCAAGGAAAGTATCTTCAAACTCTTCCCATTCTGCAGGCTCTACATTCTCACCCCTACTCTCCTCCCATTAGTTGTACCAAACATTAGCAATGTCTTTTAGTTGGTAGGAAGCTAGCTCCACTCCCTCAACCTCATAAACATACATAGCTTTCAAGACATTATATTTCTCATCAATAAAATTCTACGGCTCTGCCTCCACCTTCGACCCCATATAAACTGGCAGGTTCATCCTCAAGAAGTCTCTGAGTCGGGTTGCAGCTGACAGTTCCTGTGACCTTGAGCTAGGAGCTTGGTTGTTACCCTTAAAGGCCACTAGTTGATTTAGCATAGTGATGACTCTCCTAAACTCTGCCTCGGCATTGGGAGTTGGTTGGGGCTGAGCAGGGGGCGCCTGTGGGACATCAGCAATCCTGGCAGGGCGTCCTTATTTCCTAGTCTTTATCTAAGCTGGTACCTCAGGTTGGGTGTGTAGACATCACAATTTTTGTAGAACTCAATAAGATAGTCCTATTTCAATTAGGATTTCTTAGAGGCTACTCTACCCTGAACCCTAATTCATGCCTATACAAAGGGTATTATATTTGTTTGAAAAGACATATCAAATATCCATAGAGAGATCAAAATATGATGACGTAGGGAGGTCAAAATCATCCTTTCTTCGAAAAATATGCTACTAACGGCCCTCGAATCATGGAGATATCTTAGGAGAGAAGAATCAAGAGAGTAATAGATTTGTACGCCACATGCTTATGAATAAAATTATGTTTCTTTATATTTTATTTGTGAATTCAATTTATTTTTCATCACTTTTAAAATTTGTTGTAAACAAACTGGCACCGCCAGTGGGACCAAATCTGCAAATCTCTTCTATCATAAATGAAATCTGCAAATCTGAAGCTACGAAACCACAAAGGTAAAAGAAAGAGTACTTCAAGTCTCGTCTTGAAGTTTCATCAAGTCTACACTTCGACAAGCCTTGAAGCAGGGGATATTTGTAGACATCAAAATTTTATAGCACTCAATAAGATAGTCCTATTTCAATTAGGGTTTCTTGGAGGCTACTCTACCCTAAACCTTAATTCATGCCTATGTAAAAGATATTATATTCCCTTGAAAAGGCATCTCAAATATC
Source organism: Solanum sejunctum (assembly GCA_025642045.1). Lineage (NCBI taxonomy): Eukaryota > Viridiplantae > Streptophyta > Magnoliopsida > Solanales > Solanaceae > Solanum > Solanum sejunctum. The sequence continues at coordinate 6,987,114 of JAOTQJ010000083.1, forward strand.
CATAGAGAGATCAAAATATGATGATGTAGGAAGGTCAAAATCATCCTTTGTTCGAGAAATATGCCATTAACGACCCTCGAACCACGGAGAAATCTTAGAAGAGAAAAATCAAGGGAGTAATAGATTTGTACGTCACATACTTAAGAATAAAATTCTGTTTCTTCATATTTCATTTGTGATTATAATTTATTTTCCATTATTTTAAAATTTATTGAAAACAGAGCGTTCTTAGCAGCTAAGGTTGAGGCATCTTTCTGAAAAGTTATTCTCTTTGGAGGCATTTTTTGTAAATATGTAATGCACGAGTTAAAATGAGATTTCCATAAGGTTAAACTCTATCGCACGAACTTAGATGATAGAAGAAGGGTAACACTTCCTAATGTCCTATAGTCTTCTGCTTAAGAAGGTGGTGCACAACACACCTATAAATAAGACTCTACTAGATACGGCTTCATAGGCTCCCTAGGACACTCGAATTGTATGCTCTAATACTAAGTTTGTCAAGTTCAGGGAGGGTACCCTAGGCGTAACTGGCACTTGAAGACTATTGCTAGCCCCAAGTGAACCACCTAGTCTTATCATACTCGTTCACTCAATACATAAACAGAAGACATTCAAGAATTTAGAAGGTTATTAGATGACTATAAGCTATCAACTCTATCTATCATACAAAACATAAACAACAAAAAACAATTCAGTTTAAGATTTGAGAAAGGGGAGAAAAGAAACTGCAACATCAGCTATCATCAGTCTATGTCTATGAAGCCTCTATAGCTACTCTCTAAGAAGGTACCATGACAGGCCATAGCTACCACAGTCCAAATAAAGAACTCAAAGAAAATAAAAGCAAGTAAAGATATCCTCCTGAAGGCGGGGGAGGAATCACCAAATTTGAAATTATGGAGCTCCAAACCACAATGATTCGCCTGAAGTTCTCTGTCTATAGAATCTGCATCATAAAATGATGCAGCGCCAAAAGCGCGTTAGTACGTGGAATATACTATATGTAAAATGGGCTAAATTTACAATATGGACTATACAATATAATATGACATCAGCTCATCAATCACTCAAACTCAACTCAGAGTAAAGAACAAGACTTAATCATATTACCATCTATCAAGACATGATACTATCACATCAACCTCAGAGTACTATCAACATGAAATCTATCTGGGAGTTCCTATAATCGATAACCATCATCTATAAGCCGATAATGATACAACGAAGAGAAGTTGTTGCCACATCAGCCCAATACCTTGTTAGGGTAAAGGATGAGTCTATCGGGGATCCCAAAAGAAGTCTATCAAGTCCTTAATGGGATAAAGAATGCATCCGCTTTCACGGTTCAATCCTCTTCTACACTGTCCATATAGTAACGAGTTTAAGTGAGACTCACTCTTACCCATTTGATGTTAATACTCCTCCCAGGACTCGACAGCTCATAAGTCTATCAACATCAGGCTAGTTATACAATCAACCTCCCCCACCCCCCAGACAGGGACCTCACCTCATCTAACTTTCTATCAATTCAAGGAATAGAATCTTCCTTTCAAGCTTTATCTCAATCTCATTTGAACTCTATGGATACTAATTTCATCAACTTCAGCCATCATTATACTCATCTCAGGACTCCGACCACAATAATCAATACACCCATACAATCAAGGCTCTAGACATTGCCTCTATGTTCATTCTTGAAGTCTTTAACAAGGAAAATCATGTAGATTAAGTACACAACCATACAATAATACATGTAAATAGTAAACTCAAGTATGATGATCATCAGTTTAAGAGAATATATAAAAATTAAAGATAGTTTTCAAAATTTCATTCAAGAAATCACAGGTAAGACTCATCACTTTCAACTAATCAGCCTAACTCAATCATGGGGCCACATGGGAAAACAATCTTATATTTTGGGTAGCCTTTACATACCTGGGATAAAGAATTAACAACTTCTCCTCAAGAAGTTGGACTCAAATCTCAATCCTCTGTATTTTCCTATCTTTCCTCTCAAGGTTTTTCTTGTGTAAAAACTTAATAAGAATGATTTAGAAACCCTCAATCGACAATAACTGACTTTAAAAACATGATTTAAGGCTTAGTTGTTAGACCCCGTAATTAATCCGCTCGAAGTAAATCGTTCAATTGGAAAAGTTATGGTGAACATGGCGTATTCTAAATTAAGTAAGTTCGCGGTGTTTAATTATAATTAGAGCGTATATTTTAAGTTGGAGTCGGGGGTCCTCAATTGAATTGAAAATAGAAAGTTTAGGGACCTAATTGATCAATGGGCTAACTAGGAGCCCTAAGGGTGCAATTTTAATAATTTCATTTTCTATAAATACCCCCTTAGTTCACAAATTAAGAACATTTTGTTCTTGGGGTCTTGAAAGCTTGAATAAGTGAAGAATAAGCTTGAGGAAGAGAAGAAGAGAAGGAAAGGAAATCTTGCAACAATTGAGGTAAGTTTCTAATCCAATTTATTTTCTTATGCCTTTGAATATGGATAGGAGAGGAAAGTGTTAAGAACTTAGGAGAAATGGGTTGGCTTGGGGTAAAGATTAAGTGTTGATATGTATATGTAAAAGTGCCTAAGGATGTCTTCTATATGTGTATATCTATAATTGAACGAAAATTGAACCGAAGGAGCACGAATCGAGAGCCAAAAATTTGAAGCCAAAAACGGGTGAACAATAGAAACCCCTCTCGGGTTTCTACAGTGAATTTGCCATAAATACATTTTTTTTGGCTTCTCAATAAATTGTTGCTTCTAGGGTGTTATATTGAGGCCCCTAAGTATCGTGGTACATTTGATTTTGGTGGAAAAATGCCTAGAAACTAAAACGCGGAGGTTTGAACATTTTGAGGGCTATATGGCTATATTCCATGTTT
>JAOTQJ010000083.1:6990111-7012953 GCA_025642045.1 Solanum sejunctum
CAAGACCGCAGCGGAGACCTTGTCGGCCCGCATTTATGTATATGTATAAATGGCTACATCTTTGTATTGTTGTCTGGATTGCTACTGAATTTTCTTTGCAGGTGCAGTTAGTTAATAAAAACAGAGGAAACTCTGCCAAAATTTCGGTAGAATTCTTAGACTTTAAGTTGTGATTTTGCGAGTTAATATTGATTTAAGTGCCTAATCGGCACGAGTCATGGCCTCGGGGTTGGGCTGTGACAATATTGACCCTATATATTGTAAAACTAACATAATTGTAGAATAAATTTCAATAATTAGGTCACTTGAGGTTTTAAATTTAATTTTTTGAAAATACAATGTAATATTGCCATTTGGGTCAATATAAATTCCTTTAGTTGATCTCCTAAAATAATAATATATTTTGGTCTATCATATTTGTTTGGTCACTTTCTTTACAATGACACTGTTATACCATTCTAAACTAAATACGACTTACGTATTTTGTTTCAAAATTCTAGATTCTTCTCAACAGGTTCAAAAGATACAAGATATGCAAATGTATACGTCATATATAAGGTATGTATTTTTATTTTTTTTCTACACTTAGTATACTATTTTAGGCCAGTCATATTATTATCCTTTTACGAATGTTAGTTACTTATATATGAAACATAAAATTTTATATCTTATCATTTTTACAACGTATAATTATTATCATTTTATCACTATATGTAAATAAAATACTAAACCCCGGTATATTTTTACCAACATTCATAATCAAATTTTGTTTCACAATAAATATATATAAGACAATAAGCTTAGCATAAATTTTAACATTTTTTTTTACATTGCCACACATTATGTTATGATATCATCCATTTATCTATTAAAATATCACTCTTACTTAATCTCACTCAATTTTCATATATTGTTATATTTTGAACTTTATCTATTATCTTATTTATTTATTTACTTTATAAATAAAGTAATAAGTTCTCATACCCAAACATTTCAGCATATTAATCATAATAAATCTTCATATGCTCATTTATTCTATTTGATTTCAAACGTACGTCTATATTTTCTAAACTTTCTTATATCCACAGTTTATTTATTTATACTTACTTACTTAGTTGTCTATAATAAATATATCATTATTATAGTTTTTTCACAAATATTATCGACAATACATATGACATACTTTGTATTTTTATTCCTTTTATAATTAATAAATTTTTTAATCACTAATTTTAAAAAAGATAATTGAATAATGTATCACAATTTATTTTCCTAAGATAAGTTTGAGAATATCTTCGGATAGGCTCTGAGGGAGGCCTAACACCTTCCCCTCGAGTAACCAAAATCCTTACCTAGAATTTTACTGGTTTCGCAAATTAAGACACAGTCTACATTTACATTTTCTTATATTGATTTTCTAATATTTTTCTTAAAATTAGGTGGCTACTCTAACACAATTTTTTCAAAAACTAGAGAGCAAAACCGCGTGATGTTGTGAGCTATTTTGACCAGTTCAAAAATGGGGCGCGACAAGTATACATCTACTCTAAACCACAGAACTATGTTGCCAGCATAGGATAGTCATTGCAGCTAGTTTGATGACTCTTGTCTCACAAGTGGACACTTATTCTGGATCCAAGAGAGAGATGATCGCCCTTTTCCATTGCAAGTTAAGGGTGGATGTGGCAACGATGCTGATTCGTTGTGCATCACCTAATTAAAGGTGGTGGAATGAGAATTTCGATTAAGAAAAACTCCCAAGTAACATTGATTTGACAATGACATTTCAAATTGAGTCTATTTTACTGAGCCTAATTTTAAAAGCATGATTTACTCTAAACTTGTATAAACTATTTTGAGCATGAGTTGTTGATCCGAGGTGAGTGAATTAAGCTTTACTTTTCTTGAGCTATTTTACATGTCAGTATATTCCATGTACTGATGTCCATTTGGGCCTGCATCATTTTATGATGTAGATACAAGTGACAGAGGGCTTTAGCACGCGCACCGTTGAAGCCTAAATCAGTACATCTGCGAGTTGGTGAGCTCCCCTTGTATTCCGGAGAAGCCCCTTTTATGTTCTTACTTCTGTTGAGTACTTTCTTTCTTAATTTTGGATGTCCATGGCCTATCATGGCACCATTCTATATGGTTGAGTAGAGGTTTCATAGACATTGGAGTAGAATATTTAACGAGTATTTTGTATCTAAACTTATTTTCATTATTAGCTACAATACAGTAGAGTTATGCAGCTATTTATCTTATTGGATATGATGTCTTACTTTCTTACTTATTCTTCCACTGTTGAGTATGATATGACGATGAGGTCAAGTGGTTCTCTTGAGGGATCAACAATGGTTCTTGAAGTGCCCACTACACCAAGGGTATCCTCTCGGGGCATGACAAATTTGGTATAAGAGCACCGAATTCAAGAGTTTTAGGGAGTCTATGAAGCGGTGTCTAGTAGAGTCTTGTTTAAGAGTGTGTTGTGCACCACACTACATAAGCAAGAGGATACAGGGCATTAGGAACTATTACCCTTTCTTGTGATCTGAGTTCGTGAGTAGAGTTGAAAACTCTATAAACTTAATTTCTAGATCATGTGTTACGCGATTGTAGATTATTCCTCCCAGATGCATTATAAACTAGAGAAATGCTTCAGCTAGCACTGGTGAGAACCCTACTTCAGAGGTGCCTGCTCAAATGAAAACGAGGGGCCGAGGTCAACCACCCAGTACTAATGGTGTTCCTGTGACACCAAGTGCTCTACCTGCTCCTACTTCAGAGGCCGACTTTTGAGGAGCCATTCTATACTCACCCAATTGATAGCTTCGTAGAGTGGTAATCAATATTCAAAAAACCCTAGTTCTAGATCCCATGAGCCAACAACTGCCTCTAGACTGAGACTTTCTGAGGATGAACCTATCTATCGGGGTCAGAGGTTGAGGAAGACCCTCAGAATTTCATTAATAAGATGTGGAAGGTGTTGAAGACCATGCATGTGATTGACACTGAGGGAGTTTAGCTTGCTGCTTATCAGCTCAAGGATATGGCCAATGTTTGACATAATCAGTGGAAAAAAGGTTGAGGTGATGACATTAAGCCTACTATTTGGGATGAGTTTGAGAGTGACTTCCTCGATTAATTCTTTCCTCAAGAGTTTATAGAAGCTAAGGTTGAGGAGTTCGTGAATTTGAAGCGGGAGGAGGTGACTGTCAAAGAGTATATCTTGACATTCATCCAACTATCCAGGTATGCACCAGAGATGGTTCCGAATATGAAGGCAAAGATGAGGAAGCTTGTATCTTGGTTGGGAAAACATGTGAAGTGGGAGTGCAAGGTGGAATTGTTGATTCCAAATATGGATATCTCCAGTCTATTGGGCATAGACCAAATATGGATATCTCCAGAATGATGGTCTATGCCCAATAGATGGGGGAGGATAAGAATAAAGATAGAGAGGAGCATCTGAGTAAGAAGGACAAATCGGCAAGGCCTGAGTCTACCCAGAGCAAGCAGAGTAAGAGGGATAAATACTATTTCCAGAAGAGGTATTCTCCCTATGCACCATCTTTAGTCAATGCACCAGCCCCGAGCTAGAGATATGATAAGAGATCCCAAAGTCAGCCAAACATTAGGGCACAGGGTGCACAGTCTCAAGCAAGTGTGACTCTTGGCCCTAAAGGGAAGCCACCTTGTGGGAAATATGGCAGGACGCATTTGGAAGGGTATAGGGATGGAGGAAATGCTTGCTTCAAGTATGGACAACAAGGTTCACTTTTAGAGGAAGTGTTCAATGTGGGGCAATAAGGCCCAATCTTCTGCCATAGCACCACTAGAAAGGGGTAACCAGTGATGTATTACACCAGGGGTAGGCGGTGTGAAAAATTGTCTGTATGTGATGGGAAATCGACAAGATCAGGAGGTTGCACTAAATGTCATGACGGGTATGTTTTGAGTCTTTACCTTTTCTTGTTATGCTTTACTTGATCTAGGTGCAACTTGCTCTTTTGTGATGCCATATGTGGCAAGTAAATTTTAGATTCTTCTTGAGTGTTTGCTTGAACCATTTTCTATTTCTACACCAGTTGGCTAGTTCATCCGAGCTGAGAGAATTTATAGAGATTTTGTGGTATCTGTCTATCATAAGGATACTCTTATTGATTTGATTAAGTTAGAGATGGTTGATTTTGATGTGATCCTTGGTATGGATTGGCTTTACCCCTGTTATGCCTCTATTGATTGTTGAACTCGTACTGTTAAATTTCAGTTCTCGAATGAGCCGATTATTGAGTTGAAAAGAGATTCTGTTGCACCAAAAGGTAAGTTTATTTCTTACCTCAAAACCCAAAAACCAATCTCTAAAGGATATATCTATCACCTTGTGTGAGTTAAATCTAATGATGTTGAGCCCCTTACTCTTGAGTTTGTCCCGATCGTGAGCGAGTTCCCTCATGCATTTCCTAAGGATCTGCCCGGAGCCCCTCTCGATAGGGAGATCGACTTCTTAATTGATGTTCTTCCTAGTACCCAACCTATTTTTATTCTACCATATAGGATGGCCCCTGCAGAGTTAAAAGAGTTGAGGGACATGTTAGAGAAAGGATTCATAAGCCCGAGTGTCTCTTCATGGGGTGCTCTGTTCTTATTCGTGCGAAATAAGAACGGTTCCTTAAGGATGTGCATTAACTAACACCAGTTGAATAAGGTGACCATCAAGAATAAGTATCCCCTTCCAAAGATTGATGATTTGTTTGATCAACTTCAGGATGCTACTGTCTTCTCTAATATAGACCTTAGATCAGGCTATCATCAATTGAAAGTGAGAGAATGTGATATCCCGAAGATGGCCTTTTGAACCTGATATGGTCACTTCGAGTTCTCAGTGATACCATTTGGGTTGAAAAATGAACCTGCTATTTTATGGACCTGATGAATAGAGTGTTTAGATAGTATCTTGATACGTTCTTGATTGTGTTTATTGATGTCATTTTTATGTACTCTAGAGATAAGGAGGAGCATGTCAATAACATTAATATCGCTTTGCAAACACTCTAAGATAATGAGTTATATGTAAAGTTTCTAAGTGTGAATTTTGGCTCAAATTCGTGGCTTTCTTAGGCCATGTGATTTCTGGATATAGAATTCGAGTGGATACTCAAAAGATTGAGGCGGTTAAGAATTGGCCGAGACCAATCTCACTGATGGAAATAAGGAGTTTTCTAGGTTTTGGTGGCTATTACCTAAGATTTGTTGAGGGATTTTCTTCCATATCTGCACCGTTGACCAAATTCACTCAGAAAAAGGCCAAGTTCCAATGGTTCGATAAGTGTGAGAGAAGTTTCAAAGAGCTAAAGATGAGGTTAACCATTGCACCTATGTTGACCTCTCCTGATGGAACATATGGGTTTGTTATTTACTGTGATGTTTCGAGAGTGGGACTGGGATATGTGTTAATGCAAAAAGGAAAGGTTGTTGCCTATGCTTCTAGACAGATTAAGGTGCATGAGAAGAACCATCCCATTCATGACTTAGAGTTGGCAGTGGTGGTGTTCACTTTCAAGATCTAGTGCCACTATTTGTATGGAGCATATGTTGATGTATTTACAGACCACAAAATCCTACAATAGGTCTTCACCCAGAAGGATCTTAACTTGAGGCAGAGTAGATGGCTTGAAATTCTCAAGGACTATGATATGAGCATCCTCTACCATCCAGGTAAAGCTAACTTGGTTGTTGATGCTCTTTACAGGTTGTCCATGGGAAGTACCACCCCTGTGGACTAGAAGAAGAAGGACTTAGCCAAAGTAATTCATAGACTGACACGATTGGGAGTTCAATTAGATGAATCAAGTGAAGGAGGAATTCTTGTGCATAATAGGTCTACATCATCCCTAGTAGTAGAGGTGAAGGAGAAATAAGATCGAGATCCAGTTCTATTATAATTGAAGGAAGATGTGCATAAGTTGAAAGTAATGGTCTTTGCCAAAGCGGGAGATGGAGCATTGAGGCATCAAGGTAGATTGTGTGTTCCAAATATTAATGGGGTTCAAGAGAGGATCATGGCAGAGGCCTATAGTTCAAGATATTCCATCTATCCAGGGTCTACCAAGATGTACTATGACTTGAGAGAAATCTACTGGTGGAGTGAATGAAGAGGGATATCACTAAGTTCATCTCCAAGTACCCAAATTGTCAACAAGTTAAAGTTAAGCACCAAAGGCCATGCGGAGGGGCTCAGAACCTTGAAATCCCAGAGTAGAAATAGGAGATGATCAACATGGACTTCGTTACAAGTTTACCAAGGTCTTGCAAACAACATCAATTCGTTTGGGTGATAGTTGAAGTATGACTAAGTCTGTATATTTCTTAGCAGTTAAGACAACTGACACCACAGAGTATTATGCCCGACTCTATATCAGAGAGATTGTGAAATTACATCCATCATCTTGGATAGAGGATCTCAATTCACTATCCAGTTTTGGAGATCTTTTTAGAAGGGTTGGGGTATGAAGATGCTCCTTAGCATAGGTTTCCACCCTCAAACCAATGGACAGGCAGAGCGTAGTATTCATATGTTAGAGGATATATTAAGAGTCTATGCCATTGACTTTAAAGTTAATTAGGATGACCACTTGCCATTGATAGAGTTTGTTAACAATAACAGTTTTCATTCGAGTATTTAGATGGCCCCATATGAGGCACTCTATGGGAGGTGTAAATCGCCAATTAGGTGGTTCGAAGTAGGTAAAGCAGAGTTGATTGGAACAGAACTATTTCACCAAGCTATGGAGAAGGTGAAGATCATTCGAGAAAAGTTGAGGACTGAGCAAAGTCGACAGAAATCCCACACAGATGTCAAAAGGAAAGACTTGGAGTTTGAGGCCAATGATTGAGTGTATTTGAAAGTGTCACCCATGAAGGATGTGATGAGATTTGGAAAGGAAGTTGATTCCGAGGTATATAGCCCTTTTCAGTTCATAAAGAGAGTGGGCAATGTGGCAGATGAGTTAGAGTTACCATCATAGCTAGAGGCCATCCACCCTATTTTCCACATTTCCATGCTCAAGAAGTATTTGGGGGATCCACAATTAGTGGTGCCTGTTGAGAGTATTGGAGTGAGAGACAGCTTAAGTTATGAGGAGGTTCCTGGCCAAATCCTTGATCGTCAAGTTCGAAAGTTGAGAACTAAAGGTGGCATTTGCTAAAGTATTATAGAGGAACCAATTCATAGAGGAATATACTTGGGAGGTGGAGGAGGATATGAAGGCTAGATATCCTTATCTATTTTTGCCTGTTGATGATGAGAGATTTTATGGTAAATATTTCCCTCTAAATTCTTGATTTTTCATTCCTTGAGTCCTCTTTTCATTCTTCGTATGATAGACGATAGAGTTCTAGATTCTGAGTAAGGATTGATGTGACTTGATGACTATTTGATTGTATTACGTGATGAATTTCTTGATTTATTGATTGCAAGAGTGAGGTGAGAGCTGGCTGATTGTTAGAGTCCATAAGGAAATTTGTTCCTTGTCCTAAATCCCTATCTTTCTCTTCATTCGAGAATAAATGATCCCAAGGGGAAGATAATGTAACACCTCATAATTTCCTCCTATCTAATTTAGATGAGTATGTGTAGAGAATTGCTACAAAATGACTGAGAAAAACTGCAGAAGCAAGTTACGAAAGGGGTTTAGTATGAGTCGTAGAGGGCTTTACGACTCGCAGATCGAGTTTAGTATTAGATTCCTGCGTTTCATATTTTAGGATCACTATATCTACAAAAGGAGTTTAGACTCCTAAAGAGCATTATGACTCGTAAGATAAGGTTTCGTACTAAGTTCTACTGTTCCATGTTGCAAGGCCCCTCTATCTACGAGAGGTCAGTTATGACTCGTATTTTGGATTATGACTCGTAAAAGAAGGCCTCGTATCAACTTCTAGTGATGTAGGATTTTCAGACTTCTAGTTACGAGGGTGATGTACGACCCGTAGATTGCTCTATGAGTCGTAGACAGGGTCTCGTAGACCCTATAGGTAGTCTTACTGAGGGATATTTTTGTCCATTATAATTTTTTTTTGTTAAATTCCTTCACGTTTTAGACTTGTATATAGTCTTGAAACATAACCCTGAGGGTATTTTATTCACCCTTTTTCCCCTTAAGGGTTTTTGAGAGCAAAGAGGAGAAGAGTAAGGAGCTAGGGTTTTCTAAACCAAGAGCAAAGGTTGGTTGAAGACCAATTATTCTTCAATTTTTAGGTATATAAGGCTTACCAAAGTGTGAAATTCCTTTTTTCACATGCCCCTTTCCATTTTTTAAGTCAAGAGTTGAGAAGAGTTGAAATTTGAGAAATTCCATTATGTTAACATTCTATCCTTGTAATCTATTATGAAGTCTCATTCTTCTTATTATACTACTTGAGAAAAATTACTACATAGCATGAGTATTGATATGCAATTTATACATGTACTTTATACTTGCTAGCATGAATCCTAATTTTCATGATTTTTGATAATTCTATGCATATTAATGAGTTGAGGTCGAGGTTGAGGTTGAGTACATGAGTTGAATAATTTGAGTATGAATGAGTATGAGAAGCATGTTGCATTGAGTCATATACATCTATGTTGCTACACATGAGTATCTTGTTTGCACTAAATGATGAGTCGAGTTGTATGATTCTAAATAACTATTCGAGTCGAAATTGAATCTATTAATTGCATTGATTGATTGAACTGTTGCATAATTGAGATAAATTGAGATGATTGACGAGTTGAGCTTTGAGATGGTTGATGAGTTGAGTTTTGAGTTGATTGATGAGATGATTGTTGAGTTGAGCATATTTTAGTCTTCGAAGGAGTATTGAGCACCAAGCAGGGAGCGAGTATTTAACCCATAAAACTATGTTGCCAATGTAGGATAGTCGTTACAGCTAGTCTGACGACTCTTGTCCTGCAAATGGACACTTATCCTAGATCCAAGAGAGAGTTGATCGCCCTTTTCCGTGGCAAGTTAAGGGCGGGCGTGGCAACAATGTTGATTCATTGTGCATCACCTAATTAAAGGTGGTGGGATGAGAATATCGGTTAAGAGAAACTTTCAAGTAACATTGATTTGAGCGTGAGATTTCAAACTGAGTCTATTTTACTGAGCCTAATTTTAAAAGCATGATTTTACTCTAAACTTGCATAAACTATTTTGAGCATGAGTTGTTGAGTCGAGGTGAGTGAGTCGAACTTTACTTTTCTTGATCTATTTTACATGCCATTATATTTCGTGTACTGACGTTCATTTGGACCTGCATTGTTTTATGATGCAGATTTAGGTCCCTCATGCGCACCGTTGAAGCCTAGATCAGTACATCTCTGAGTTGATGAGCTCCCCTTGTATTCCGGAGAAGCCCCTTTTATGTTCTTACTTTTATTGAGTACTTTCTTTTTCGATTTTGGGTGTCCATGGTTTGTCATGACACCATTCTAGATGGTTGAGTAAAGGTTTCATAGATATTGGAGTAGAGCATTTAATGAGTATTTTGTATCTAAACTTATTTTCAGTATAAGCTATGATACAGTAGAGTTATGCAGCTATTTATCTTATTACATATGATGTCTTACTTTCTGAGTTATTCTTCTGTAGTTGAGTACGTTGTGATGATGAGGCCAAGTGGTTCTCTTGAAGGATCAACAATGGTTCTTCAAGTGCCTGTCACGCCATTAAACATGAAATCTCAATTTGATTATTGATTGAATTTTTATTTTTTAAGAATAATTTTTATATCGGATAAAAATATAACTTAGTGATTTCCTAAAATTAGATGTTTCAGTATCTGTAAGCTTCATTTTATTATGAGTTAAGCAAATAATTGTTTTAAAAAATCATATTAAAAGATTATTATTTTAAATATAATTTTTACAATAATCACTAAGCTACATTACAAAAATTAAAAATTGAGAAATCATAGTTGAAAAACTGTTTAGAATCCCAAAATAGTAAAATCTTTCCATAAAAGAGAAGGGAAGGAGTATGTCCAAAATTGCTGAGCATATTTGCTTGCCATAATAGTGAAAGAGATCAATTCAGTTATATGAGATAAGATAATATTGTAATTAAGCAAAGTCACTAATTTTACAATCATGGGAATTTGAAGATGAACGTAATATATTTTAACTAAAGAAAGTATATTGATTGACAAGTTTTGCCAGTTGGATATAGGAATACTAATTCAGTCCTTGTTAGTATACTTGTTCTAGTTTTGGTCAATTTAATTCTAGTTGTGGTAAGAGTGGGGAAAATGCTACTCGAGTTTTTGAAAGATGAAAAATATTTAGTTGGACAGTAGTAGAAACAAAACCAACAAAAGGTTTCATGGGACTCATTTTTGCTCTGGGAGACCATTAGTATGTGTCAACAGAGACAATTGTACATGTTTTATGCTTTATCTCCTAGTTTGTTATGTGTTTTCCTCTTCTTCTTGTTTTCTTTTTCCTTTTGCATAGCTGTTTGGCTTTTCTAATGTCAAAACTTCTAATTTATGTGATTTACCTTTCAATTTGTAGAATTTAAAAGTTGTAAGGTGAAGTTGGCATTAACTTCAATTCAAGACCTTTTCATTAGTCATTCAGAAAATTTTGAAGAATGTAAGAACTTAATTAGAGGATGATCGTGGAAGCTTACTAATAAGTTATAAATCAAGCTAAACGATTACTCTCAAACGTCTAGAAAATATTAATAAGGATTTCTGAGAAAGAAGCAAAAACTGATAAATGCATGATATCTTAATTATATATTAATCCCAAAAAAGGAAGTTTATAATTTTGCTAGATTTTAGTCTATCATGTATAACATATCAACTTAGACACAAACATAGGTTGAATTGGTTTTTTTTATTAGCTAAGATATTAAGGAATCTGCGCACTTTTTGAAACTGAGTTCCAACGAGTATAACTATCGATATTGAACTTGGCATGAAAGGGTTCAGTTGGAAAGTCAAGATTTGAAGGTATGTACGGGTTTGGTACTTTTTGGGAGATTTTCAAGTTTTTTCCCCATGCAAGCCACTATAGCGGGTGAAACGCTGCTAATAACGAGTTGGTTGATTTGCTCCATAGTGGGTGTGTTCGTGTAATGTCCAGTAAGTTGGAAAGTTGTAATAAGAAAGAAAATGCAGAAAAAGGATCACCAGTGCAGGTTTTACGATACCATTTACAACTCGTAGACCACTTTACAGGTCATAGATGCGACCTTGTGGATAGTACCTAGACTTGAGATTGATTTTGGAAATCTGGATGGTTACAAGGTGCACTGTACAATGATCTACAATCCATAGATTGTAGTCACGGATAGGGGTCAGAAATCTAAAAATTTTGGGTCTTTGAACTTTTGATACGAACAAACAAGATGAGCCGTAAAAGAAGTAATGGTTATAGTTGGATTGGTAGAATACTCCAACACTTGAAAAATAATTTTACAAACTAAGACAATCTACAAAAGGGAGTCTTACGACCCGTAGGAAGTTGTACAAACCATAAATGGGCTCGTAGTTAGAGTCTTGATTATTGAAAATTTGGTTAGTTTGGAGGGGGGGTTTCGAGGGGTAATTATGTGTCGTTACGTGGTACGGGTTGTGAAAGTGGTTTGTTATTTGTTCTTCAGTTTTAAATATTGCAGTAATTTTTCTATGGACCAACAGCATAGGTCCATGGATGGATCTACAAGTTGTAAAGGGATCCCGTAGTTGGAGATCCTGAGGCATTGAATTTAATCCTGATTCCACAAAATCCCTTTATACAAATTGTAGATGGGTCTACAACCCATAGACTTGGTCCGTATTGCCTGTTTGACAGTTTTTAAACAGACTGTAGATGGGTCTATGACCCATACACTTGGTTTGTACTGTCTATTTGACAATTTTTAATTAAGGATATTTTGAACTTTTTCTACCCTCTTAACCCCTAAATTTCATTGTTTTGACTCTGTAAATCTATCCCTAATCATTTTGATACCGAAAATTCACCCCATCCACTCCAACCTGAAACTCACAATCCTCTCAAGTTTTCTTCGCTTCAAGATCCCCATTGAAGAATCAAGCTAGGGTTTCAAGTTCTACCATTGAACTCTTAATTTTCTCCAAGCAATTCACTCAAGGCAAGTGAGAATTCATCCATGGTACCTTCTATCCTGGAACCAAAATAACTCTCCATTTTTCTATCAAATTCAAGTATGAAATTTATGAAATTTTAAGTTGTTTCATTCATAGCATGAAATTTGATTCATATTATGAGTATTGATATAATTATATATGAATTGCCACTAATGATGATTTTAATGATTTTTTAATGTAAATTTTCTTACATTCTATCTAGGGTTCATGAAATTCTATATATAGTCTATCAATTATGATTCAATTGGTGTTATTTTACATGGTTAGAAAGGATTTTCTTCCAATGGCATGATTTTAAGTTGATTACATGTGACATATCCTTTTATCCTAGCTTTTCACTACAAGTCGTGATTTGTGAATTTACGAGTCTTTCAAGTAAGCTCATGAAAAGGATGATCTAAAACCCTAACAATACTTGTATGGAGGTAAGATTCATAATGATGGAAGGCCTACACCCATATTACATGAATCACATGAAATGAGCTATTAATGAACAAGTTTTATGAATCGGAATGGTAGCTTTGATTGCCTTTCCACGAGTTAAGTTCCATGATTTATGACAAGTATGAACTATGATTTATAACAAGCCTTTTGATTTTATGATAAGTATAACTCATGATTTTAAGAAGTATTCCATGGGATTTTGACTTAACACCGGGTGAATTTTGAGGTAGGGACTCAATCAAATGGTCTTAAGTAACAATCTCAAATCCCATAATTGTGTTGCCACTACAATATTATTGGCAATATGGCTTATCTAGTGGATCCACATATAGCACATATTCATGACACTCAACTTAGCGCGGGTAGAGCCTACTTTGACAAGTAGATTTTTCTTTTTCATTGTATGGAGAGGCATCAAAATTTCATATAATAGCTTGCATGGTCTTATTGTCGGTTATGGTTTCTATCCCACATATATTATGTTTCCTCATTCTTCTTATTTTAATTATTTATGACCCATGTCCTCTTACTATTTCTATTATGATTTTATTATGCATTGGCCCTGTTCATGTTTTATTATATTTTAATGACTTATCTATCATGCTATTTTTACATTTTGTCAATTGCATATCATGATTTATGATTTCTTATATTACACTGCTGACATACTTAATACATTCAAATGTACTAATGCAAACTTTTCTTGCCTACATTACCTAATAGTATAGGAGTTGACGATAACGATCCCACTTCTTGATGCTAGTGTTTAGATTCCATTGAAGCTTGAAATTGGTGAGTCCTCATGTTCTGAGGATGTCTCATGATTTGCTATGTTACTTTTTCGTTCATTTTAGACATCAAATTAACTAGGGCCTGTCCTAGCATGTTATATATATTTAGAGGTTTTTCAGACAATTGACGTAAAAGAGTCTGTCATTCTTCACCTCTTTTTTCTTTGTTATGGCATGATAGTTAGACCTTTTACATTACTTTTGCATTTTTGGTTTTTCTTTCTTACCTTATAGATGTTTAATAAGCTAAGAAGCCTGGTTGGGATTTCATTAGAATCTTATCACTATCACACCCACAGTCTAGCTTGGGATATGAAAATTTGAAGTCAGAGCACTAGATTTAAGGTATCCTAGGGTGTCTAAAAGTCGCAGCAAGTAAAGTATTATTCAAGGGTGTGAAGCGCACCACTTATATGAGTAAGAGACTGTGAGGTGTTTAGAAAATGTTTCACTTCTTTCTTGATCTATGTTATGTGATACAGTATACTCTGAAGCTTCTCTCCTCTAATGATTATTCTTTGCTATTTTTGGAAAATGCCTCTAAGAGATCCAATGCATAGAGAGATTGATGCTGATGAGGAACAAATCCCTCAAGCCCCTAAGGATCCCGTATCTAACCAAATGATCAATGTCGAGTTCCAGAATGCTATCTCCATGCTTGCCCAAGCGATGACATTTTAGTTTATTTTGCAGCGTTAGTGGTATAATTCATAAACTCTACCTTTTCGAAAAAATAGGAAAGGAGTTGATGGTGACAATTGATGATTTATTTTGTTGGTGAGTAATGCATTCATTTTTTACATCAAATTTAGATTTATGCAATTTATTATTAAAATATTTACCTTACTACAAGAAATTATTTAATTTTTAAATAACTATACATACTTGAATTTTCTTTTAACAAATTAATTTCATGTTTCTAATTCAAAGGTTGTGAAAAGTACTATAGAATGAAGGAAAGACAATCATTCAAAGCAACATTCATGCTTGGAAAGAGTAAGTAACATCCAATATCAATTTATTCTTTTTAGTAAGAATAAACCTACTAATAGAAGCTGAACCCAACAATTCTTTGAAAAAATTTTATTCCTAATATTAGACATTTAGAAATAATAATACTTAAATATATTTAATTGTATCATTTTCTTTAGTTTTTCCACTATTAATCACAAATTTATATTGTTCATTTAGTGGAGGTAAACAATACTCTTCAAAATATTTGTAATAATAAGAGAATCTAAAATTTTATTTTTTTTAACTCTCAAGTATAATAGGATGAATCACTTTGAGATTTTTTTCTTTAGTATTTGAACAACAACTTATTAATTCAAAGTATTATTATTCTAAAAAAAGTTGAAAGACTAATATTTTTATTCTCAAATTTCTAAAAAATCAAAGTGTCGATTTTTTAAATAATGTTATTTGACAATATTTTCTAATGAATCGAGAAAAAAGTGTATTTCAAAAAATATTTAATGAAATATAGTTTTTAAATTTAACTTTTTTAACAAATTATGATCATTTTGATTGTGAATAAAACAAATAGAACCATACAAATTATTCATAGCATATACCTTTTACATTATATTTAAATTAAATGTATGATTAGGATCATCCATTATTGTTTCATTTACTTAGAATTGTGTAGGTTATGTATGAAAAAAAAATTGGCAGAAAGTGTTATTCCATTTGATAAGTTTTAATTAAATTAGTTGGACTTCAATGTGGATTCTGAAACAAAAAATTATACTAAATCTATTTTAGTTAGATTCTAAGGGGTCGTTTGATATGATGTATAAGTTATAATAATTGCATGATAAAATGTAGGATTATTTTATCCCATGTTTGGTTAGAGGTATAAGATAATCCTTGAACTATTTATCCCACATTTCTGCCTTAGTGATGGCATAAATTATCTCATATATGTGGTGGGATAACTTCTCTTAAACTAACTTATTCTAAAATTGATTATCTTGAGATAACATATTGTTAACCAAACGAGCCTTTTAAAAGTATAACTTATTTATGTCAATTTATGTTTTGGTAACTCAAATATATTTGGGATCCATTTTATGAATTGACAAGAGTTGGTGGGACAGCATTTTTGAGCGTTCCAGTAAATGAAGATTGATCATCATACATACCTTGTAATTTAGTGAACTGTCACTATCTTACACTGCCTCATGACCTAATATATCATCACAACTTTCACGGCTGCTTCCAACTTTTGATCTCTGGGACCATCCTTCTCTTTTTTTTCCTGTCAATATTGCTTTACACGAACAAAAGAAGAAAATCTTATTCATGATTTCATTTGCCAACACAATATAATTCTAACCCATCGTCTTATTCTACCCGCCTTCTGATGCTAAAGGTAAAGACAATATACTACCAAACACCCTTTTAATTAGTTGATGTACTCTGTTAAAAATGCTTACAAGCATATTGACTAATCAATATCATATACACTAGTAATAGATTTAACAATTATTCAATCAAGACCACTGTACATGAGGATGGCAATGCCCCCATCTTCAGAAAATGAATTGACACCTTTTTCAAAATTGAGAGTGAAAAAACAAGTACGAACTAAGCTGTTGATTAATCGAACCTAGATTAATACATGAATTCAACAGCTACTTTTAACTCAAGGATAGAACGTGCAAGGAGAAAAACAAGAACCAGATGTCATCTAGGTCCTGAAAGTTCCATTGCTTCAACTACTAGTGATGATTCTTCTATATAATCAGAATATCTCTTTGGTGTACTCTCAGACGTTCTGTACCTAGGAGTCTCCACTTTCTGTGAAGCCTCCCATTTTTCAGCTAATCCATCTCCCTCCAACATCCTTAATACATCCGACATCTTTGGCCGATAAGTTGGAATGAATTGGGTACACAGAAGAGCAACTTGAACCATCTCTTCAAGTTCAATCTCGTCAAAGTTGTTCTTCAAATCTTTGTCCACCATGAGGTTCAGCTTTTTCTCTGCATGAAGCTTCATTACCTGCATTATATTAGCCAGTAAAATTCAACTCAGTAAATGATGGTTTCAACATTGGATCTTTACATGGCAACTCATTCTCATTTCACGCTATGTTTTTGGCACACGCAAACTAGAGATGGGGAACGCACCCAATCAAGCATAACGCCTTTCTGGTTGGCCCCTCGTCCGAAGTCCACAGCCTTCTGACCTGTAATTAGCTCAAGAAGCAAAATTCCAAACCCAAACACATCAGTCTTCTCTGATGATTGACCCGTTGACAAATATTCTGGAGCAATGTGACCAACTGTGCCCCTGACAGCAGTCGTTACATGAGAATCCCGGTGATCCAAGAGCTTAGCCAGCCCAAAATCTCCAACAACTGCTTCAAATTCCTCATCCAACAGAATGTTGGCTGCTTTGACATCACGATGGATAATTTTGGGGTCACACTGCTCATGCAAATATACTAGTCCTCTTGCTGTACCTACTGCTATTCCTTTCCGCCTTGACCAGTCCAAAACTGGCCTGCCATGGATGTGATCTACAAATTTAGGAACCACAAAAGAAATTGTTAATAATAGCCATCCTTTCTTTAAGATGATACAAAGTTCAGTTAGAAAGCTTATAAAGAGCAGCCGTAGCTCCGTGAAAAAGAAAAATGGAAACAGCTTGGAATCTAACAACAATATATTAAAAAGAAAGAAGAAGAATATTAAAAAAGAAAGAAATAATATGAGAAGGGACTGATGAATATGAATCGAGCTAAAATGGATTGGATGGAAATCCATCAATATAAACATGGGCAAAATATAGATCAGATGAAATAGTTATAACCACTTGAATCTCCTAAAGCCTAAAAACTTTAACTTTTAGCTAATTGTTAGATATTAAATTAGAGAATGCAACTCTCAAAACCAGTAGTTAAATTAATCTATTTTTCCACCATTAGCTTTTTCTCAGGTGGTTGAAAATTATGACAAGTCTCATCATGCTTTTAGAAGCAAATAGGTGTATAAGATAATAAAATTGTTTCTCTTTTCAAAAGCTTTTCATGTGCAGTGATGAAGTTTTAATTTCAACTCACCTTCTTACTTCAATATTACAAAAGCATAAAACTGAGAGAAAGAGAAAGGATAATCTCTTTAAAAGTTAACAAGCTTTAAGTTGGATAGAAAAACAGGCAATGAGGGAATTCCTTAGACAGGCAATATATCATGTCCTAGCTTTGAAAAGAATCCAATATTTGTTTGTTGGTTTTCAAGCCCTAGCAACACTCTGATTTTGGAGAAAAAAATCCAATTTACAGTGTAAGCGAGCTAGTTGAGTTTGTATAAGAATAGCCATGTTTTACCTATATTTGTCCATATTTTCATGGGTTAAAAAGTTGAATCTCATTTACCTGATTGAAATATAAGTGATCCAACTCATTAAAATATGGATTAAATGGGCTGGAATTGCCAACTCTATAGTTAAGACTGATAATTGTAGCAACCATTTATCAACAAAAGACTTGCAGAAAATGTATTTAATTAAGCCTCTATGGATCTCCACAACAAGTGGCAGAGAAATAAAGGAAGATCTTATAAGAGACCCCATTCTTTATATAAGCAACTTCTTGAACCGAAAAACTAAGTTTCCATATTTATAGGGTACCATGTTTTGACTGCTAATTAACCTACCAATAAACTATGGAAAATCAATGTAATCATGACATTGCAAAATATAACATATTTTACATGGAGAAACGAGTAGATCACCAAACATCACGATGAAAAGCAGAAACTGGATTTGTCAAGAAATGCTGAGAGATGAGAGGAGTTGAAATATCAACTAAGCTGATCCATCCTTTAAAGATTTGTTAAGTCTCACACTGCTTAAGGGAATGGGTTGTGGTCTACTTATATGGTCTTTGAGCGATCCTTGCCTCATGAGCTAACTTTTGTAGGGTTGAATTAGATCCAAGGTCCATTTCTTCACAAGATACATTCTTGTATAATAATTTTATTGTGTTAAGCCTCACTTACTGTAATAGAGAATTGTGCAGCTTTAAGAGATTTTTCTAGTTAACTTCCCAGAATGAATTAGAAAGGCGTTACCAAGCATCTAAAAATGCAAAAGATTGGTTACCACAGCTGAAACTAGTTAAACAAACATCTTCCCAGGAAGGTCCAACTTCACAGAACATGGATGTTGGAGTAAAGATCTGAAGCTAGTATGCAAAGCAATTATTCACAAACAAAACATGCAGGCCAAGAGGCTGACCTTTTAATCGGGCTGCTACACTTCCGTTTGGCATATAGGGGTAAACAAGAAGCCTTTCACTTTCAGTTGAACAAAAACCCCAAAGACGGAGAAGATTTCGATGGACGGCCAAACTAATCAACTCAACTTCTGTCTGAAATTGGATTTCACCACCAACAGCATTGTAGTCCTTTAATCTTTTGACAGCCACAACAGTTCCATTATTTAAGCGGCCCTTGTACACAACTCCAAATCCTCCGCTACCCAAAATATTTTTTGGGCTGAAATGATCAGTTGCAGTCCGCAGTTCCTTAAAAGCATACCTTTTCAAGTGACCCAAGCATACCTCTGGATCATATTGTTCTGCATTTGAGAAATCATTGCTGAGATACAGCTAGAGAAATAGCTGAAGATGGGCGAAAAATACTAATGCTCAACGAAAGTGATGAGAAAGAATAAGTAATGACAAATCTCCCAAATTCTGTCCACAAATATGCATGAGGCAACCACACTATTAGTTTGTTAAGGGAAAACTTCCTCTCAATGGGAGGGGGAGCAACTGATTCACCTGACAAGATTGGTCAGGATACAAAATAAGCTGGTCTAAAGAAGGGAAGTTATCTCGTCTAAGATATGGAATATAGCATTTTATTTATCCAACCTTCTTCAGAAATTACAAGAAAATGCAAGTGCAACCATTCATATATAAGCAAATTTTTTCATGTCAACAGTTCTTTCACAGTGTACTGGTAAAAAGATGCACCAGCCAATCTTTTAGACTATAATGTGCCCATAGAAACTAGTGCAGGAATGGGAGAAATCACAGATATACTTTGACAATCAGCAGATAAATGAGAAACAACAGTCCCAATCTTTGTCTTGATAGGTAGTAATTAATGAAGTTAAGGACTGTACTAAATCCCACTTTGAAGAAACATTAACCAGTATTTTCACAGTATGGAGGGCTCTGTAGTTTGCTGAATAAGAGAATTATCTGCTCTTCAACATATTTTCAATGTAAAAGTAGAACTGCTGTTAAATATCTACCTAGTTGCAAATTTGGCTCCTTCAGAATACTAGACTATTAGACTTACAATAAAATGTCAGTGTAAGCCTTCTCTATGTCAAATTAACTAAAAGATGTAAATTAAGAAACTAAAATAACCAATAAAACCACAAGCCACCAAACTCTGGAACACCCTTACTTGAAAAATAATTAAACAATGACAAACCTACGGAGATTAATACATTTGAGAAGATATGTACCTAAGTAAATGAATAAGAAAAGAAATTGAATTGTCTTAGACCGATAAAAAGCAAAAGAAAATCGGCTAACCGTTGACATCAAAGAAGATCTGCTGGTTATGTCGGTATCGCCACCAAAGAACCAGTGCTACAACTATTATAACCAAGAAAGCAGCCCCAAAACTTGCTCCAATAGCAACAGCCACATGATGGCTTTTACTTCCTGCTCTCTGATCTATGAAATTGAAGCAAATAGACAGTACAATTTCAACATATAGAGATAGCAGAACCTCCCGTGTCTTTTATTGTTTTCCACTTTTAAATGAAAGGAACAGAAAGTGAATGGAAGTGAAGTTAAACAGACCTCCTAAACTATCTGGCGGAAAAGACAGTGGTTCTGGATAGGCTGCTGAACAATTGTTCCCAGAACTTTGGCCACAAATCAAAGGATTTCCAACAACTCTGAAAATCATGATGAGAGACTTAAATTCAATATAGTAAGGTTTAAATATCTTTCTACAAGAGATATCAAAAATGAAAAACAAACACTTTCCAAGTTGCAATTATCCCAAAATCACTATGTTAACTACTTAATATTGTCAATGAGAATTACAAATACAGAGGAATGAACAAGTCAATTCAATATTATTGAGAGTGACTCACTTGAAAGCTCTTGCAGATATTTTGGGCAACGGACCACTAAGATTATTAAAAGAAACATCCCTACAATCAAGATCAGCTAAATCAGTAAAAATACGAGGAAGAAACAGAACATTAGAGTAATTTAGGGTGTTTTAAGGATATGCATAACAAATTTCGATGGTAAAGGAGGGTATGCAGACATAGGCAAGAGCAAGGCCTCCAATGTTAGAGAGAGATTGAGGAATGGATCCTGTGAGGTTATTGTTGTTTAAACGTCTGCCTTGCTCAACACACAATAAGATTCAAGTTTAGTTTGATAAGACCGTCCGGATACAATGAAGATAAGAAAAAGTTGCTGAACTCACAAATAATTCAAGTTATTGAGGTCTCCGAAAGAAGCAGGTATTTGGCCATCAAATTTGTTGTTGGAGAGATCAAGTGTCTGAAGCTTTTGTAAATTACCAAGCACATCAGGAATAGGACCATAAATAGCATTGTTTTGCAGCAATCTACACGAAATTGGGAACCGGATTCAGCTTACAGAATGAAAGAAGGGAGGGGATCGTGAAGAACTTACACAGATTGCAACTTAGTGAGGTTGCCAATTCCAGGTGATAAGGTTCCAGATAAACTTTGACTTGGTAGGCAACTGATGAAGGGAAAAAGTTTCAGCATACTTGTGATTATTATGTAGAGTAGAAAATTTCAAACAACTTACATAGAAAAAACATAGCCATCAGGGGAGCATGTGATCATTCTCCAACTGCAAGGGTCGACAGAAGTGACATCCCAATTCTCCAGAACATTGTAAGGATCATGCAAGGCCTTCTTAATTTCAGTCAAAGCAACAACTGCATATAGTTATATGAAAAACAATCAGAAATGTTTCAGTGAAAAAAGCTAGAGAGAAATTCTTTACCTTCATAATTGATACCAGTAGGGGAAAGAGAAGCATAATAACTGTCCATCAATGTTAAAAGCAGCAGCCACGCAGGCCACAGCATACACCACTTCCTCTCCATTCTCTATCAGAAATGTTTTACTTTCTATTACTTGCCTCCCCATAAAACATTTCTCACTTGTTCAAGCAACTTGATGCTGTTGAATCCTGCTATTAGAATGAAGGAATAAAAAGGGAATTTTCTAGACAAAGAAAACAGACTAAGCGTGAGATCTGATAATGTTGGAATATGAACTCATCCAACAAATTCTATGTTTCTCCTTTCAGTTCGGTGAAGCTCTTATCTACCACATCCATTCAAGATTAACATCATCATCATCTCCCTCTATTATTATTCATTTCTTAATAATATATACCACAATGACAGAAAAAGCCAAAACATAGGCCAAAGACTCACACATACAGAGATGTGGCCAGTTTTTTTAAAAAGAATCACTTTATTTATTTATCAGGAAAAGAAAAACAAATAATAAGCAAATTTGCTTTTTATTCAGTGATTGGACTGAACTGAAGGGATTGATGAGAATTCAGAAAGACAAGAGCATGTCTAAAAGGAAAATTTTCTGCATAGCTTTTTGGCAGATCACGTGCTTGGCTTGTCTTAGTCCTTTGTTGGCTTTTGGACTTTTTCACTTCTTTTGGAACATTTTTAAATTATTTTCTTCTGTGCTAGCTTGCACCACATCACTCTTGTGCACGCAAAATTCATCTTCTACTACTTTTTCATTTACCTTAGTTTCCATTTTATCTATGAAACTTTACATTCAAAGGGAATCTTTTCCTCTTTCTTCCTTATTATATCATAGTTTCTTATTTTATTTATATTTTCTTATTTTATAAAATAAAATTCTTTTTAAAATATATGCTATAAATAAATTTCATATTATCTTCTTTTGTAATCAACTGATATAAAATTATTTATATTATAATTTTTAATAATATAAATTGCTAACAAATATTATATTATATATTATACATAATAATGGATAACACAAATAAAAGTGAAATTATTAACAACATATAATTAAATAAACATTACATAATTGAACATTATTATGTATTTATATTTTAATTTTGATGATGATATTACTAGTTTGTTGAATGTTTATTATTTTGATAATTTTGAAGTACATTGTAGTTTACATACTCCATTTAATTTTTGTGAAAGCAAATTATAATTATATCCAATTTAAAATTATAGTAGAATTAATATAAATTCAATTTTGAAAGAGTGATGTATAGAAAAATAATTCATAAAAAAGTTAACTTTTAATCTAAAATTAATATTACAAAACTAATAAAATATTTAATTAAAATATATAATTTATATAATATTTAATTAAAAATATTGTATAATAAAATACTACTATT
>JAOTQJ010000083.1:7021238-7040044 GCA_025642045.1 Solanum sejunctum
CTACATACTACCACATTCAAAGTACTAACCCATACTTTTTACCTACATAATCTAACCATGTAGGGACCGAGCACTTTCTCATCTACCTCCTGGTGTCTAGTTCAGTTCGTGAAGATATTTTATAGTTATGAGTCCTCTAGTTCGAGGGAAATACCCATTTTCTATCTAGATTGCTATGTTGAGACACTATTACTTTACTTTTTTTTTAAGGGTGACTCAAGACATTTTTAGCCCCTGTCCTGCTCATGTCTATAGGTGTTGTTAGATACTTATGCTATGTATGCACTATGTGATGTCTAAGCTTCTATAGAGACTTATCTCTTATTCCATATCCATTGTATGTTGATGCTTATGATGTTGATTATGAAATGGTGTATTTCCCTAAGTCCTTGTTTCAACATAGAGTGTGTCCCATGTTTCCCTTCCTTAGTATTGTTTGATGAGATTGAATGATGGAAAGTCCCTTACCTATTTCCCCGTAGCTTATGTCCTAAGTCCCAAACCCATTAGCTTGACTAATTGGTACTTGTATTATTTTCTAAAAGCAAGGATGTGCATAAGATATGCTATGAGACTTGTTTGTTTACTTTGGGTTCCTATTCTCCACGTCGCACTTAGGCACTAGGCTCGGGTCATGACAATTTTGATGTTAGAGGACTAGGTTTATAAATAGACCTAAAAAGTTTGACACACTATGTCAAGTAGAGTCTTGTTCATGGCTGTGAAGCATACCACAACTATGAATAGGAGGCTATGAGGCATTTTAGGAAATAACTCACTTTTTTATGATTCATACCATGCCATTAAAAGTAACTAAGGTTATTCCTCTAACTAATGACACCCTCTTTGCCATTTCTAGATCATGCCGCCAAGTAGAGTACCTTTGCCAAGGGAAGTGGCCGAAGACCAAGCCCCTCCCGTGCAATAGGAGGAGGGTGTCATTCATGCTGAGTTTAGAACCACCTTTACCTTGTTATCCCAAGTCCTGGACAACAAAGCAAATAGGGAGGTTTCAATTCCTCCGCAAATATCTACACCGGCAAAAAGCTTGGGATATTATGAGAATGAACCTACTAGAGTATCATGGATCAAAAGGTGATGAGAACCCAATTGAGTTTCTTAATGAGGCTTATAGAATTATAGCCATCATGGGTATGTCATCGAAAGAGTAGGCCGAGCTTGTGGCCTACTAATTGAAAGGGGTGGAAAAGGTTTGGTACGACCAATGAGTTGAGGAAAAAGGTGTAGAAGCGGACCAAGTTAGATGGGAAGAGTTCAAAATGGTATTTTTGGACAGATTCTTTTCATTAGAATTTAGGGAACCCAAAGTACAAGAGTTCATAAACCTCAAGCAAGGGCACATGAGTATGAGAGAGTATTCTTTCAAATTCAATAAACTCTCCAAGTATGCCCCATTTATGGTAGCATATCCAAGGTCTCGAATGAGCAAGTTCATATCTGGTGTGTCAAACTTGGTGTACAAAGAATGAAAAATGGCTATGCTCATCAAATAAAATACTCCTCCTAACTTCAATAAAGATAAAGGGTCTAACACAAAACCCCAAAGAGGTTTGGGTGCACAAGTTTCTCCAAATTGTGCAAAGTGTGAAAGGCCCCACAGATAACTCAAATGCTTAGTTCAATTGTGGCAAGCTCAGCAACCATGCAAAGAAATGTAGAAGTGGAAATTAACGGCCCCAAGGCTAAGATGGACAAGCACAAAGAGCCCCAAAATCTAATAGGTTCTATGTTATTCATGGCGTCAAGAAGTGGAGAAAGCCCCAGATATGGTTACCGATCATATAAAGCTTAATACGATCACATGAAATCACTTTATGGAAAATTGATATAGGGCAACTTCTATAGAATTTCTTGGTTAATCGAATCACCGACAAGGTTATACACTAAAAACGTTTCTAACAAAATTTTGGAAGTCACATCAAATTTTATAGAAAGTTATGGAGTAATAAAAGATAAATAGGCACTTGGATTGATCAAAGTATAAATATCAAAGTCAATGACCTGCAACATACCCATGACCACATTAGGAGATTCCTTAATATCTTGCCTAGCTTGGAGTGCATAGAACCAGTTGCGGTGTTGAGCATTATCAAGTTTAGCTTGCCCACCTTTGAGTAGCAACTTGGCTTTGAGTACAAATTCCACCAATACCACCACCACTCCTACAATCCTTAGCATGATGCCTGGGTTCTCCATACTTGAAGCATACATAAGACCCAACTAGACACTCACCTTTGTGAGTTTTTCCGTACTTTTTACAAGTGAGAGTAACTTGAGCACCCAACTTCTTTATTAAACCTCAGGGTTTTATCCCTTTCCCTTTATAAACCATCAAGTAGAATAGGATTTACCTTGATTAGAATACCTTTGTCTACCTTGGACTCTCCCATTACCATCATTGTTTGACCTTTGATAAGAGAAACCACAACTATTAACATGAGCCCTCTTGGACTCTCTAGCCTTCTTTCACATCTTCTCATTCTCAATTTGCTTCGCATACATCATAAGCCTTGAAATGTCTATCTCCTTGATGAACATGGTCATCTTACACTCTTGGAACACCAAATAGGAGACACCCATTACAAACTTGCTCATCTTTTCGCTTGGATCTGAAACCCTAAAAGGAGCATACATAGACAATTTAGTAGACTTGAGGGCATATTCCCTCACACTTATACTCCCTTGATAAAAATTGATAAACTCTTGGATCTTAGCTCCCTCAGTTCCAAGGAAAACAACCAATCAAGAAATGTACTTTTGAACTCCTCCCAAGCAATAGGACCCTAGTCTTCCACCCTCTCATTTTTTCATTAATCATACCACACCCTAGCAATACCTTAAAGTAAGTAAGCCACTAATTCGGCCTTCGCATCTGTGGACACTCCCATGATATCCACAATTCTATACACCTCATCAACAAACTCTTATTGATCTTTATCCACCTTGAAACCTTGGAATTCGGGTGGGTTCATTCACACAAAGTCCTAGAGTATAGCTGTCGGGACTTTTGCATTTTGAGCCACTCCACGTTGGTTGGTTTGAATTGTAACCACTTAGACTAGCATTTGAAAGGTGGTACAGAACTCTGCATTATTGATCGACTTGGCGATAGGATCATGGGGAGCCTGAGGAATCAGAGGCGCTTGTTCCTCTTCAAAATTGTTTTCTTGTTGCTAGGGTGCTCTTTGAGGAGGCATATTTTGAAAATCACAAGGACAACTGTTAGAGAGAGAAATCTTAAGATATATTACATAGCACAACATAGATTATGAAAGAAATAAAGGTTCCTATGACATCTCATAGTCTCCTACTCATAGATGTAGCGCTCTTCACACTGATGAATAAGACTCTATTTGATGTAAAATGTTGGACTCCCTAGGACACTTCAAAACTTTATACTCTGATACCAAAGTTTTCACCACCCAAGCTAGGTCATAGGCGGTAACACGATGGTTTAGAATCTCGAAGGACCCCAACCAACCTATCTTACCATATTATCAAGCTTTCATAAGGTAATAAAAGTATCAACCACAAGTTATAAGAGAAGAGGGGTATGGGCATCATATCAACATCACAAGATAAAGAATCATTTAGTCCAAAAGAGAAATAGATCATAGACTTCTTAACACATCATCCAAACATACCCTTTAATATAGCATGGGTTGGGGCTATGGACATGTTCCTAGATCACCCTCAAAAGTAATGATATGACATAGTCTTATAATACCAAAGAAACTAAATAATCAAAAATAGGTAAAGTATTATTGGCTTGCACTCGAAGCATGAGGACTCGCACTAAGTCTTCAATGGCCTTCCCAAGATCGCCTCAAGAGAAGGAGGAACACTAGACCTATATTTTTAACAATGTAGGCAAAATATGCATTAGTACGTTGAAATAAACTAAGTATGTGAGCAATGTATGATGTACATAGATATAGACACATAAAAACTGGATAGCATGATGCATAAGTCATAAAATGTAAGATCACAATAACACATGCATGAAGTAAAACTTAAAGTAAAACATGCTCATAAGTTGTGGTTTAAATATCAAAATCATGAAAGTAACATAATCATTTTGTGGGAGATTTTCATAACCGATAATAAAACCATACTAACTATAACATGAAATCCAACGTAATTCCTATATTTTTAAAAGAGAGTTTACTTACCAAGGTAGAACTCTGTGCAACATTCAGCAGTTAAGTGGCTAAAGGTGGATGCACTAGACAAGCCTACAAGGGCTCTTTTTTTATGATGGCACATAGTTAAAAAGGCTAGAAGTTATTACTATGATTCCCTAACCAAATCCCACCTCAAGACCCATTCGGTGCTAATAGTCATATGCATATACATTCATAAGCTTTGAAATATAACTCCATCATAATAAGAGTAGCTCATTACAATCTTTATAATGCATTTAAGTGAGAATTGTCCTTTCACTAGATAGAACCTTTATTAGTAGGTGAGAATTGTCCTTTTATTCAGATTCATTCATCAATCATTTGTCATTCAAGAGACTTCATAAAACATCATTAAATAACTTTGCATAACTTTAAAAGAAGTCCTTATCATTCAACATAGACTAGGGATATAGTGTCGGTTTAACTTCAAATCAACTTAAAAACATGCATTTTAATAAAATTCATGCATAATTGCAATAGAAATCATCAATTGAAATCATAATTATTATAACTCACATTATTTATCATGACCCTGGAAATATTTATCGAAAAATTACTTAAAAATCATCATGATTATGCAATTTGATGACAATTCATGCTTAATTGAGTAAATAGATTATAATTGAAGAATAATTCATGAAATTGAATGAGCATGGAACAATACCCATTATGGTATCATGAACCCTAAATGAAATTTGAAGAGAATTTATGGACAGATCATCAATTTCATGTAATTGACATGAATCATATTAGGATAGATCAACAGTCATAATCTAAATTATAATTGAAGAAATTGGGTAAGAGTTGAGAAGACCCATAAAATTTACGTACTTGAAATTTAGTGAAAATTTGAGAATTTGGAAAGAGTTCCATAGAGCAAGGATTCTATGGATGAAAACTCACATACCTTAAGTGATTGTCTTGAAAAATTTGAAGAGAAATGGAGCATTTGTCTTGACTTTGTCTTCAACAGAGTCTTGCTTAAAGGAGAAGAAAGACTTGAGAATAATTTCCTAGAGATAAAATTTTTGTAATGTGTGAATTTAGTAAAAGGATGTGGTTGATTTGGAGGTTAAAGTTTAATTTATAGAATGAGGTTTAGTCTCGAAAATCATGTGTATTTACTTAATGATGCTTAGAAAAAAGTCCAATATTTTCTCACATAATGCTGAATTTGTAAGATTCAATTGGATCTATCGTGGAAGAAGTCCACGAGCGGAGACGTTTTATCATAGGGCATTTTTGCAAGAAATTCAATTTTGGCCGGATTTGACTAAGGAAAAGGATAAACCAACTTGAAACAAGTTTGTGACGCCCTCTTATCGTGGACCCTTCTAGATAAGCAATTTTCTAAAAAATTTATTTTGCGATTAGCTTGTCCTAAATATCCATCGAGGCCATTTTTCCAACATTTTACCTTATTATATCATTTTCCAACCTTCAAAATGATCGGGATATTACAAAACTTTTAAATTTTTGATGGGGGAGGGTACTGGGGGTTAGGTGGGTTGGCGTAGGGATAAGGGATAAAAAAATAAAATGTGAAACATTTTTCAAGAATAAACTTTTAATTTTATTTTATTTTTAAAAAAAATTATTGGGGGGGGGGGGGAATAGTAGGGATAGCGTAACAAAAATTCATTTGAGATTGGAAGAGAGGGAAACTATTTTCTTTAGTTTTTCTAAAGAAGTCATTTTTCTTAAATTTGAGGAAAATCTATTGACTTGAGAAAAAATTTCAAAACATTTAAGCCAACTAAACATAAATATTTTTTGAAAATTATTTTCTTCATACCAAATAACCCATAAAGAAGAATATTCGTATAATAAAGTCTTTTTAACTAACCAACAATCTTCCCCTCTGCTAATTGTGCATAAAACACTCATTAACTGCAAGATGAATGATCGAAATTTATGTTTTGGAGGAAGATAAGGTCTACCATTCCATTGAAAAAGGCTTTATGTCCTTGACCGGTAGAGCTAAATATCGGTCAGTTCGATTCGATTTTGAAGTTTATCAAATTAACTTATAGGATATCACTTTAATCATTAAGATTGACAAAAAATTTCTTTATTGAAAGTTACTTTGAAACAAGGTGAAAAATCAAATGAACTATACACATGAGCTGACCAATTGTATTTTTCTCAAAAGCAAACATTATCACATTGTAGAATAACTGAGGGTTTAAATCGTATAGCACAAATATAATTATTTAATTTATCATAGGGTTATAGGTTAATCCGTTAAGAAAAAATCTAAAATCGTGTAGAATAGATAACACAATAATAAACAAAACTAAACTATTACCGAAAATACTAATTCAATAATGCATTATCGATAAACCAATAACTTCTTTTTAGTTTGGATAATTGATTTTGGTTCGATTTTAAACATCCCTATTGACCGGTCCATTTTCTTTTGACACTCTTTAGCTGTCCTTTATTTAAATTTTATTTTTATTTTTAGAAATTGTTTCCTTTTGTGGTGGGGTGAGTTTCTTTTTTGTGCCAATATTTTTATGTACCCTCATATTTTGAAACCATGTGATTTTTTTTGTATAAATTCAGAATGGCCTTATTGAAAAATCGATTGTAGAACTAATTAGGTAGCTAGAGCCATTATTAACATAAATAATTTGAAGTGCTGCAGTTGGTTGGTCCACATTGGTGGATAGGTAGTTTTCCTGTGCTTCATGTTTTCGCAAATAATATATATTCTATGATTTTATTTTTGGTATCCTTCTATATACTTATTTTTCAATTATCCCCATGTAGAGCAGCCATCTCTAAAAACCCATCAATATCACAACTATAAATTGTGTTACTTAAATCCCAAAATTTCAGCCTAGTCAATCTTCAAGATTATTCAAACAGAAAGAAAATGGTTCGCCAGAAACTATGATTCGAAAAGATTATTGAAACAACACTTGAAGAGGCTTGCTGGTAACTCAAACAATTAACTTTACCTTACCTAAACCCCTTTTTTGGTATCTGAATGCAGGATAAGTTTAGGTAGCATTTGTGTGACAACTATATTTGAGTCTGAATTAGAAATATAGGATGGTTCTGTTCAGTATTTATTCCAGTTGCAGTCCAGTAGTTGTAACTCATATTGAAACAACGAAAAAGGGAAACTCTCCTCTTATGAAGAGAGCTATCTTTGCCCATTGGGAGGAAAATCCTAAAGCTCATAAAGAGTTGCTTCATTCTAGAAAGCAGATCTAGTTGATGGTACTATATGTTGATAATTGGGTTTCTACTAAACTGAAGAATGGTGGCAAAATGTATGTATCTTCTTTCTAGTATTCAGGGATTTCAATGCAATTAGCTAAATAAGTTTGTTCTATAGTCCAAACACTATACAATACTAGCTTAGATTCATTTGTGCGTGATAAGGGTTGAAGGATTGGAGAAACAATTTACTTGTGACAATTATAGATTGCATTAGATGATTTAATTTTCGTGAATATAAGAATGTGGAAATTTATTCCATTTGTGTACTATGGTGATGGTATTTTTCTTTCTCTGTCTTAGGTTACAAAATCAACTGATTTTAATGAACTTGTAAAGAAAGAGGCATGGCTTTCTTTAACACAATTGGTGGTAAAGCCTGATATGTTATTTGGGAAACGTGGAAAAAGCGGGCTAGTTGCCTTGAATCTTGATCTGGCTCAAGCTGCGTCTTTTGTGAAGGAATGCTTGGGCAAAGAGGTGATTGACATATTTTTGTGGTGATATTTGTGGTGTTATAAAGAGAAGACATTTTATACTTTACCCAAAAATACATTATTTATACTATTAGCATGTATTTTCACATTAACAAATAGAGATGAGTGCATGCAAAGGGCCCATCACAACCTTCATCGTTGAGCCATTTGTACCCCACAATGATGAATTTTACCTTGATATTGTTTCAGAGAGACTTGGTTGTAGTGTCAGCTTTTCTGAACGTGGAGGAATAGACATTGAAGAGAAGTGGGACAAGGTACGTGAAATGTGCCTTTTTTTTGTTACAAGTCAATAGAAACATGTTAAGTTAAATATGTTCAGTTTTTGATACATGTATATTGATTTGATATGCAACCATATTAAATCCAGGTTAATACAATCTTTGTAGCAACAGGGAAATCTTTTACATCAGAGAGTTGCGCACCGCTTGTTGCTACTCTACCACTGGAGGTAAATGTTTTAAAACAAAAAATTAGGAAAATTTGCTCCTTGTTACCCCCGTAATTTGAAACTTCATTTTCAAGTTGCAGCATTGAGTAATGATGTTCTTTAGAAAGATGAAGCAAAAGGAAAAATAAGAAAAGGAAGATCAATTTTTAGTACTACTGTATATATCGAGTTTATTTGTCATATTATTTTCTGCAATGTAATCTAAAACCTCTGATGTGAAATTCACTTTTTACTATACAGATCAAAGGTGTAATTGAGGAGTTCCTCAAAGTGGTTTATACTTTGTTTCAAGGCATGCCCAAATTTTGTTATCAGATTATTTAATAGCTGTTGGATTTGCTTGAGCCTCTGAATGTTCTTTCTATCAGATTTGGACTTTATTTTTCTGGAGATGAATCCTTTCACATTGATCGAAGTTAAGCCTTATCCATTAGATATGAGGGGAGAGCCTGATAACACTGCTGATTTTAAGAACTTCAAAAAGTAATCTCTTGGAACACTGGCATGTACCCATTTACTGCTTTCTGGATACATTTGAATATGATATGCATGCATCGTCAGATCAAAAATATATCTTTGTCATGTAGGTGGGGAAATGTTGAATTTCCATTGCCATTTGGGAGAGTGATGAGCGATACAGAGAGCATTATTCAGGGACTAGATGAAAAGGTATGTATTGATACTTTGACATTTAATTAAGAAAAGCATGGGAACAAAGGATGGAATCGCCAACCCTCTCCCACTCCCCAAAAATAGAAAAAGATGTATCTACTTGGACTTAATAGTCCCTCTTTTGGGAATTCTAAGAGATGAACAAGGAAACAAACATCTGATGTTTATTCTTTCATCAAAATTTTAGAAATCCTTTTCAAGTATTGCAAATTCAGGAATAGAAGAAAACTGATTCATTTAATATAGACATGTGTTGCATGTTTATTGGGCATGAAATATTGAGTACTACAGTGTGCTGCAAAGTGTTTCAACTCTAAACTGCGTCTGTTGAGGAAGCAGATGGTTCTATGAACAATTGATAACATGCTTAAAGTGTTTAATTCATTATTCTATTGCAGACAAGTGCGTCTTTGAAGTTCACGGTCTTGAACCCCAAGGGGCAAATTTGGACTCTGGTTGCTGGTAGAGGTGCCAGTGTTATCTATGCAGATACTGTATGTTTCTGTCCTTTGCGAAACTTCTGCCCTATTTAGCTGATTATTTTGACTACCCTTCTGTTGTTTCATTACTTTAATTACCATGTTGGGTTACCTTCATATCGGTGATTTGGGATATGCTTAAGCTCAGGAATTATGCAGAATATAGTGGTGCCCCAAATAAAGAAGAGGTCTTGCAGTATGCTAGAGTTGGAATTGATGTAAGCATAAAGAATTCACATAAATTAATTGGATATACCATCATGGTAAACTTAACCTTGGTTTATGCATCTAGAGAATGAAAACAACATTTTTATTAGGAGAAAGATACTCACTTCGTTCCCAATTTTGTAGTGTAAAACTGCAGATCCTGATGGCCGTAAGAGAGAGCCCTTGTGATTGGTGAAGGAATAGCCAACTTCACTGATGTTGCTGTTACGTTTAGTGGTATAAGCTCTGAGCGAGAAGATACGAAACCATCATAAATCATAACTACATATTCAATATGACTTGCAGTAACTTGGACACTCCTAACTTGGCCTTGATCGAAAGGTAAAAGTATTTCGGGATAAACAATAAGGGTTAACACGTAGCCATTCTGAGACCGAAAGATGATGAATGATATGAATTTAAGATGGATCTAGAGGTGACTTAGATGTTACATAACATCTTAGATCTTACATATATAATCATGAACAAGCTTACGACTAGATTCGGCTATCATATTAGTTTTCATAGGGAACACAATCCTAGCTTCGCATAAATTGTCTGAAATCTAGTCGTTCTTGCACTCATTTATTACTTTACTTTAGTAAGTTATTTTGAAAAAAATCAAAAACCCCATATTTACCTTATGCACTTTATTTTGGGAATAGATATTACATCTGACTAATAAATATATTCTCACGCATTCCCTGTGGATCGACCTCAACTCTGGTCAAGCTCTATATTTAATCAACTGCACCTTTACTATTCCGTTTGGAGTGCAAATTTGGGTGTATCAAATTTTGGCGTCGTTGCCGGGGAATATGGCGAAGTAATAGTCTATTTGTTTATATTTTCAGTTTGTAATACGAGTCCCTAATTTGACTTTTATTTCTTGTTTTTGTTTCTTGGTAGGGAGTCAGCGCTGCATGCCAAACACCCCAAGCAAGGGTGAAGCACTTGTTCCTTGCAACCGTGAGCTTACTAAATCAATCCGCAGAATGAATGCCCAAGAAAGCAAAGCAGCTAGATAGAGAGAATTGGCGGTGAACCTGGCAGGTGGAGGAAACGACGGTTTGGGTGATGGTGAAAATGCTAGGAATGAGGTACCACTTGTAGAAACACTTAGACAGGTGTCACTGCCCGGTGTGAGACCCTAAGTGCCTCAGCTGCCCCAAGCTGTGAATGATGATGATGAAGGTGCTGGGACCACTGGGGTGATTGCACTTCCCCCATTGCCCGCAAGTGTTAAGTTCACTATCACTAGCACGATGTTGTGCAGATGTTACAGTTGAAAGGGTTGTTTAGTAGAGCAGCAACTAAGGATGCAAATCAGCACGTCCTCAACTTTCTAGCAATATGCCAGTCGTCAGAGATTCTTAGGGTCAGTCAGCAAGCAATTAGGTTGCAATTATTCCCATTCTCTCTTTCTGGTGCGGCAACCAAGTGGTTGAATGAGCTTCCACATGATTCCATCCATACTTGGGGAGAGTTAAAGGAAGCATTCTTGGAGAGATTCTTCCCTGTATCAAAACAGCTCAAAATCACAGATAATATTGGCTCTCATAAGCAAATGCCGCATAAAGCACTATATGAGACTTGGGAGAGATTCAGGAAGAAGCTTAAGCAGTTCCCCGATCATCTCCTCACAGATGAGCATTTGAAGAAAGTCTTTTACAGGTCCTACAATTTTATGACTAAGCCGATCGTAGATGCTACTTGTGGTGGGTTATACATGTCTAGGACTTTTTCGGACATCATGGTGATCTTAGATCAGGTAGCCAAGAACAACAAAGCATGGTACACTAGAGATGGAGGTTATTTGAGGCTCATCTTTGAGATGATGGAGAAGTAGCAACGAAAGGAGGAGGAACAGGATCAAGACATGGCACCCACAAAGACCCAACTAGACTTGCTGGCAAAGCAGTTCTTAGGAGGAGCAGAAAAGGTAAAAGTTGTACACACAATGCCTAGGTATGATGATCAAGGTTACAACTTTGATGAAGAGGCAAACTTCTCAGGCAGCCAGGGGGGTTACCTGGCATTCAACGCTAGTAATAAAGGTCGAAACTATGGTTGTGATCAAAACTATCAAGGAAACTGGCAAAATAGAGATAGTTTTAGGAACCATGAGCATTAGAATGATAGTAGTGGAAATTCAAAGTTGAAGAAATGATGGCAAAAGTACATGACAAGGTTGAGTCCACAGAGGTAGGGATGCGAGATATAAAAGGGGAGATGTCCAGTGTTTAACAGTTAGTCGACTTGCATTCCACCACAATTAAGTAACAGCAAATAGATCAACTGTCAGCAGCCTTAAACTAGAGAAAAGTTGGGTCATTGCCGAGCGACACTATTCAGAACCCAAAGAATAATGATCATTGTATGGCAGTAACCACAAGGAGTGGTAAGGTACTTTCTGACCATGTTGTGCCCAGTAAATGCAGGTTTAGATAAAGCTCAAGCTAAGATGCCTAACCCCGTGGAGGAGCACGTTGATGACTTGAGTGAAGAGGCGAAGGTAACACCAACAGAACTTGAGATTACTAAAGAACTTGAGGTGACACCAACGGTGACCCAACCGCTACCAACTATTCCTATGCCACCATCACCTTTCCCACAGAGGTTGTAGAAGAAGGTCGAAGATGGCAAGTTTTAGAAGTTCTTGTCCATGCTGAAAGAGATTTATGTGAACATTCCTCAAGTGGAGGCACTTGAGTAGATGTCAGGCTATGCTAAGTACATGAAAGACTTAGTGACTAAGAAGAGGTCAGCCATGATCGAGGTGGAAAACAATCTCCACCACTGTAGTGCCATCGCAACAAGATCTCTTATAGAAAAGAAGGAAGATCCGGGAGCTTTCACTATCTCGTGTACTATTGGAGCCTTTGATTTTGTAATAGCTCTCTGTGATCTGGGTGCCAGCATCAACTTAATGCTGCTAGCAGTTTATAGGTAGCTGGTCTTATAAGCCCCCACACCTACTACAATACGGATACTCATGGCGGATAGATCGGTAAAGTAGCCCGTGGGGATTCTATGTGATGTTTGGCTCATGTGGGTCAGGTTCATATTTCTGGAAAACTTTGTTATTCTGGACTGTCAGATGGATTTTGAGGTTCCCATCATCCTTGGGAGACCATTTTAGGCTACTGGTAGGGCATGGGTAGACGTGGAGTAAGGAGAGCTAACTTTCAGACTCAACACGGAAAAGGTGAAGTTTGATGTGTGTGATGCAATAAAGATACCTAAAGATGTGGCAATGATGTCTATCCTCGATGTTGAGGATGATTATCTATCTGAGATCCCGCTTGAGGAAACAATAAGTGTAGACAAACTAGCAGCAGTGTTGATGAACTTCCCATATGATGGTATTAGCGGGTATACAGACACCATGAATGTGTTGTAAGGTAGGGGAACTAGGCCATTTGTCCCAAAAAAGTTGGACTTGGACCTGCAGAACAGGTCCACACCGCCAGCTAAACCATCCATTGAGAGACCTCCAGCTGTGGAACTAAAGGAGATACCCCAACACCTCAGGTATGTATTTTTGTGTACTGATAACACTTTTCCTGTGATTGTAGCTGCAGATCTTCATGAAACCAAGTAGAGGCATTGTTGGGGGTCCTCCAAAAGTTCAAGCAAGCTATTAGTTGGACCATTGTGGATATCATAGGGATTCCTCTGGGGATATGCATGCACAAGATCAAATTGGGGGATAATTTTGTGCTCAGTATTGAGCACCAGCACAGGTTGAACCCACCAATGCAAGGGGTAGTGAAAAAGGAGATCATCAAGTGGCTAGATGCTAGGGTAATATACCCTATTTCTGACTGCAAGTGGGTCAGTCCAGTGCAGTGTGTCTTGAAGAAAGGGGGCATCATAGTGATAGCCAACGACAAAAATGAGTTGGTCCTTTGAGACTGGTAATAGGATGGCGAGTGTGCATGGACTACGGAAGCTGAATAAATGGACCTTGAAAGACCATTTCCCCATGCCCTTTATGGACCATATATTAGATAGGTTGGCAGGTCGAGGGTGGTACTGCTTCTTGGACGGGTACTCGGGCTAAAATTAGTATTCATAACCCTAGAGGACCAGAACAAGACTACTTTCACTTGCCCGTATAGGACTTTTGCTTTCAGAAGGATGCCCTTGGGGTTGTGCAATGCCCCAACCACCTTCCAGTGTTGTATGATATTGATCTTTCCTGGTATGGTTGAAGACACACTCGAGGTATTTATGGATGACTTTTCTGTATTGGGTGATTCTTTCGATACATATCTGTTGAATCTTAGCAGGGCATTATAGCATTGTGAAGAGGCTAATCCGGTGCTAAACTGGGAGAAGTGCCACTTCATGGTCAAGGAGGGGATATGTCGTGGCTATAAGATTTCTGAGAAGGCATAGAAATGGATAAGGCGAAGATCGAGGTGATTGAGAAACTACCGCCACCTATATTTGTGAAGGGGGTCCAGAGTTTCCTTAATCATGCAAGTTTTTGCAGACCATTTATCAAAGAATTCTCCAAGATCGCACACCCTTTATGCAAACTATTGGAGAAGGATGTAAAGTTCCACTTTGATGGTACCTGCAAGCATACATTTGAGAATCTGAAGCAAAAGCTGATTTTCGCTCCTATGGTGGTTGCAGTTCACTAGACTGCCCCATTTGAGGTGATGTGCGATGTAAGCAGAATTATTGTAGGTGTTGTGCTCGGACAGAAGCGCAACAAGATTTTCCACCCCATATACTACGCTAACAAGACCCTCAATGATGCTCAAAAGAATTATACAATGACTGAGCAGGAGTTGATGGCTGTGGTATATGCGTTTGACAAGTTCTGGGTGTATTCATTAGGAATAAAATCAATAGTGCACACAGACCATGCCACTTTGTGGTACCTCATGGCAAAGAAAGACACTAAGCCGTGGTTAATCAGATAGGTTCTCCTGCAGCAAGAGTTTGACTTCAAGGTCCTAGAGAGAAAAGGATCTAAGAACCAAGTAGCAAACCACTTATCTAGATTGGAGGATAAGGCAAGACTGACGGATTGGTTGAACATTGATGATTCCTTTCTCGATGAGCAGGTATTGGCACTGTGGATCTCATTCCTTGGTTTACTGATTTTGCTGACTATCTGGTAAGCGATATTATGCCAGAGGGCCTTAACCCTCCCTAAAGAAAAAAGATTCTTTTTGATGTGCACAAGTACTTCTGGGATGACCCGTACTTGTTCAGAACATATGTTGATAGGTTATCATGTGGTGCATTCCAGAAGCGAAGATGCGGAGTATAATGGAGGCTTGTCACTCATCCACGGTGGGGGGTCATCATAGTTGGGCTAGAACAGCGAAGAAAATTCTCCAATGTGGGTACTACTAGCCCACTATCTATAAAGATGCCCATGACTTGGTGCTTGGGTATGATCAGTTCTAGCGACAAGGTAACATCTCCAACCACCAAAAGCTGCCTATGACCCCTATTCTTGAGGTAGAGATTTCTGACATGTGGGGCATCAACTTCATGGGCACATCTGTGAGTTCGTATGGAATGAAGTACGTCTTGGTGGCAGTGTACTATGTCTCAAAATAGGTGGAGGCAATTGCAATGCAAATCAATGAGAGCAAGAGTGTTGTCCAATTTCTGAGGCGGAATATCTTTTTCAAATTTGGGACAACCAGAACTATCATCAGTGATAGGGGTTCTCACTTCCGTAAGAAGTTTTTCTATGCAGCACTCACAAAGTATGGAGTACGATAGTACAAGGTTGCCACACCTTATCACTTGCAGACTTGTAAACAGGTTGAACTGTCCAACACAGAGATCAAGGAAATCCTGACTAAGTCTGTGAATGCTACCCAGATGGATTGGGCAAGTAAGCTAGATGATACACTTTGGTCCTATGGGATGGCTTATAAGACACCTATTGGTATGTCTCCATACCAGTTGGTGTTTGGTAAAGCCTGTCATTTGCCCATAGAGTTAGAGAACAAGGCACTCTAGGCTTTAAAGAAGGTAAATATAAATTGGGAGGAGGCTGCTGACTTGAGACTTAACCAACTCAATGAGTTGGATGAGTTTCGCCTCCATACATATGAGAGTGCAGCACTGTACAAGTAGAGGATAAAGGTCTAGCATGACAAGCATATTGCCCAACGAAGCTTTGGCGT
The DNA here is from genome assembly GCA_025642045.1 of Solanum sejunctum. Taxonomy (NCBI): domain Eukaryota; kingdom Viridiplantae; phylum Streptophyta; class Magnoliopsida; order Solanales; family Solanaceae; genus Solanum; species Solanum sejunctum. The sequence goes on from JAOTQJ010000083.1 coordinate 7,037,148, forward strand.
TGGTGACAAGGTCTTACTTTACAACTCAAGGTTGAGACTCTTCCCAGGTAAGCTAAAGTCAAGGTGGTCTGGCCCGTACAGGATTAGCCAGCTATTACCCCATGGTGCAGTTGAGGCATAAGCAAAAAATAGGGATTAATTCTAGGTAAATGGCCAGAGGGTGAAGTAATATGTGGGTGCAACAGAAGAGGCATTAGAAATAGAGATCTTACTCTTTGATGAATTCTGAGTAGTCAAAACATTGCATCGCTCCGCAACATTAAATCAAGTGCTCCATGGGAGGCAAACCTCGCATTATAATAGCATCAAAAACAATTAATTAAAAATAAAATAATATTTAATTCATATGTCATGCATTTTCTTGTTTTTGATTCGTTTTTCCAGGTGAGTACAGGCGCTATGTTTGAATTCAAGAGTGCACACATGGAGAAAAACATGTCTTGAGGCTGAAATAGCAAAACTTTTGCCAAACAAATGACACACGGCCATTTTACAAGGACCATGTCACATCTAACGGCTTGTGAGAGATGTCATTAAATGCGCGTGTACCAGGTGAGCCAAAATCGCACAAGTGTGGGAAGACGGTCAACCAAACGGACTGTGACAAGTGTCATGACCCATGAGGCTGACCGTGGAGATGACGTTGATGAAGGACAAGGTAGAACATAACACCAAGTGTTGTCGAACGGTTGGCTTACACAGCCCGTCAACCGTTACACATCCCGTTGACCATTACATGGCCCGTAAAATGGTGCCATTACAAGCGAGTGTCTAAGTAAGTGAACAATTTTTAAAGTGATATGGGACGTATTGTCCAAACGGATCATGACATGTGTCATGGATCGTGAGGCTGCCTGTGTGGTGTGCTTTGACCAGGTCAAACACGGCTGACCAAGGGTTTTTGAAAGCCTTTCCTTTATCCCACCTATTCACTCCTAAATTTCCCATTCTCTCTCTACCCCATAACCCTCTATCTCTCTTCATTGCTATTTCCCCCTCAAAATTTTCAACAAATTACCATTTTTTTTGTAACAATTCATGAGTTAATCATATAATTCATAGCTTCAACTAAGTGTGGGTATCAAGTTCCTCAAGTAAGTCTTCATCTTCATTGCTATTTATCAGGTAAGAACTCAATTTTCCATCTTCTATTGTAGATTTTGGTGTTTGCATGTGTAGATCTTGGTCAAATATTATTTCTTTTGTGTTTTAATGCTTCATAAGTCATATTAATGAGGTTGGGTGTGCATGTAGAGGTGAAAACCACTATTGTTGAGTTCTTAAGCTCCAAACCATGAAAAGTGAGGATTTGTGTTGCTTTTTGACATGATTTTTGGGGAAATCAAGTTATATATGCCACTGTGTTTATGAAATCATGATTAAGTGAGATAAATGTACATGAAAGTAGGTGTGCACGGGTGATAAGCCAAAAATTGGTCCAAGGGGGGTCAGACAAACGCTCACACGGCCCGTGGCACATTTCACGGACCGTGTAATGGCCTGTGTCGTGCCGTCTATCACTCCTCATGGACAAGTCCCCTCTGACGGGCCCTTTCACGAACTGTAATGCAGGTGGAACAGGGTGCACAGGACCCTACACAGCCTTTTCATGGACCGTCTCTCGCTACATGGGCTGTGTAGGGTCCCATGCACCTATTCCACCTGCATTATTTTACATAGGTTTCTTTTAATTTTTATGTTATATATGTTCTTAAGTGCATTTGCCCTATGATAGACCGAGTGACACCATTCTTAAGGGTTTTTGTCACTTTTATGGCACAGGGGAAGTCTGAGTACCTATTAGTGCGTCAACCTGTATGTGCAATAATTTCTAATAACGTGTATTCTTTAGTGGCACGTGTAGGTACTATGGGTCCACAACGTAGCTTAGTCAGACACAATGGTAGGAATGAGCTTGTGTCACGCCTCTATGACTCCCCAACGATCTCATCTAGCAATCAGGTTGGGAGTGACTCAGGTGATGACTCCTCAAGTGGTCCAAAGTTTGCTATAGGGGTAATGTCTCCCCCACTCTCTTCGAGCTAGTGGCCCATGCATCAGGATATCGCAGAGCCCCCCAGTCTGACGAGGGGACCCCTTCCACAAAAGTTGAGGAGGAGGCAGTTGCCACGAAATAGGAGAACACTTCAGACCAGGATGGGCAGGAGCAAACTCTGGAGGCTGAGGGTCATAACACAGAAGAGCAGGCGAATGAGGTTGACTTCGGGACAGTGATGATGAGGCCATTCATTTTGCAGTCTCCCGAACAATAGACCCCGAAATACCCGAAGCACTTATTATATTTTTGAGGGGCCGATGGATAATCCCAGTTGCTAAAGACATCTACACCAATGGTCTTACAAAAGGTCCTGGGGGGTTTAAACAGCGACTAGTCCTTCCGGACGTTCAGGTAATCACTGACCAACTTTACAGAGTCCTGAAAATCAAAGATACCTTTGACTAACATAAGTTTGGTTGGATGGCGCAACCACCAGGGTACTACAGGCCCACCATTATGGAAGAGTTCTATGCCAACTATGCCACTAGCCTCCTAAACTCGGTGGAGGGTACCTAATTCAGAAAGGTGAAGAGATAGGTTGCCCTTACAAGGTCCCTGAGGTCGCATGTTGTAACACCCCACACCTTTCACTACTAGTACAATTCAAATGAAATATAACATGGTTTGGTCGAATTAGCGCTAATTTTCAAAAGTACTTGAATCTTGTGTTAACGGGCTATATGTGCGTCAATTGCTTAGGAGGGTCGAGTGTATGCATGTTTTGTGTTGAATTGAGTAGAATATGGCCTTAAATAAAGTATGAGAATTGAGGTACTTGTAGGACTTAGTAAGCAAGTAGGTGAGTCACCTACTTGCTTAGCTTAAATTTGTTAGTTAA
>JAOTQJ010000083.1:7053060-7080373 GCA_025642045.1 Solanum sejunctum
GTTGTGCACATATTATATAGTAAAGGTAAAGTAATAAAAAGAACATAAAGTACATGATCCCATAGTATAACTAAAGGTTGTCTCCAAACAAAAAGGTTGCTAAGGATGGGGTGCCTAACCCAAGGCTCCAAGATGGTGGTTATAGGGCAACTCATCCTAGATGCCCAAAATATGGGAGAAAACATAGTCGCACACGTTGGAGGAACATGGGTGCTTGCTTTGGGTGTGGTGAGATAGGCCAAAAAATATCAGATTGTCCACATGCTCAAAACAAGGGTAAAGGTGGAGATGTTGAACAAGGGGACCAAGGTGGACCACAAGGGGGTACTCTACAACGTAATCAATTCTATGCTCTTTAAGAGAGATGAGGTGCCCAATGATGTTATTGGTATGTTAATGGTTTTCTTGATTTTGTTGTTGAAATGATCCCAAAAAGTACACAAAAATGTGCCTCGAAAGTGTCCAGAACTCTAATTTACATATATCTCAAAATCCATGCAAGATTTCAAAAATTTGATGTTATATTCTAGTTCAGGGGGTCAATTTTCGAGGGCAAAGGCTCTAACCCTGATTTTAGAGCAACTGTATCAAAATTCAAAAATCGAAAAATGTGATTTCTAGAATGATTTTCGCGTCACTAACACGGCATGCCAATGTGTTAGTTTTTGCCTAGATTTTTAATTTCGGTCCAATACTTTTAAGTCTTAGGCCTAAGTGTTCTCACATGTGAAAGTATCTATACTTAGACTTTTTCACCATCATATCATTCTGAACATTTCCCCATACTCATGCAAACACTTGGCCAAATATTTTACTCCCAAATTCAAGACTTAAAACCCTTTCTGGTTTTTAAGGATTACACTCAAGCTTCAAGTCTCCATCTCCAATATTCATCAAGATCATGTATAAAGTTAAGGTATGTGGGTATCTTTCATTGGCTCCTTTAACCCTTGATGCCCAAGCTTTATTTTCTTAAAAATTGCATGATTTAAAGTGTATTTACTCATGGGTCTTCTTTATTATGAAAATCACTGCACACTATGTTGGGGGTTTATGAAATTGTGACTATTTTGCTATGTTTTGGGCTATGAAACTAAGATCTGTTATGAGGTTTCATCAAGGGTTTTGATATGTTTTGCTTGAGGGTGTTACTAAGTTTCTATTGAAGGTTTTATATTGAATTTTCTAGCCTGATTTCACTCTTTAATTACATGGTTTTACATAAGCACTCTGTTAGATGTTTGATAAAATATCCAGTTATGATTTCTTGAGGAATTAAAGGTCCAATGCATGTCTTATGGGTTGAATGACTTTATGATGATGATAGAAATGTTTATTTGGAATGTTTCATGATAAAGTACCTATGGTGTTGCAAGTATATTGTTGGGTTCTTATGTTTGTTGTATTATTAGGAAAATGAGGAGTTCTTTCTTGATGATTGAAATGTAATTGTTAGATGAGCTAGTTCTATGAAATGATTAATCCGAAAAGGGATAGGCTCCCTTTAGGAAGGCCACTTAATCCGAAAGTGGACAGTCTCCCATAAGGAAGGTCACTAAATCCAAAAGGGTATGGGCTCCCATAAGAAAGGCCACTTAATCCAAAAAGGGACGAGCACCCATAAGAAAGGTCACTTAATCCGAAATGGTATGGGCTCCCATAAGGAATGTCATTTAATGCGGAAGGAGATGGGCTCCCATAAGAAAGGTCACTTAATCCGAAAGGGTACAGGCTCCCGTAAGGAAGGCCACTTAATTTGAAAAGGGACAGGCTCCCTTAAGGACGGTCGCTTAAACAAAAAAGGGATGAGCTCCTGTAAGGAAGGTTGCTTCTCTAAAAAGGTCTTATGTCATGTCGGTTAAGGTTTTTTTCCACACTTATGTATTATGATCTATGTAAGATGAATGATTTGCAAAGCATGATTTACTTAAACGTTGCTCATATATGCCATATTGATATTATGATATCTATTGCTCTTAATTATGAATTTCGGTTATGATGATTGTCTCTTATTGCATTGCATCCTACATACTTAGTATATTTAAACGTACTAATGCATACACTATGCCTACATGAAGTCAGCATGTAGGAACTTTTGTACCACTTGATCCTCTCCTACACGTGGCTTATACAACTTCCATCAAGCTTGTTGGTGAGTCCTCTATTTCGGGGACGTTATTTATCATTTATTGAGATGTATTAAGACTTTCTCTCTTTGACTTATGTATTGACTATGAGGGTGATCCCAGTTACTTTGTCCTGGTCTCCGCTCTTATTTGTGTTTTATAGGTGTTGTTGGACATGTTATGTATCTATGCTATGAACTTGACTATATTGACTCTTGATGTTTATGATATGAAAGTTTATCTTTAATCCTAATCTCCACTTGTTTACACTTATCTCTTATTGTTATTCTAATTGATTCTATAACTAAGGATATGTAATGATATACTATGAGACTTATTTGGGATTTTTTTGGGTTCCCCATTCGCCAGTCTCGTCTAGGTCCAAGCCTTGGGTCGTGACAAAGGTGGTATCAGAGCACTAGGTTGTTAGATCCTCGAAGTCCAACACACCACATTGATTTGATTTTTATTCATGGTTGTATTGTGACCACAACTATAAGTAAAATGCTATGAGATATTTTAGGAGATGTTTCCTTTCTTCATGTTCTAAGTCGTACTATGGAGTTGAAGTAAGTTCCTCCGCCCTAATAATTATTCTTTGCCATGCTAGTTGATCATGCCTAACCTAAGAGGAAGAAAAGCTCGCACTCCTGAGGGACAACCAGCTAATGGAGAGCTTCAGGAGGCTCTCACTTTACTTGCATAAGTTGTGGCAAACCAAGCCAATCAATGGGCCCAAGCCCCTTATTCTCCTATACTAGCTTCTTGGGTGAGAGACTTCATGAGGATGACCCAACCAGATTTCTATGGTTCAAGGATGGATGATTATCCACAAGAGTTTATTGATGGGACGTATAAGGTATTAGCTATCATGGGTGTTAGATCGGAAGATAAGGCAAAGTTGGCGGCCTACCAACTCAAAGGAGTAGCACCAAAAATGGTACAATCAATGGAGAGGGGAGAAGGGAGTCAATAATGTGGTTCTATGGGAAGAGTTGAAGGCTGCCTTTCTTAATCGATTCTTTCTTCTTGATCTTAGGGAAGACAAATTGGTAGAATTTATGAATTTGAGACAAGGGTCAATGAGTGTGAGGTAGTATGCCTTCAAGTTCAACCAACTCTCTAAGTATACTCCTCAATTGGTTGCCGACCCTTGGGCTAGGATGAATATGTTTGTGATAGGTGTCTCGGACTTGGTGAATAAAGAATACCAGTCTACTATGCTGATTAATGATATGGATTTGTCCAGTTTGATGACATATGCCTAGTAATTAGAAGGGGAAAAGTTGAGGAAGAGGAGGAGTAGAGAGGAAAAGAGGGCTCGAATTGATGGTAAGTTCAAAGGTCCTAAGGATGATCGGTTCCATCAATGCCAAGGGTCTTCCAATGCTCCTAATGGAAGGATTGCTAATAATAACCCAAGACACCAATATGGTAATAGTGAAGGGCCCAAGCCCAAGTGGCATATTTGTAGGAAAAACCATGGTGGCTCATGCTGGAAGAACTCTAGTGCTTGCTTTGGAAGTGGTGAGATAGTCACCAGGTTATTGATTGCCCCCACGATTAAACTGAAGGTAGAGATGGTCGCTCTCAAGGCCAAGATGATGCTCGTAAGCAAAATAGGTTCTATCTTCTTCAAAGAATGAAAGGAAGGGATGAGATGCCCGATGATGCTACTGGTAAGTTAGAGATTTTCCTTGATCTTTTTAATTATGCATGCTTTGATTGTTCTGGAAATTAGATTTTCTTTAATTATTCCTTGTTGCAAGTAACATTTGATTATGTAGGTCTATTGGTACTAGAAAGGCTTGTTAGGGTTGCCTTATGTTCTTATTGCACAGAATCTAACCTTATAATTTTTGTTGAGCTTAGTTTGTGGATTGGAGGTCTTGAGGTGGTTTGGCTACTTGCATGTGGTGTTTCCAATTTGTGTGAAACCCGTAAGGGTGTGAAATGGTGATTAAGGATGGTCGATTCATTTGGTCAACTACAATGGGTTAGTCACTTCTCTATGCTTGATTGTTGTTTCAGGTTTTGTCTCCAAGTAAGGATGAGGGTAGGTGATATTCCTAAGTGTCTTTCTGGACTAGTGGTGAGCATTTGGGTATCGTTGAAGTTGTGTGTTTGACTTATAAATTGGCTATGTTTAGGGGTTTCTTGAATAGGGTCTTAAAACCCAACTTGGCATGGGTTATGATGGTCTGTACAGGTGGTGCATTGATTTATTTAAAGCTTGTGAATCATTTGGGGGTGGTATTGCAAATCTTAGGTAATAAAGGGATTGTTTACTAATTATTATAGGTGTGAATGAAAGATAACAAGAAGGTGGTTAGAATTCTTTAAGTCTCATGACATAAGTGTGCATCATTTATCGTCGGTAAGGCTAATGTTATGGTCAGTGTTGTAGGTAGCTTAGCATCTGTTGATGATGGTGACAAAGATAATTTGAGAATGGTGGTCTAATATTCTTGATTATTCCAAATTTTCTTTGGTTGGTAAGGCCTGGATTAAGCAAGGTCTTGATTCTGTCTTATTAGAGTTGGAAGTTTTGTATGAAAGATGATAGAGTGGAGGTTGTCTCCCAAGGGGGATATGGTGGTTTATGGTAACAAGTAGAATAGGTATCATTAAAATCGATAATTAGTTAAGGATTCTAAGCCCTTGTAGAATGTACAGGGACATTGGTAAAGTTTCATAAGGATTAGAATTACCTAGGGATGTTATGGTTGTCATTCTTCTTGCTTCTAGGTTGAATGGATGTGGTGATGACTCTAGTGCTATAGTACCCATAAGATTTTAGATGTTATGGAGGATAAGTTGGTTTAAGAGAAGGTTTCGGTGGACACATTGGATGGAAGGGTTAAAGGAGTTGATGGATAAGGATATGGTGTTCGTTAAGGCTCTTTGGAAGGTTCGTCTAGTTGATAGTGTCTCTTAGGGAGCGAGCATGCAAAAGCAATACCCATATCCCTTTCATTTTGTTCAAGCTTATGATAGCACATCAAGTCCTTTTATGATTCCAAGTCTTATGTTCCAGCCCCTACATCATTTGCGTGCATCCATGTTTATATTGACGAGTTCAAGACAATTATTGACACATGTTGAGATTTTGAAAATGATGTTTTAATTGTATTATTGCATTCATGTTGGAGCTAAATTTTTCTTGATTACTCTTTTTATGTACGTTTATTTGACATTCGAGAAAGAATATTACCGATGAGGAGATATTAAAATGACCACAAAAAGTACCTGAAAAAGGAGCCTTATAAGTGCCCAGAATTTTAATTTCCATATATCTCACAATTTGGGCAGGAATTCAAAAATTTGACTTTATATTCTTGTTCAGGGGGTCAAATTTAGAGGGAGAAGGGTTTAATTCTGATTTTAGAGAAACCATATCAAAATTCAAAAATCACAAAGTATGATTTCCAAACTGATTTTCGCATCACTGTCGTGACGTACCAGTGTTTTAATTTTTCCCAGATTTTTAATTTCTGTCCAAGACTTTAAGTTTTGGGCCTAAGTGGTCCCATACGTGAAAATGCCTATACTTAGCAGTTTTTCACCCTCATATCATTCTAAACATTTTCCAATAGTCATTCAAACACTTTGCCAAATATTTTACTCACAACCTCAAGACTCAAAACACTTTACGTATCTTAAGGGTTACACTCAAGCTTCAAGTCTCCATCTCTAATCTTCATCAAGTTCATCTCCAAAGCTATGGTATGTGGGTTTCTTTCATGGGTTCCTTTCAGCAATGATGCCCAAGCTTCATTTTCTTAAAAATTGTATGATTTAAAGTGGATTTACTCATGGGCCTTCTTTATTTTGAAAATCACTGCACACTATGTTGGAAGTTTTTGAAATTGTGACTGTTTTTCTATGATTTAGGATATGGAACTAAGATCTATTGTGAGGTTTGATGAAGAGTTTTGATGTGTGATGCTTGAGAGTGTTACCACATATCTATTGACGATTTTACATTGAATTTTCTAGCATGATTTCACTCTTGAATTGCATAGTTTTACACTATCACTACACACTCGCTAGGTATTTTATAAAATGTTTGATTATGATTTCTTGAGGAATTGAAGGTCCAGTGCATGTCTTATAGGTTGAATGACTTTATAATGATGCTAGAAATGTTTATATGGGTTGCTTCATGAGAAAGTACCTATGGTGTTGTAAGTAGATTATTTAGTGCTTATGTTTGTTGTATTCTTGGGAAAATGAGGAGTTCTTTCTTGATGATTGAAATATAATAGTTTGATGCGCTAGTTCTATGAAATGCTTAATCCGAAAAGGGATATGCTCCCTTAAGTAAGTCCACTTAATCCAAAAGGAATGGGATCTCATAAGGAAGGTTGCTAAATTTGAAAGGGGACGGGATCCCATAAGGAAAGCCTCTTAATCCGAAAAGTGATGGGCTCCCATAAGAAAGGTCACTTAATCTAAAATGGGACGGGCTCCCATAAGAAAGGTTAATCAATCCAAAAGGATATGGACTCTAGTAAAGGAGGTCACTTAATCTTAAATGGGACAAGCTCCAGTAAGGAAGGCCACTTCATTCGAAAAGCGTCGGACTCCCATAAGGAAGGTCACCTAATTTGAAAGGGAATGGGCTCTTGTAAGGAAGGTTGCTTCTCTAAAAAAGTCTTGTGTCATATCGATTAAGGTTTATTTCCATGCTTGTATATTATAATCTATGTAAGATGAATGATTTGCAAAGCATGATTTACTTAAACGTTGGTCATATATTCCATATTAATATTATGTTATCTGTTGCTCTTAATTATGCATTTTGATTATGATACCTATCTCTTGTTGCATTGCATCATACCTACTTAGTTCATTCAAATATAATAATGCATACTCTATGCCTACATGATGACACCATATAGGAACTAGTGTGCTACTTGATCCTCCTCCTCCACGTGGCTAGTACAACTTCTGTCAAGCTTGTTGGTGAGTCCTCTATTCCAGTGATGTTACTTATGATCTATTTCTATGTATTAAGACTTTCTCTCTTTGACTTATGTATTGGCTTTGAGGGTGAGCCAAGTTTCTTTGTCTTAGCCCCCGCTCTTATCTATATAGTAGAGGTGTTATTTTACATGTTGTGTTTCTATGCTATGAACTTGTCTCTATTGACTCTTGATGTTTATGATATGGAAGTTTATCTTTAATCCCAATTTTCCCTTGTTTTCATTTATCTCTTATTGTCATTCTAATTGCTTCCATGATAAAGGATGTGTAATGATATGCTATGAGGCTTGTTTGGGGTTCCTTTGGGGTTCCCATTCGCCAGTCACGTCTAAAACCTAGGCTTGGGTCTTAACAAAGGTGGTATCAAAGCACTAGGTTTTTAGATGCATGGAGTCCAACACACCACGTTGATTAGAGTCTTATTCATGGTTGTGTTATGTACCACAAGTATGAGTAAGAGGCTATGAGACATTCTGGGAGATGCTTCCTTTCTTCATGTTCTAAGTCATGCTATAGAGATGAAGTAAGTTTTTCCCCCCTAACAATTGTTCTTTGCCATGCTAGTTGATCATGCCTAACCTAAAAGAAGGAAGTGCATGCCCTTCCAAGGGACAACCGGCTAATGGAGAGTTTTTGGATACTTTAACTTTATTTACATAAGTTGTGGCTAACCAAGCCAATCAAGGGGTCCAAGACCCTCATGCTCCTACACAGCCTTCTCAAGTGAGAGACTTCGTGAGGATGAACCCACTAGAGTTTTATGGGTCAAGGGTGGATGATAACCCACAAGAATTTATTGATGAGACTTATAAGGTATTGGATATCATGGGTGTTAGATCCAAAAATAAGGCAGAGTTGGTGGCCTACCAACTCAAATGGGTAGCACAAACATGGTACAATCTATGGAGATGGGAGAAGGAAGTCAAAAATATTGTTCTATGGGAAGCGTTGAAGGTGGCCTTTCTTAATGATTTCTTTACTCTTGAGCTTGTGGAATCCAAATTGGTAGAATTCATGAATTTGAGAGAAAGGTCAATGAGTGTGAGGGAGTATGCCCTCAAGTTCAACCAATCTCTAAGTATACTCCTCTCTTGGTTGCTGACCCAAGGTCTAGGTGTCTCTGACTTGGTGAATGAAAAATATCGGTCTGCTATGTTGATTAATAATATGAATGTATCCCGCTTGATGACATATGCTGAGTAATTGGAAGGGGAGAAGTTGAGGAAGAGGAGGAGTAGAGAGGCCTACAGGGCCCGTATTGATGGTAAGTTCAAAGGTCCCAAGGATTATCGGTTCCATCAAGGCCAAAGGTCTTCCAATGCTCCTAATTGAAGTATTGCTAATGATAACTCAAGACACAAAGGTGGAAATAGTAAAGGGCCTAAGCCTAAGTGCCCTACGTGTAGGAAAAACCATAGTGGCCTGTGTTGGAGGAACTCTAGTGCTTGCTTTGGATGTGGAGAGATAGGTCACCGGCTTATTGACTGCCCCCACACTCAAATAGAAGGTAGAGATGGTCGCCCTGAAGACTAAGGGGATGTTCGTATGCAAAATAGATTCTATGCTCTTTAAAGAAGCAAAGAAAGGGATGAGATGCCCGATGATGCTACCGGTAAGTAAGAGATTTTCCTTGATTATTTTATTGTGCATGCTTTGATGGTTCCGAGAGCTGGTATTTCTTTCATTATTCCTTGTTGCTAGTAAAATTTGATTATGTGGGTATATTGGTGCTAGAAAGGCTTGTAACGGTTGTCCCATGTTCTTATTGCAAAGGATCTTGTCTTTTAATTTTGGTTGAGCTTAGTTTCTGAATTGGAGGTCTTGAGGTGGTTTGGATACTTTCATGTGGTGTTTCCAGTGGGTGTAGAACCCGTAAGGGTATGATATGGTGATTAATGATGGTCTATTCAATTGGTCATCTACAATCGGCTAGTCACTTCTCTAAGCTTGATCTTTTTTTCAGGTTTTTTCTCCAAGTAAGGACGAGGGTAGGTGACATTCCAAAGTGTTTTTTCGGACAAGTGGTTAGAATTTTGGTATTGTTAGAGTTTTATGGTTGACTTATGCACCGGCAATGTTTAGGGGTTTCATGAATATGGTCTTAAAATCCTACCTTGACATGGGTTATGGTTGTCTTTAAAGGTGGTGCATTGACTTATTTAGAGCTTGTGAATCATTTGGGGATAGTGTTACAAGTCTTGGATGATAAAGGGATTGTTTCCTAATTATGATAGGTGCGAGCGGAAGATAACAAGAAAGTGGTTAGAATTCTTTAAGAATGATGAATGAGTGTGCATCATTTTGTCCCCAGTAAGGCTAATGTTATGGTCGGTGTTGTAGGTAGCTTATCATCTACAGACAATGGTGTCAAAGATAAGTTAAGCATGGTGGTGTAATAGCCTTGATGGTTCCAAATTTTCTTTGGTAGGTAAGCTCTAGATTAAGCAAGTCCTTGATTCCGTCTTATTAAAGTTGGAAATTTTTGGTGAAAGACGATAGAGAGGAGGTTGTCTCCCAAGGGTGAGATGGTGGTTTATGGTAACAAATAGACTAGGTGTGATTAAGATCCACAATGAGTTTAGGATTATGAGCCCTTGTAGAATGTAGAGGGATGCTAGTAAGGTTGCATAAGGATTAGAATTAACTAGGGATGTCATGGTTGTCCGGTTCTTCATGCTTCTAGGTTGAAGGGATATGGTTATGACTCTAGTGTGATAGAAGCCGTGAGATTTTGGATGTTGTGGGGGATAAGTTGGTTTAATAGAAGGTTCCAATGGGCACATTGGATAAAATGGTTGAAGGAGTTGATCGATAAGGATGTGGTGTTCGTTAAGGCTCTTTGGAATGTTCATCTAGTTGAAAGTGTCTTTCAGGGAGCGAGCATGGAAAAGCAATACCGATATCTCTTTTATTCTATTCAAGCTTATGATAGCACATCAAGTCATTTTATGATTCTGAGTCTTATGTTCCAGCCCCTACATCATTTGCAGGCATCCATGTTTATATTGACGAGTTAATGATGATTTTTGACACTCATATTGAGATTTTGAAACTGATATTTTAAGGGTATTATTCCATTCATGTTGGGGCTAACTAGTTCTTGCTTATTCTTCTTATGTATGTTTCTTTGACATTCAGGGATGAATGTTCCGAAGGGGGAGGTATTGAAACGACCTTAAAAAGTACCCAAAAATGTGCCTCAGAAGTGCCCAGAATTCTAATTGTCATAATTCTCAAAATCTATGAGGGATATCAAAAATTTGACTTCATATTCTAGTTTAGGGGGTCAAATTTAGGGGGAGAAGGCTCTAACCCCGATTTTAGAGCAACTGTATCAAAATTCAAAAATCAAAAAAAGCAATTTCCAAAATGATTTTCGCTTCACTGGCGCGACAAGCCAGTGGGTTAGTTTTTGCCTAGATTTTTAATTTCAGTCCAAGACTTTTAAGTCTTGGGACTAAGTGTTCCCATACATGAAAAAATACTTGTTCTTAGCCATTTTTCACCCTCATATCATTCTAAGCATTTCCCAATAGTCATTCATACATTTAGCTAATTATTTTACTCCCGACCTCAAGACTCGAAAACCTTTCCGGATCTTAAGGATTGCACTCAAGCTTCAAGTCTTCATCTCCAATCATCATCAAGTTCATCTCTGAAGCTAAGGTATGTGGGTTTCTTTCATAGGTTCCTTTCACCCATGATGCCCAAGCTTCATTTTCTTAAAAATTACATAATTTAAAGTGGATTTACTCATGGGTTTTCTTTATTATGAAAATTACAGTACTCTATGTTAGGGGTTTATGAAATTGTTGACTATTTTGCTATGTTTTGAGGTATGAAACTAAGATCTATTATGAGGTTTGATGAATGGTTTTTATGTGTGTTGCTTGAGGGTGTTACCAAGTATCTATTGAAGATTTTACATTGAATGTTCTAGCATGATTTCGCTATTGAATTGCATGGTATAACACTAGCATTACACACCAGCTAGGTGTTTGATAAAATGTCTCGTTATGATTTCTTGAGGAATTGAAGGTACAATGCATGTCTTATGGGTTGAATGACTTTATACTGATGATAGAAATGTTTATATCGGTTGATTGATGCAACATTTAAGTGGGGGTGTTATTTGAAGCAACATTTTCAAATGGTAACCAAAATTTCATTTAGACCTCATGAACCACGCATTTTTAGCACAATATAACTTAACCAGAAATCGTCATCCTGAACTTCTACATGTGTAACATCATTTGATAAGTTAGATAGCATGGGAGCCTTAGGAATATTATATATATATATATATTTATATCCTGCAAATGATATAACTTGTAGCCCATTGCACTCTTTCGAGAGAAGAAACATATATACATATAATTACTGATTGAAAAGTAATTGTATACTAAAGCTTCTATTTTTGTGCTTGTCTGGAAATTATTAAGAAAAATTTTGTTCAGTATACTTGAGGACCTAAATCCTTTTACAACTGCTTTAGTTGTATGATCATTTGTAGTGAAATCCACTAGAATTGATTTAGAACACGAAGGGCATGAAACTTGTCCCACACTTTCTTACAAATCTATAGAACTCGACTTGCAAAAGACATATGTGTAAAAAGTAACCTGCAATAATCAAAAGAGGTGCACATTTTTATAGGAGGTTAGTTTAAACTCCAAATGATAGAGCAATAGTAAGGGAATTCATAGCATATGTCTTAAGTTGTCAAGAAATGAGGTACGAGATTTTAAATCGTCAAGTCTACAAGTCTCATAGAAGTCTGATTATGTGTTAAAAGGGATTCCTAGTAAAAGAATATGTAAATGCTCATTGTCTTAAAGAAAGTTTGACAATATATTGAAAATAGCTCTTTAAAAGATATCATAGATGCAAATGTGGAAAAGTATGGCCACATTAAGATTTAAAATATCCATCATATCATATATGAATTATTATAATATAGTGAAAAAGAAGCTTATTCCTTTCTTTCATATTTTTTATTCTTTTCTTAGGGAAGGGGGAGAATGAAACTTACAACTAGATCTTTGACAGGATCATGACATAAACCGCATGGTTGTTCAACAGGCAAACTTTGTTTGTGCTTCCACTTCTATCCAAAGCAGTACTTGAGTATTCAACAAAGTAAGGATTATCAACATCCTATGATCAAATCAAAAACAAAAGAAGTTTGAATTATTATTTCTTTAAGGACCTAATTCAAATAGATACCTCCATTTTGGCATTCAAATGTTGCATCCATTTTTACTCCAATTAAATTCAATACGATAGTGAAATCTAAATAAATCAATAAAAATGTATGGTTAGGAACTAAGTCCATCTCCAAATCATGTTAATGTGGATTTGATTGAACAAGGTAGCATAGTAGAAAAGGATCACTGTTGAACTCCTTGGTAGGAGGTTCTCATAGGCGGAGTTTACTCTTCATCATATAGAAAGAACAACAATCAATATTACCAAAACAACAATAATAACATACCTACTATAATTCTACAAGTAATAAATATTATTTTATAAAAAATAATTAAATGGTATAAAAATTTGAAGGAAAGAAATGATTAGTATCATATTGAAAACAAGCGCGAGCTAGTACAAAATCAATCAAGGAAAGGTTAAAGCAAGATAAAAAAATGAAAGGAAAATTTAGCGGCGAAGAAAAGAAATTTCAATGAGAATGGTTATAGAAAAATGGAGTAAGGAAGGATATCTAGAGAAACAGAAAACCAAGAAATTACTGAAGGAATTATTTTTCCTAAGTTCTACAATATTGAAAAATATAACCCATTAACAATATGAAATATTCTATTGTTCCTGATTTAGTGTTTTAACCACAATTGATGTAGAAGTATTTAGAAAAAAACACGTTAAATCTATACTTTAAAAGTTACAGCTAAGACCAAATACAAGCTGGCATTGGAAGTTGATGTGCTGTCAAATATAGCACACTTGATGCCTAAAACACGTAATTTTGTGTGTTCTCAATGCGACTTTTTTAATTTTTATGTATTGTTTGTGCGTGTTTTTGCAAAAAAATATAGGTTGACTAAATTTTGGAAAAATTTACAGATATGGCTAATTTTCAGGACATACTGATCCCACTATGAGTCATAGCTCATGCTATGGGTCGTAGAGGTAGTCTCGTGTGAACGAACAGTATTAAAGACAAAATCTAAAAATGTGAACTTCAGCAATATGAACCTCAGGTATAAGTTATACTTCTTTCTACGACTCGGAATGGGTGGCCTCATACCAATCGATAGTGTTGATCAAAATCAGACTAGGAAATGCAAGTGTTGACTATGAGAAGACACTATGAGTCATAGACCAGACAATGACTCGTAGAGGTGGATCACAGTAGTAAAGTCCAAAATATCAAATACTGACCACAAAAGCTCGACTATGACTCGTTGTGCCTACTACGAGTCATAACTATGAACCGTAGCAGGCACCGACCAGATCTTTTAATTATTTTAAGGATCTTTTGTAAATATTATAAATGGTTTATTTTAGGATTTTAGGAGAAGTTTTCATTCATTGATGAGTATTGTACACAGATTTTAGAGATGTTTTAGAGTAGAATTTTAGGGTTTATCTTTGGAGACTCAAATTTTGAGATTAGATTCCCATGTGGATTAATTTCATTATTAAAGCTTGTGATTCTAATTGCAAAGTGGATTTCATTGTTCTTCAATTTTCTTGGATAAGAAATCTATCATCTCTTCTTTATTCATTGTTGATTTGTTTGCCCATGCAATGAGTAGCTAAACCCCACAACTTGGGGTTGTGGGAACCATGAGTAACTCACTTAGAAAGCCCACATTATTTGCACTGCTTGAGTTGGTTAATTGCATGTATTGTCTATTTTCCTTCATTCTACTTGTTATTTCATTGTGGCAACATTAAATACCGCCTAGTGTCATGATCCCCCAAGGTATTGATGAATAGGAAAAGGAAATAGGTGACTAAATTCGATTGATTTCTTTTCACCTTAGCAACCAAACCCAACCAAGGAGAAATTGACTGGGACAATGGGTAATGGTTAGTTTAGCACAATATGATAGCCAGCCAAGCACCATAGTAAAATTTGACCTTCCCCTTTGCCCAAGGGTTAGAAGAACCTAAGTTATAGTCCTGCATACAATGTCCCAATTTAGGTTCTATTATTTGGAGTTTTTGGGTTAGTGAATCATGGGGAACACAAATTTCAATATTTCTCTCCAATTTGATTATCTCTCTATTTGTTAGTTTAGTTCAAGCTTTTATCAATCATGGCAAAACCTCCCCTCCTTGAGAATTAATTTATTTGATATTTGAATTGCTTGTTGATGAACAAAAGTGCCAAAGCCCTATATTCCCTTAGGAATCAATCCTAACCTTGTTTGAGTTCTATATTTGATAACGATCATTTTATCCTCCAAGTGAGAGGCACTATTTGAGCATGATAAAAAATAATATGTCATTGCCAGGGAATATGACGATGCTTTGATTTGATTTCACTAGTAATTAATTCAAGTATTGATTTCTTAATTTTTCTTGTATTTTAATTTTAGTTTTATTTTTGTTATTTAGTTTCTTTTGCTGGGTATACTAGGTATATGCCCATTACAAGGACCTAAGGTGGACTCTTAGCTCCAAATAATCTTGAGATCAAAATGTTGAAAGGAAAATGGCTGAAGCAAACATGAATGTTGCGGTTGATGAAGCCATAGACCAAAATGATGATGATGTTAGTTGAGAGGAAAATCCACTACAAAGGGAAAAGAGGCCACAACTCAGGGATTTCAATGAGAATGCATATGGATGGAAGCAATATCGGTTAAATCCTATGGCTATCCTATGGCTATGAACGTCACAGGAGCAATAGTGTTGCCACTTTATCGGCCGACACTAAGTTGATGGTATCAAGTGGATTACTCCAAATTCATCAAAACCATGGTTTGTTTGCGGGCTTACCTACTTAGAATCCTTATAGCCATCTACACATATGACGTTTATGTCAATAGTGTGATTGGTATGCAAAATCTTTCTATGGATGTTGTTGGTTTACGTGTATTTCCTCTATCACTTACCGGTAATGTAATAATTTGGCTAAGAGCCTTCTTAGAGAGATACTTTCCAACGTCAAAGAGGCTTAAATTGAAGGATCAAATCAATTACTTTTAGCAATTGTCAGGCGATTCTATTAGCACAATGTGGGAGAGATTCACCAAATGTTTAAGAATGGTTCCAGACCATAAGGTTATGGACTATTCCTTAGTGGATATTTACTCTCGGGCTCTTGATGGGAATAGTCAAGCATGTGCCCACACCATCATAGAAGGCATGTTATTAGATCCACCATTCACAAGAATAGCATAGAGGATGGAGCAAGTAGTCAAGACCAACAGAACATGGGGCAAAGGGAAGGAGCTTCTACAAGGAGCTCATATATGGTGAATGTTAGTTCGGAGTAAACTAAAATTAACCAAGAGATCATGCAACAACTTGCTCAACTCCACATTAGTGTGGACTTGGTACTAAAGCGAACTCAAGAAAGTGTTCATGCAGTAGTCTACCAACCTCCAAGAGCGCCCATGTATGGAGAGTCATATTATGATAAAGATGTTGTTTTGTCAGAGATCAAGCGATGGGTTTTTAGAACAACGTCCAAGGGTCCAATCTGGACTATTGGCATCAAGGATCCAGAAATCAAGGTCAGAACTACAATTGAGAGGGTTCATTTAGAGTTAACCATGGTGGTTGTTTTGAGAGATATAGGGTGCCAAAAGCTAAGTGGGGCCGAAGTGATGGGTGTAGGAATGGTCCTTACATGCCTCCTCATAATAATAAAGTCAGAGCTAGTAATTTAAGAATTAAAGATATGTTTGATAAATAGTTGAAGGAAGTGGAAAACCAAGATAAGACTCTCAAAGAGATAAAGTTCGATATTTCAACTATTAACCAAATGATAGAGTCTCATTCAATGGCCATTAAGCAATTAGAGCAATAATTTGGTCAAGTGTCTACTTAACTAAATCAACACCAAAAAGGCATATTGCCAAGTAATATGGTCCAAAACCCGAAAAATAAAGGGCATTGCATGGCAATCACAATTAGGGGAGTTAAAGGTACCTTTGACCATCCTATGTCGGTTGAAGTAGAAAATGTGCATGAGAAGGAAACCATACAAAAGGGTGTTGTTGAGAGGGATGGTTGTGTAAAGAATGGGTTAGGTGAAGTAGTTGACAAGTTGAGAAAGTATAAGACTACCCCAACACATCCTCCCCCTTTCCCTGAAAGAATCAAGAAAAGATAGGAAGAAAGCAAGCTTAACAACTTCTTAGCAATGCTCAAGCAATTATTGATCAATATCCCTTTGATTGAAGTCATCGAGAAGATGTTGGGTTATGCAAGGTACATGAAAGACTTGGTTATAAAGAAGCAGTCTGTAAGTCAAGATTTTTCGAGAGATCTTCAGCATTGTAGTTCCATCACTACCAAGTCATTGGTTCAAAAGTGTGAAGACCCAGGCGCTTTCACTATACCATGCACTATTGGAGAGGTAGAATTTGCTAGAGCACTTTGTGATTTGGGTGCTAGCATCAACTTAATGACCTTGTCCATCTTCAAGAAACTTAGCTTGGGAAATCCTACTCTTAAGAAGATGCAGTTACTAATAGCAGATAGAATAATCAAGAAACCTGTGGGAGTACTTTATGATATTTTGGTAAAGTTAGACAAAATTTATATTTCTTGCAGATTTTTTTATACTTGACTGTGAAGTTAATTTTGCAGTTCCTATTATTTTGGGGAGGCCTTTTTTATCTACAAGTCCCACTCTAGTGGACATAGAGAAAGGGTTACTCACATTCAAATTTGGTGAAGAAGAGGTTGTGTTCAATGTTTGTCAACAAGCAAGGAAGAATTGTGATCTAAGGGTGGTTTTGGTGATAGAGAAGGTTGAGGAAGAAGAGTCAGAGGTACCACTTGAGCTATGATTGGGTGTTGACACTTTGGAGGCAGTTTTAATGAACTTTGATGGTGACAATATCCTAGATTATAAGGAGACAGTAACTTCTCTTGGGGTGTCATTTGGATCTAGACACCAAACAAAGTTGACGTTAGATTTACAAAACTGGGAGACGCCACCCACCAAGCCCTTTATAGAAGTGCCACTGGTGTTAGAGTTGAAAGCACTTCCGTCAATTTTTGAAGTATGCATTCCTAGGAAAGAGCAATACTTTCGCCATCATCATAGCTGCAAATTTGAGTGATGAGCAAGCAAATGCCCTTGTGACAGTACTCAAGCAATGCAAAGGGCTACTGGATGAACTATTTGCAGATATTATTGGTATTCATCCGGGGATATGCACTTACAAAATTTAGTTGGTCAAAGACTATATGCTTAGCATCGAGCATCAAAGGCACCTGAATCCTCCTATGCAAAAGGTTGTATAAAAAGAAATTATCAAGTTGTTAGATGCATAAGTAATCTACCCAATTGCTAACAATGAATGGGTAAGTCTGGTATAGTGTGTTCCAAAGAAAGGGGGTATCACAGTTGTACTCAATGCTAAAAATGAATTGATTATAGTAGGATAGTTACCGGATGAAGACTCTGTATGGATTACAGAAAGCTCAATGCCTCAACAAAGAAGGATCACTTTCCCATGCCATTTATGAATCAGATGCTCGATAGACTTGTAGAAAAAGGGTGGTATTGTTTCCTTGATGGGTTATTCTGGCTATAATTAGATCATCATTGCCCAGAGGATTAGGAGAAAACCACTTTTACATATCCCTATGGAACCTTTGCATTTAAAAGTATGCCATTTGGGTTATGTAATGCTCCTCCAACATTCTAAAGGTGCATGATGTCAATTTTCTCAGATATGGTGGAAAACACTATTGAACTCTTCATGGATGATTTTAGTGTTGTTGGACGCTTGTTTGAGGATTGATTAGATCATTTGCATGATGGTTTACAAAGATGTTTGGAAAGTCATTTGGTGCTAAATTGGGAAAAATGTCATTTCAGGGTCAATAAGGGTATTTTATTAGGCCATGGAATATCAGGAAAGGCATTGTGGTCGACAGGCTAAGGTTGAAGTTATTGAGAAGCTTCCACCATCCATCTAAATCAAAGGTATTAGGAGTTTGTTGGGGCATACATGATTCAATAGAAGGTTCATAAAAGACTTTTCCAAAATTTCGCACCCATTATGTAAATTGTTAGAGAAAGATGCCAAGTTTATGTTTGATGAGGCATGCATGCAAGCCTTGGAAGAGTTGAAAAAGAGATTGATCTCAACACCAATTATTGTTGCTTTTGATTGGTCTAAGACATTTGAGATAATGTGTGGTGCAAGTAGGGTTGCTCTAGGTGTGGTATTGGGATAATGCAAGAAGAAAGTCTTATATCCTTTATATTATGCCAATAAAGCCCTAAACACAGCTCAAAAGAATTACATTGTCACAGAGAACGAGTTACTTGCATTGGTCTTTGCATTCGAAAAGTTGTGTTCATACTCATTGGGAGCCAAAGTGAAAGTGCACACAGACCACTCAACACTGAAGTATTTAATGGCCAAAAAGGATGCAAAGCTAAGGTTTATAAGGTGGGTTCTTCTTTTGTAAGAGTTCAACTTCGATGTTATTAACAGAAAAAGGATAGAAAATCATATTGCAGATTATATATCCAGATTAGAAGATAGGAAAATAATACAATTTGATGACGATTTGTAGATAAATGACATTTTTCCTAATGAAAAAGTGTTGGCAACTTCATATGACCTTATAACTTGTTTGCAGATTATGCGGTTATGTTGAGAGTGACATTGTACCTCCTGACTTAAACACACATCAAAGACAGAAATTTATGCATGATATGAGGAAGTTCTTTTGGGATGACCCATATTTATTCTGTGTATGTGCTGATGGGATTATTCATCGTTGTGTCCCTGAGGTGGAGATGATGAGCATACTTGAAGCATGTCACTTATCACTAGTGGGTGGGCATCATAGCAGGATTTGAACAGCTCACAAAGTTTTGCAATGTGCATATTATTGGCCTATAATACACCAAGACACTTATGTTTATGTCAAAGCTTGTGCTAAGTGCCAAAGAGAAGGTGGAGTCACACGCAAACATGAGCTCCCTCTAAATTCTATTTTTGTGATTGAGTTGTTTAATGTATGGGGGATAGATTTCATAGGACCATTTATTAGCTCCCTCAAGCACACCAACGTCTGCTTAATCTTTTTAGTAACACTTCTTCCTTCTTTGGAAGTATTTACAGAGGACCTCACTCTCTTCGGAGTTGAAGAACCAAAATCGAGCATTAGCACGGATGACACTCACAGTGTTTGTTGTCCCAGTATAGTAGCTTTGCTTCTTGTAATAGTTCTGATGCTTACAAAAGTAATACCAAGGAGTCCCTCCACTTCAGCAGAGAATTTAGAGTCAACAACCTTAGAGGAAGTCAGTTGGGAAATCTTCTTAGAAGCCATTTTAGTATTCTTTGGTTCTTGAAAAGCTGAGATAAGAGGTAGAGAGTGTATAACTGGGCGTGCCAAAATTTGTAAATTACAAAATTCACATTGAGAAAATAATAATCAAGAATGAAAATATCACAATAATTTATAGTATTTGATTTCAATAATGTGAGTGTTAAAATCTCTACAAATCCTCCGATTCGCCTTTTCAAGTGCAAATTCAAGGGCTCTAGAGCTGGTTCTTGAATTTGAAGTCTGTGCTTGAATCCGATTTTGAATTATGATCTTTGAATCTTGATTTTGATCTTGTTTCTTGTTCTTGAATCTTGATTTTGATCTTATTTTTGGATCTTAAATCTTGACTTTAATCTCGAATCTTAATTCTGACCTTGTTTCTTGATCTTGAATCTTGATGAAAATGCAACGAGAGATAGGCACCTTAATCAAAATGCATAGCAATAGGCAATAGGCATAATATATCAATATGGCATGTATGATCAATGCATAAGTAAAATATACTTAAGTAACTCATGCTCATATAGGATACTATATGTGTAGAAGGGATCAAGCTAGATTTTCAAAGTACAAACCCCTTGGTAGGTTGGTGATGATGCCGCCCCATCACTTTAGGTGGTGAGGTACAAACCCCTCACTAGGTTGGTGATGATGCCGCCCCATTACCCCGGTGGAGAAGTACAAACTCTTTACTAGGTTGATGAGTACGAACTCCCATTTGAGTTAGTGATGATGCCGCCCCATCACTAGGTGGAGAAGTACAAACCCTTCACTAGGTTGATGAGTATAATAAATCCATATCTAGGTTATCCGGGTTCTTAGTCCCCCCGGATTAGGCATGGTCTAATGCAATACTTTATATAGATTTTATCTTATACATAAGCTCATTTCATCATCATATAATCAATCATATCATATCTCATGCTTTGGACCTTTAATTCCTTAAGAAATCATAACTGGACATTTTATCAAACACTTTGCGGATGTGAAATAGTAGTATAAGATCATGCAATTTAAAGATGAAATCATGCAAGAAAATTCATTGTGAAACCATCAATCAACACCTTGCAACACTATGAAGCAATATACATCAAAATCCCTCATCAAATCTTATAGTAGCTCTAAGATTTATAGTTCAAAACATAGTAAAACAGTCACAACTTTACATAGCTTTAACATAGTTCATAAACACATTCATACTAGCAAACCTATTTGTAAAATCAACTTTAAATCATGTAAATTGTAAAAAGGAGATTAGAGCAACAGGGGTGAAAGGACCTAATGGTTAAAACCCACATACCTTAGCTTGGAGATGAGCTTGGTGAATATTGGAAATGAAGACTTGAAGCTTGAAGGAGAATCTTGAGATCCGGATAAGGGTTTGAGACTTGAATTTTGAGAGAAATATAAGAGTAAGTGCTTGACGGAGTATTAGGGAATGTTTAGAATGATATGATTGGTGAAATATGCTAAGTATAGATAAAAATACGTTTGGGAACACTTAGGCCCAAGACCCAAAAGTCTTGGATCGCAAGAAAAATAACTAGGCAGAATTTACACAAGTCCACATTATGGACTTGTCACGGAGACCAAGTTTACACATGTCCGCGACAGCTGCATGTCGCGGTACCTTCGCAAACCAATTCTGGAAACTGAAATTTTGGTAATTTGAAATTGTAGTTCTATTGCTCTAAAATTAGGGTTAGACCCTTTCTCCCTAATTTTGACCCCCTGAACAAGAATATAAAGTCAAATTTTTAATATCACGCACGAATTTTGGGATATGTAGAATTTAAAATTTCAAGCATTCCGAGGAACATATTCGAGCATTTGTTTGGGGTCGTTTCAATATCTCCCCCTTGGGAACATTCGTCCCCGAATATAAAAAAGATGTATAAGACAAGAGTAATCATAAACAAATCAATCCCAACAAGAATGCAATATTATAATTAAAACATCATTTTCAAAATCTTAATACAAGTGTAAAATCATCATAAATTTGTCAAATTAAACATGAATACAGATGAATGACATAGGGGCTGAAATACAAGACTTGAAATGACATAGGGGACTTAGAATTAGTACCTTAGGCTTGAGTAGAGTGGAAAAGATAAGAATACCACTTTTGCATATCTGCTTCGGCCTCCCAAGTAGCACTTTAGATTTGTTGGTTCCTCCAAAGGACTTTAATGGATGCCACCTCCTTGGTCCTCAATCTCTTCACTTGCCTATCTAAAATCTGAACCAAAACCTCCTCATAAGTTAAGTTATCCTCAAAAATACCCACAACATCAAGAGGCACAATAGCATTAGGATCACCAAAATATTTTCTCAACATAGAGATACGGAATACCGGATGAACCAAATTCATTTCACTAGACAACTTCGACTCATAAGCTACCTTGCCAACCCTCTTTATCACCTCATAAGGACTAACATATCTTGGACTCAACTTCCCTTTTTAACCAAAATGGATCACACCTTTCATTGGAGAAACTTTCAAATAAATCTAATCACCCACTTTGAATTCAAGGTCTCTTCTTCTCATGCTGGCATAAAATTTTTGACGACTTTGGGTTGCCTTCAATCTCTCCCTAATCATCCTAACCTTCTAAATAGCCTTCATAACCAAATCTGGTCCCAATAAAGACACCTCTCCTATATCAAACCAACCAATCGGTGATCTATAATGTCTCCCATAAAGAGCCTCAAAAGGAACCATACTAATGCTAGAGTGATAGTTATTGTTGTATGCAAACTCAATCAAGGGAACATGGTTATCCCAACTACCCTTAAGCTCCAAGACACAAGCCCTAAGAATATCCTCAAATGTTTGAATGGTTCTTTCAAATTAGCCATCCATTTGGAGGTGAAAGACCATACTAAGGTGAACTTTTGTACCAAGACCCCTTTGAAAAGACCTTCAAACATGTGAAGTGAATTGTGCACCACGATCTGGTATGATGGACAAATAAACCCCATGAAACCTCACTAACTCATGGATGTATAACCTTGCATACTGTTCAGCCCCCATATGTAGTCTTAATCGGTAAAAAGTAAGCCAATTTCGTTATTCTATCAACCACAACCCAAATAGAATCAAATCCCTTCCTAGTATTGGGCAACCCAACCACAAAATCCATATTACTTACCTCCCACTTCCAAGTGGGAATCTCTGTGTCTTTGGTAAGGCCACACGGCCTTTGATGTTCAGCCTTAACTTGTTGACAACTATAAAAATCGGAAATGAATTTGGCAATGTCCCTCTTCATGCTTCCCCACCAACACACATCCCTCAAGTCTCTATACATTTTGGTGGAACCGAGGTGGATAGAATAAGAAGAATTATAGGCCTTATCAAGTATCATTTCCCTCAAACCATCAACATAAGGCACACCCAACCTACTTTGGTACCTAAGGGCCCCATCTCCCCATTGGGAGAAAACCTCTACTTTTCCCTCTTTCACCAAGGCCTTCAATTCAAGCAAGGAGGAGTCATGATCTTGTTTTGATATCACCTCATCAACCAATGAAGACTAAGACCCATCAACAATAACAACAACGCTATCATCACCAACCTCTTCCAACCTAACCCCTAATCAAGCCAATTGATGCACCTCCCTATCCATCTCCTTATCACCACCTTCAACATGGGATAGGCTACCTATAGACACCCTATTCAAGGCATCTGCCATCACATTTGCCTTACCCGGATGACAGTACACACTCATATCATAGTCTTTAAGAAGTTCTAACCATCTCCTTTGCCTCAAGTTGAGTTTTTTTTTTTAGTGGAGACATATTAAAGGCTTTTATGATTGATGAACATATCCACATGCACCCTATACAGGTAGTGATGCCAAATCTTTAATGCAAACATAACGACGGCTAACTCTAGATCATAGGTAGGGTATTTTCTTTCAGGTACCTTAAGTTGTCTAGAAGCATAAGCTACGACCTTTCCATTTTGCATCAACACACAACCCAAACTAACCCGGGACACATCATAATACACCATAAATCACTCAAGACCATGCGGTAGTTACAATATAGGAGCAGACATAAGCTTGTCTTTCAATGTTTGGAAGCTCCTCTCATACTCATCGGTTTACATAAACTTAACCTTCTTTTGAGTCAATTTTGTCATAGGGGAAGAAATGTAGGAGAACCCATTCATAAACCTTCTATAATAACCTGTTAGGCCCAAGAAGCTCCTAATATCCAATGGGGTCAATGATCTAGGTCAATTTCTAATCACATCGGTTTTCTGATGATCCACTTTTATACCATCTCCTAACACCACATTACCCAAGAATTCAAATTACTTCAACCAAAATTCACACTTGTTATATTTGCTTACAATTTTTCCTCCCTTAATCTTTCCAACACAACCATCAAATGCCACATATGCTCCTCCCTACTATGTGAATAGATGAAAATATTATCTATGAAGTCCACAACAAAGGAATCAAGGTATGGTTTGAAGATCATATTCATTAGGTCCATGAAGATGATTGGTGCATTGGTCAACCCAAAAGACATCACAAAAAATTCATAATACCCATATCTAGTCCAAAAGGCTATCTTGGAAATGTCACACTCCCTCATCCTTACTTGATCATACTCGGACCGAAGATCAATTTTAGAGAAAACGCTAGCCCCTTGCAATTGATCAAACAAGTCATCAATCCTTGAAAAAGGATACTTATTCTTGATAGTGACCCTATTGAGTTGTTGGTAGCCAATGCATATTCTATGTGACCTATCTTTCTTTTTCACAAATAACACCGGAGTACCCCATGGTGATTCTCTAGGTCTAATACAATCTTTGTTGTCATATTCTAAGTTTAACCAAACCTTCAAGTTCAGATAGTGAGAGAGTGAACAAGAATCTAAAATTAGATTTCGCTCTCAATTCCAATAAATCTTTCAATTGTTCCTCTAACTCCTCAACTCCGCCAGGGCAATACGGTAAGGGAGAATGAAGATAGGTTGAGTATTGGGGAAAAGGTCTATACTAAAATTTATTTTTCTTTTGGGAGGAACACCGAGAAGGCCACTTGGGAAAACATCAAGAAACTCATTTACAACTAGAACCAACTCTATTGAAGGGCCTTTAGACTCCATATCTCTAACCCTCAAAAGATGATAAGACACCCCTTATAGATCAACTTACGGGATTTAATGCATGAAATGAATCTACCCTTGACCACCACATCTTGACTTTTCCACTCAAGGATGGATTCATTAGTAAATTAAAACTTGACCCTATGGGTTCTAAAATCAATAGAAGCATAGTAGGCATGCAACCGATTCATCCTAAGAATGACATCAAAATCAATCATGTCTAAGTCAACAATATCAGAAGGCATCAACTTATGCAAAATGCAAATAAGACAACTTCTACAAACTTTTCTAGCAACAGTAGAGGCACCAATAGGAGTAGACACTTCATATGACTCATGCAAAAACTCGGGGTCAACATGGAACTTTTTAGCAATAAAAGGAGTAACAAAGGAAAGAGTAACACCCGAATCAATCAAAGCATATATATCAAAGTCAAAGATTTTTAACATATCGGTAACAACATTGGAAACCTTACCAACCCCTTGCCTCCCATGTAGAGCATAAAACTGATTTTACCTTGTGGCACCACCTTGAGGACCACCTCTACCCAATGGGTTCGCATTTGCACCCCGGCCCTTGCCACGGTTTCTTGGAAAATCCATCCTTTTGTAACCAAGCTTCCTACAATCAAAGTATGTGTTAGAACCCTTCAAACACGGGCCCCTATGACTTTTTCCACATGTAGGACACACATAAATGGGAGCCACAACACCAACACTTTGTGTCCTAGGGAGGTCATCGGCAAATCCCCTAGTAGTAGCTTGATGAGACACTTGGCCTTGATGGAATCGGCCACCCTTTGGAACTTACCCCCTAAAATGGGCCCTATTGGCCTCGTGTCCCCTTCCTTAATTTCTCCTCCTCCATTTGCTCGACATAGGTCATCAACCAAGACAAGTCCATGTCGCTAATTAGCATTAGCATGGCGGACTGACATTCTTCACTTACCAAGTCGGAATCCCCTATCACAAACTTGTTTATCCTAGATCTAGGATCCACCATCAAATGAGGAGCATACTTTGGAAGTTGATTAAACTTGAGGGAATACTCCCTCACACTCATAGCACCTTGTTTCAAGTTCATTTACTCCACCAACTTAGATTTTCTAAGCTCAAGAGGGAATAAAAGACTAAGGAAAGCCAATTTGAACTCGGCTTAAAGCACTACATTACCAATCCCATTCTCACCCTTCCATTGATCATACCATATTTGAGCTACCCCTTTGAGTTAGTATGCCACCAACTCCACCTTTTAATTTGGCCCAACACCCATGATATTCAAGATCTTATAGACAGCATCAATGAACTCTTGTGGATCTTCATCCACCTTTGACCCACAAATACCAGAGAATTCATCCTCATCAAGTCCCTTACCCTAGCTTTTGGGTAGTAGCATAAGGATCTCAGTCACGCAAATATCTCAAAATGATTTTAGACTATAAGTTTCAAAAGTTTTATTTTTTTTTCTTAAGCACCATAGCGAGTCAAAGGGTATCACATAAAATGGGACGGATGAAAGTATTACTTTTTGAAAAAAAAATATTTAACACATTAAAATGGGGAAAAAATTACTAAAGGAGTATAGGTGCTTCTAAGAATATAAAATATAGATGTGCGGCGAGGATATGATCTTCAAAGACATCAAATATTATTCTAATAACTTCTCATTCTCATAGTATGGTGAAGATTAATAACATATGTGGGGTGTGTTGAATTGATATTTGTGCTAATTAATTAAATTTTAAATTCATGGATCAAATATAAATCTACTACTAAAAATAATTACTCTACTTTTTGCTATTTATATGTAATTTATAAAGCATAATACAATCTTTCGCACACTCTTCCTCTCTAGTTCAATCCTCCAAAATAAAAGAAAATCATTTAATCAAATATAATTTTATTAAATAAGGATACACAACAAAATAAATTTCAAAAATTTATTCTTTGTATAAAAGAATATTAAAACTGAAAAATCGACCATTATTTTATTGTTGACTTGTGGCACTATGTTTTAAAATACAAATTTGTAAAATTTTAAATACATTCTTTTACAACAATGACAATATGATAATTAGATCGAAGATTTAAAACTTTAGAATTAGTCGTGTTATATTTTATGGTAAAAGAACTGTATAAGAAAATGTAGCTCAACTTTAACAGTTACTGTAGACGTACTTTAAAATGAAGAAATATTTAAAAATAATTTGTTAGACGTTGTCATGCTTTCAAAAAGTGAAAACAACAAATGATATGTTGTCATGTCCTTTCAAATTTTGAGTTGAATGTAATTATTTTTGTAATAACCCTCTCATGTATTATATCTTGATCATATTTATTGACCTCGTAACTTTACTTTCTTTCTTCATCTAGTCTATAATGTTGACATAACAACTTCTCTTAATTTTTTTAAAAAAATATGTACTATAGAAATAAAAAAAACTTAAAAAATTGAATATAATATACAAATGTTTTCATCTTGAAGAAGCAGTGCAATTGATATAAGGGACTTTGGATTTTGTGTGAGCTGCAACATTTCACATTCGAGCTTTTCGAACTTTCAAGTTC
>JAOTQJ010000083.1:7082828-7099929 GCA_025642045.1 Solanum sejunctum
GCAGTCCATATCTGGGCAAATGGAGAAGCAAATCACGGGGGCATAGGAGAAGTGTTCCGCATCCACGACAAGAAATGAGTTATGGGATTCATGCAACCAATGAAGTGTACATCCCTACGAAAGGGGCTCAAAATAGCCATCCAGCACCGAATTTCACCACTGGAGGTGGACATGGATGCTCAAGAGGTAATTAACATGTTCACTAATGGAAACTTAAATATGAGAATCTTCTTGATGAATGCAGGTACTTAATGAACAATTTAGGAGGGGTGCAGCTGAAGTAGATATGTAAAGAGCAAAATCAGATAGTTGATGCTTTAGCAAAGGAAGGAGCCAAAAGGGATGACAGCAACAACATCACTATTTTTGTAGTTCCTCCGATGTTTGTAGAAGAAAAACTTGCAACAGACACCATAGGAACTAGCTATGGTAGGAAAACAAATGTTGAAAACTTAATTTCCCTAGGCTGAGATGTGGCCCAACTAAATACTATGGGCCAGCACCAGTGGCCAAGACACTGTGTAGCTTTTCTCTCTAATTAAATAATATTCCTTAATTACCAAAAAAAAGTATAACTGATTCTATTTGAGTGTAATGCTATTGGCTCAGAATATTGACATTTAAATCTCCTAATTATGTAAATATTCATTTATAGATCTAGATTATGATGACTATGCGATGTAGTTTCTTAGGTTTTTGTGTCTTAGGATAACCATCAATTACTTTCTTAAGGTACAGTGGTGAGAGGGTTCAAATATAAAATTATGATCCATTGGCATTTTAGTGACTATTTGAGATGTAGAGGAACGACTCAATCCTAACATTAGGAAGATGACATTGTTTCAGATCTTCCATGATTATTAATCTAAAGCTTCAAATCACTTTTTTTCTTTTTTTCATGGTTATTTTTTTGGTTCAATGTTGTTTATTCAATTTTATTTTTATCTCTTTGGAAGAAAAAACATATCCAAGATGGAAAACTTATAAGTAGTGAGAACAAAAAGATATTCAACTGCAAAATTAACCGAGTCGGAGATAAAATATTCTATCACATACAATAATATTAGATAGACCAGCTAAGCTGAATTTTTCCCATTCAAAATTTTATAATATATTTGAAAGTTGAGACATTGTGTTAGTATAGTTAGTGATGCCTTTATATTTTCTTCTAGAAAGAATGTATCCTTCAATGGACTTGGTCCGAAGTTGATATTCTCATTTCCACTAACCTTATTATATACTTATGGGCTCAACTTTCACAAGTTTGACTACAACTCTATGGTGAACTCTAAACTGAGCTTATGTTTCCCTTTTTTCAAGAAAAGCGAAGGACATGTCTTGTTGGGAAAAATGTTTTTAGCTCTTGATCTGGTTGTGCTCTTCCTATTTAATGTACTCCACTTTTATTGATCAATGACGTTCTAATTAAATTCAATTTACTTAAGTTTTCACTCATTTATGTCATTGTCTTGTGATTTTCACGTGTGCTCATTTGGAGTTGGATATTTTGCTGTTGTAGTTCATTATTTTACTCTTGAGACCTAAGCTCTTTGGTGAGCTGAGTGGCCATTATTAGGATACGTTGGTTTGACCCTTAAATTATAAGATTAATATCATGAAGTTTTTAACCGTGTCATTGGGAAAGATGTGAAGGTTGAAGGTGAATAAGGAATAAATATCAAATGGATTTACTGCTTCCACAACCGTGACTTAGTAGGAAGTGGTGATATAATTTTTTGTAGCATATTCAAGCAAATGAAATCATTTTACCTTATGTTCGTTCTTCTCAGTCGATTACATTAGTCCAGTTTCGTCTAGTGTTACTTTGTTTTACATCAATATAGTTTGCCATCGTCTAACTCTGTTCTATATTGCTATCGTCTCCAAATGATTGCAAAGTGTTCAGTACTTTAAAATGTAAGATGTGCACAGGCCTTATCCCTCCAATATGTGGATATGTCTGTATATATATATATATATATATATATTGAAATTCCAAGTAGTATTACACTATGTAAGAGCTTAAATGATAGAACCCATCCACATTAAATTATAGATCCGTTAATGATACAAGCAAGCATTTTGTGAGAAATAAAGGATTCATTTTTTTGAGGTAATATTTTGAAGAGAAATCTTGGAACGATGCACTTTGATTGAGAGGTTAGTAAACATCTTCAATATGCTGGCATCAAAGTCTGTCATTTCTAAGAGGTAACTAGAGTTGGAAAAAGATCTGTCTACATCAATCTAAACTGCTCACACCTGAGTAGCACCACTCATCTCGATAATGCTAAGCAGGATGCTCCAGCCTTCTCCTAGCTTTCTCAATATATCTTGAATCAAAGGACATTGCACGTAATGTACAGAATCTGCTGTTAAATCTGAAGTGCAGCAGCTATTGGAGCGGCAAGGCTCAGAACCTCAAATGGTTTTTTGTCTTTCACCTCCTTCACAGTTCGAGGGCATGAATCTGTGATCCAGAAGTAAGTCATCCCATTTTCAGGATTACCTGAAGAAGTTAAAGAGGTAAATAGGGATAACATCGCCTGATAAAATTCAAGCAGAACCTGAAACATACATTCACAGAGAGGAACAATGCAATTCATTGAGAATAAATCTTTTAGATGTGGTAATAGATAATAGGGATAATTATAGTACAAATGGCCATTCGGCCAAAACAATTACCAAAATAATGATCATTCCCTGTGTAAGCTTGTATAGTCGGTGTATATTTCATGTATAGTCAACCTATACTTGTAGGGACCGCACGTAACCACACCCCAACCCTGCATTAGTATGATATTGTTCGCTTTGGGTCAAGCCCTCATGGATTTGTTTTTATGCATCTCCCAAAAGGCCTCATACTATTGGATTGGGTTGAACCTATTTAAATAGGTTCATTTTCTTCTCTTCCACAACCGATATGTGAGAGGCGTTTGCATCCCAACAAACCTCCCCTCAAAATCTGACCATACAATCTCGTGATCTCCCCTTCAGCAATTATCGATTTCAGATTTGCCACCATTTTGTACCGCCGCAACAACCCGCGGGACACGCTGCCCAACCATATGTTCCTGTCGGGAAGACTTTCGACACAAGGCATTACCGCAAACCTCTACATCGCTAGGTTACACCATCTGATCTGCCAAATCATCTTGCCCGCCATTATCACCCAACGGGACACACCGCCTGTACCATCACATGACAGGAAGACTTTCCATACAAGGTTATCACCCAACGGGACACGCCGCCTGTACCATCACATGACAGGAATATTTTCGATATAAGGCACCCTTGCAGATCTTTAGTCTTAATGCCACACCGGTGACTCTGGACACATCGGTCCATCATTCCTATCCTCCGAACCTAGGCTTTGATACCACTTGTTGGGGACCGCGCGCACGCTCACCCCAACCCCGCATTAGTATAATATTGTCTGGTTTGTGCCAAGCCCTCACGGATTTGTTTTTAGGTATCTCTCAAAAGGCCTCATACTAATGGATTGGGTTGAACCTATTTAAATAGGTTCATTTTCTTCTCTTCCACAACCGATGTGGGAGGAGTTTGCATCCCAACAATACTCAGTTTTTGAGTGTATTATAATATATATCTCATATATAAGTAATCTACATTGTATAATCAATGTATGCTTTCTATGACCTTTGGCAAGATACATTGTATAATTATGTATGTTTTCTGTGATTTTTGACCATTTTTTACATAAATAGAACATGACTATATTTGTTTTAATTTAATTAGTTTATTGTATGTAATTGAAACTATCCCATATTAATATTGGTTTTCTAAATATGGACAATTTTCCCCAAGACCCCACTTGTGGGATTCCACTGGGTATGTTGTTGCTGTAAACATGGACAATTTTACAAAAAAAAGAAGGGAGAAAGATCATGCTGCAGAAAAATTTGGTGCTTAAATGTGAATTACTGCACAGTACTACTCTTTCAGTTTCCAAACTGAACAATTTGATTGGTACAATATTTGTCCAGTCTAGCAATTTATAAGGGAACTCTCAGGAAAATGCATAGCAGGGAGAGCACCATTCTGTCAAAAGAATATTAGAGAATTTTTTTTAAAAAAAAAAAGAAGCAGATTAACGCATGGTAGTTCATTATTTAGGAAAAACGTGTTGGAAGATTTATGGAACTCTAACAAATCAAAAGAGATCTCAAGCATGATGCAAGACTTGGGCCACATTTGTATTTTTATAAAATGGTTATGATGTCTGAATCTGAATACTAAAATGTTGTAATAAGACTAAAAATGCTAAATAATTATGACTGTTTTTTTCAACATTTGAATTTATAAAAACATATCCTTATTGAAAAATAATAAGTATAAAATTCAATAAAATGTTAAATTAATCTAATATTATCTCCGCAAAATATTCTTAAAAAGTTATATGGCAGTTGGTGGTTGTGATGGCTAGCAGTAGTAGTGTGGATGTCGATTGGGAATAATGTTAGGCTAATGGTGGTGTTTGTGTATAGTAGCTATGGTTATGGTTTCTGAAAATAGTGGTTGATGATGGTGATGACTGATAATTGTGGTGAATGATAGTAATAGTTGGAGTTTGTGAATGATGACGATACATTGTGGTAACTAATGGTGACAATTGTCAATAGTAAGGTTATTGTGATGATGATGGTTGAAGGTGATTGTAAATGGTCGTTAAGGGTGTTGCTGATGGATCGCAATGACTGACAACAATGATGGTTGCGACTGAAAATAGTGTTTGTGAGTGGTGGGAGGAGGTAGTTGATAATTGTGAGCAACAACAACAGTAATTGATAATGATGGAAAGACAGTAGCAGTAACTTGCCACTTTTATAGAAATTATTAAATAGACATCTTAATGATATTAAGATTTTGTTGCACATCTTAATTATTTTAATCTATTCAGAACCATTAAGTGACTACACAACAAAAAAAATTTATCCGGTGTTATCCCACAAGTGGAGTTGGGAAAGGTGGTGCGTACACAGCCTTACTCCTATCTTGTGAAGATAGCTAAGTTGTGATTGACCCATTAGGTGGTTGTAACATTTCTTTTAGACCTTAAAAATGACCTTAAAAATAAGCAAACGAAATGACTGAGATCTGAATGATTAAGAAGCCTCTTAGGATATTGCCACAACCAATCTTAAAGAAGGAAATTATTGCTTACTAATACAAGAATCTGAGAACAGACGCCTACCTCCTTTGTCATGGCTAAAACGCTGCCATGATCTGTTTGGAAAAATTCCATGGGTCACATAAGCACTTATCTTTTGAGCTCCATGCTTAGCCAAAACTTTCTACAAAAGGCACAGAATAGTTTTGTTAGATCAAATAAGAAGAGGGGGAAGAAGTGAACATCTATTTTCAACAATAGTCAGTTTAATACAGCATGCCCATAATTTTTTATATATCTTCTCTGCACCGAAGTATTTTAAGCAATGCTCATTCTAATAATTAGATTTGTTAAAGAAGTAAGTGTGCTACTATGTGTTGTTCAATCTGTACTTTTGTTGAACAAATACTTTTTTAGTACAAAACTTTTGTAGAACAAAAACTTTTGTAATACAAAACTTTTGAAAAAAGGAAAAAAAAAAAGTAACATAAATTGTTGCAAAACAAACTTTTGTTCTACAAAAGTTTGTGAAAACAATAATCACAAAAATTCTAACAAGTTTTCAAAACCAGAAACTAGAACAAGTAATGAAAACAAAATCTATAAAGAAAACCAGAAATAAAATTGACAAGAAGAAAGTCAAGCCCACTGAATACACAGTGTTTCCTTAAGGAAATTATTCCCCTCAAGTACCCGAGGTTAATGGAATATATCCTCCCAGAATAGAATAGTTTACTCACCGGTGTATCGGTACCTAAAACCACGGTGTAAACAAACCACTCAACAACAGTAAAACACACAAGAATTTGTTTGAGTAGAAGGAGTAGTCAAAAACAACTGTTAAAGAAATGAGAGGAAAATTCTCTATACAGAGAGAACAAAAGGCGCTTTTTGTGCCTTATCTGAAAGGTCACAACCCTGTGCAAAATCGCAATCTTTAAGAATGTCACAACTCTTCAACAAAGAACATAACTTTTCAGAAAAGTTATAACTCTTCATTTGTCATTCACACCTTTCAAATTCAACAATCCCTCACATGAATGAGAAATGACTCTAAGGAAAAAAGAAACTAACAAGTTTGAACTTTAAAAGCAAAGATTAATTGCATCTGGATAAGTACGTTTCCCTTTGAACTTTTCCATAGTGAACATATGTTCGATATGCTCGGTCAATCGGTAGATCTGATATCTTTGAACCGTTGAACTTTGCTGTATACCTAGACAACAATATGTCACACTATCAAAACCTATATTGTCTACGGTTCTCACGGTTATGTTCGTTTCAGCCATAAACGCCTCCTGGTTTCATGAGTGTATAGAGATTAGGCTTTTACTATCATCCTCTTTGAAGCGGCTTATATTTCACACTCATATAGGTGATTCCTAGCCATGTTATCGTGTAGATACACTATTTGGTCAAATCTACCGAACTTAGAAAGCATTAAAAAAAACTTTAAGCTTTATTAACTCGTTAATAAGCCTTAATGTTTTATTCTTGTCGCTGAACATTGTCTTCATCACGAGAATGAATTGAGTTGTTTGACAATGTCGAACCGTCATTCACAATTTTGTTTGATCTCCTTGAATCTTAGCTCTTGGGATCTCTAGTCTGCTAGATAAAGTTACTGCCATGATGACTTGTCCTAAGCCTTAAACCCATTCTCTTAAATGATCTTTCAACTGCTTCTCTAGCTAGGCCTTTTGTAAGTGGATCTGACACACTATCGCTAGACTTTACATAGTCAATAGTGATAATTCCACAAGAGTATAGTTGTTTCACAATATTATGTCTTCATTGCATGTGATAAGATTTTTCATTGTACATAACGCTCCTTGCCCCACCAATTACTACTTGGTTATCACAATGTATGCATATAGATCCTACAAGCTTGGACCAGAGTGGAATGTCTTACGAAAAATTCTGAAGCCATTCAGCTTCTTCACTGGCTTTATCTAAAGCAATAAATTCATATTCCAATGTAGAATGAGCAATACACGTCTGCTTGGATGATTTCCAAGAGACTGCTCCTCCACCAAGAGTAAATAGACAACCACGTGTGAATTTTACTTCATTTGACCTGATGATCAAATTTGCATCACTAT
Source organism: Solanum sejunctum (assembly GCA_025642045.1). NCBI lineage: Eukaryota > Viridiplantae > Streptophyta > Magnoliopsida > Solanales > Solanaceae > Solanum > Solanum sejunctum. Next base: position 7,090,062 of record JAOTQJ010000083.1, read on the forward strand.
ATAGAGACGAGCACCAACAAAAGAACAACGAATATATTATGATTTTTAATACAGATTAACAATAGCAATAGGAATTTCCTTAAGATTGTTGTTCAACCTGTTAGGTAAAATACTTTGAACAAAACTTTTGTTGAACAAAAATTTTTGTAAAACAAAACTTTTGTAAAAATAAAATAAAATAAACTTTTGTAAAACAAAACTTTTATAAAACAAAATTTTGTGAAAACAATAATAAAAAGATACTAACAAGTTTTCAAAACCAGAAATTAAAACTAGTAATCAAAACAACATCAGTAAAGAAAACCAGAAATAAAATTGACAAGAAGAAAATCGAGTCCACTGAATACACAGTATTTCCTTAAGGAAATTATTCCCCTCAAGTACCCAAGGTTAATGGAATATATCCTCCTAGGATAGAATGATTTACTCACAGGTACATCGATACATATAACCATAGTATCAAACCACTCAACAGCAGTAAAGCACACTAGAATTTGTTTGAGTCGAAGAAGAAGAAGTCAGAAAAAATCGTTATAGAAATGAGAGGAAAATTCTCTATAGAGAGAGAAAAAAGGTGTTTTTTGTGCCTTAACGGAAAGTCACGACCCTTTGCAAAAGTCGCAATCTTTAAGAAAGTCGCAACTCTTCAACAAAGGTCATAACTTTTCAAAAAAGTTATAACTCTTCATTTTCCATGCACACCTTTCAAACTCAACACTATGACTCTCTCCACATTTCATTTTCTCAACCAGAAGACAATCCTCCAACACAGGAAAAGAAATCTAAACTACTGCATTGTACGATGGATACTTCCAATAGCTTAGGGCACACATAACTAACAACCATAAAGCCTTTCCTTAAATTCATGGATCTAATAAATGGTACTTCATGGACTTTTGTCAATTTTACTTTTAAATGCTAGAAATTCATTCACTATTATCAACCTATGTTGCTTGAACTTGGGTCTAGATATGCAATATAGTTGTGGATCTAGAGGTTAGATTCCTCATCAAATAAATTTTAGTATGGGGTGGTATGGATCTGAGTGCCGACATAGTGTTGGGATATGACCAACAATTGTATATTGAATTAGGTAGGACACTCATCCTACTTCATAGAAAGAAAGAGAACTAGTAAGTCCATTATTTGCGGTATTAGTTCCATCTCTTTTTGCTTAATTAAGTCACCTTTTTTTGAAAAGGAACATAGTAATTCAGGTTTGGCTCTTAGGAAAGAGATCTAACTACCAAAGAAAGGAAGCAAAGTCGAAAAGGAAAAGAAAGTCACCTTTCCTTCCAACCTCGGAGTTTATTCTTATACAGTTCGAAATGAGCTATGTTCGGTTCTAATAGATTCAACAAATGTATGTTACGACATATCAGAATATATCTCCATTAATTGAAGTTACTTGACGTAAAACTTTGAAACCATTTCTTTATATACTCTAAATATTTTATAAATAAGATATTCTCATGTAATATAGCAAAGGATTCTAAGATTTATATGTGTGTGTATACATACATATACACACACTCACTCTATCCCATTTTATGTGACACCCTTTGACTTGGCACAGTGTTTAAGGAAAAAAGGAAGACTTGAAACTTGTGTTCTAAGACAATCCTTAGATATTTGTGTGATTGAAATCCATTTCATTAACGGTAAAAGTAAAATTTTAAAGTTAAATTATTTCTAATTATAATAAGGTGACATTCTTTTTGGGACGACTAAAAAGAAAAAGGTGTCATATAAAATAGGACAGAGAGAGTGTATAGTGGGAAGCTCCAAAAGCTTGAACATCTTAGAAAATTTTGAGTCATTTTACCCTTTTAAAAGCTAAACTAGCTTTTTGTTATCTTTTTTTAAAAAAAAAACAAATTGTTTGTGTTTCTCTCCTATTTACATGACATATTTATAACATAAAACTTATCTTTTTATTAGAATAAATTTCCAAATTATTATAAGAATATATGGCCTAAATACTGTAATCAAGAAAACCTAAAGTTAAGACTCTTTGCCTACCATGACTATTCATTTTCTTGCCTATTAAATTGTAATCATATTATTAATATTATTATTATTATTATTATTATTATTATTATTATTATTATTATTATTATTCATTTTTCAAGGTTCATCCTTGGAAATAATCTTTCGTAGAAATGCAAGGTAAGACTGCGTACAATGGACCCTTGTGGTCGAACCCTTCTTGGACCCTGCATATAGCAGTAGTTTTAGTGCACTAGGGTTGCCCTTTTTTTTATATTACTTTTATATTGACACTAAAACCAAAAAGGGAAAGGTCATAGGTCAAAAGTTAAAAGAACAAATATCCATAAAGAGTTGTAACACTATTAACATTTTAAAAATTAAATTAATTACATCTTTGTCTTTTTTATATTTATTTTTCAACCAATGCACCGTCCCTTAATTAATTGTCATTTTCCTAATTCTTTTGATTCAATTCAACTTAAATATTCAGAAGGCCAAAGCCGTCACTAATTAAGTTAACATCATATGCCTCAATTGAAAAATGAAAAGCCTCATTAATTTGCTTGTTATTAGTTCTACTTTTTTTTCCTTTAATTTTATTATTTTTCTCCATTATTTTCTTTAGAAATTCACCTTCATAATTCATATCTAATTAATTATTGCTACTCTTAATATCCTTTGCTCTCATGTTTTTCCATATTCACAACCTTCAAATATTTAATTTATAACTTTAAGATATCTTTTGGTATTCATTCATCTTTATTTATATAAATTCATCCTTTTTGTTTCAAAAAGAGCCCAACTCAAGCTTATCCTTTTTCATTTATAGTTAAAGTAGTGAAGCAATTTTATCATTGTTGTGATAGTTGATGCATGTTTTGGTTTGACTTGATGAGGAGGGTTCTTGAATTTTGATCGAGTATGGGATAAGGTCCTGACAAGAACTCAAAAAATTATATATTGATTTTGCACTTATTTTTTCTATCTACACTATTACTATTAATTAAAGTCTTAAGAAGAATGCGTATTGTTATTTTTTTTCGTTCTGTACTTATTTTTATGTTTTAACTCTATTAGGCTTCTTTAATTTTAATTTTTTTTTTGTGAATTTCTAATTGTAGTAAGTCTGTATTTTTATTTGGGCTCATATTAGCCATTTGTGACTTTATTGAAACTTCCCTAACTACTTGCCAAAGTTAAAAATTTACAGTTTGTTCCTTAAAAACAAAATTTATTTTAAACATTAAAACTTGCCACTAGAGCAGAAGTGAGGATGGCAACCTAGTGATCCAAGGAAAACAAATTTTAGAACAACTGGCTGAGATGGATTTGATACTAGGGGATAGACCTTTGACAGAGGAATCATCCAAGAAAGCATCTCTAACCTTAGAATTTGAGGGCAAGCCCTGCGCACGAAGCTCCCGCTATGCGAAGGGCCCAGGGAAAGACCCGACTACAAGAGTCTATTGTACGCGACTCATAGCTTGGAAATTGATGGATTGATTAGAAATGAAAAAGTAGCATGGAGGCAGAAGTCAAGGGCGTTATGGTTGAAGGAAGGCTATAGAAACACCAAGTTTTTTCATAAAGTTGCAAATGCCCATAAAAGGCTCTACAACATAGACCAGCTAACGGTACAAGGCGAATTAACCAAAGAACCTACAAGAATAGATGGTGTCATTATCAATTTCGACCAACAGTCCTATTCGCCTCTGGAGACCTATCAACATGCTCAGTAATTGTCTAACTCTTTCAACAGATGACAATGTGAGATTACAGGAGAATTTCATCGAGGAGGAAGTCTTAAGGTGTCTGAATTGTGTAGAAGAGATAAAGCTCCTGGTCCAAATGGTTTCTCCATGGGTTTCTTCCTTAAGTGCTGGGAGATTCTGAAATAGTATATTATGATTGGCTTTCATAACTTTCATGAGCAAGAAGTTTTCAAAAGGAGCTTGAGTGCAACATTCATAGCTCTTTTCCCTAAGAAGAAAGGTGCAAAGAAAGGTGCTAAGGATTCAAGAGATTACAGACCTCTTGGCTTGGTAGGAAGCATCTACAGATTGTTTCCCAAAGTGTTGACAGAGAGGCTGAAAGGAGTGATGTCCAATCTGGTGGATGTTCAACAAATGGTTATCAGAGGAAGAAAAATCATGAATGCAGTTTTAGTGGCAAATGAAGTAATAGACCCAAGATTGAAACAGAAGAAGTCTGGTATTCTATGCAAACTAGATTTAGGAAAAGCATATGATCATGTAATCTGGGAGTACTTGCTAAGTATATTGAAGTTGGGCTTTGGGAAAAGTGGCTACACTGGATCAGATTTTGTACATCCATTGTTAGCTATTCTGTGTTGATTAATGGTTCATCTGCTGGCTTCAAGGCTCAGAGGGGTCTCAGGCAAGGAGATCTTCTGTGTCCTTTCTTGTTTATCATTGTTATGGAAGGACTGAACACTATGTTGAGAAAACAACTGAATTGCATGGATGAATAAAGGGTTTTTGAGGTAGCCAGGACAGAAAGTGATAGCCTAAAAGGGGATTCATTTGCAATATGCTGATGATATCCTCATATTTTGTGATGCTGATAGAAACCAGCTGAGACATCTCAGGATAATCTTAGTGCTCTTTGAAGTGATCTGAGGCCTTCACATAAACTGGGGTAAGAGCTTCCTTTACCCCATTAATAATGTCCCCTGCATGAATCTGTTGGCATCTATTCTGGGAGGTGAGATAGGATCTTTGCCAACCATTCATTTGGGAACGCCCTTGGGGGCCAAGTCAAAGTCTATTGAGATTTGGGAAACCATTATTGAGAAATGTGAGAAGAAATTGGCAAGATGGAAGACCTAAATCTTGTCAAGAGGAGATAGACTGACTCTGACAAACTTAACCCTTGATGCACTTCCAACAAACATGATGTCCTTGTTTTCCATTCGAGCAGGGGCCATCAAGGGGTTTGATTGCATCAGGTGGAACTTCCTATGGCATGGTGACAGAAAAGAAAGGCTACCATTTGGTCAAGAGGAATTCAGTCATCCATTAAAAAAAAAATTGTTGCTTTTTCCAAGGGCCTGTTTGGTTACACATATTGTCAATTTTTCACTCCAATCTTGAGAAAAGTTCTCAAGTAAAAAAATTCTCCCTCACATAACTTCCACATTTTCCAAATGAAAACATGTCTAAACATAACTTCAACTTTCAAAAACCTTTTTTATTCTTTTTTGATGACAGTGGTGTCCAGGCAACTTTCATAAAACATTTTTTCAAAGGAACTTCAAATATATATATTCAGATATCACTCCGTATATATCCTAATGTGAACCTAATTTTCTCACCTGGCATTCTGTTAGGGTGCCACCTGATTGTACAAGATCATCCACTATCACAACATGACGTCCTGCAGGGTCTCCCTCCTTAATCCGTACAATTCGTTGTTCACCTTCCCTAACTTTAGCACAGACAATCTGATAATCGATATACGACATGTCAATGAGCATCACTAACATGGTTCCAGATACAAAGCAAGTTCAAAACCAAGACGTAGTCTTTCAATGAAATTATAAAAAATCCAGCAGCTTAATTATTTAAGGACCCAACAAACTGTTAAGGAAATAAACTGAACTCAACAAACAAGTAGATGATGGTGACTTTCGTGATTTGCAAAGTCTAGGAAACTAACACCAAAATAGCATGGTGCTGTCGTCAATATCAATACAGAGATGCATGTTATACTTCATAAGCTCTTACACTGGGCATTTTCAGAAGCTCATATCATAGCAGGATCCACTTTCTTTTCCTTATCCCCTCACCAAAGATAAAGCATCAATCAATCAATAAATCAGTCATGTCTTAATCCCAGGATCAATAGCATGGTGTTATCAATATCAATACAGTCATGCCTTAATCAATTTGTCTCTCTACCTCCCAAGGTAGGGGTATAGTTTGTTTATACACTACCCTCCCTAGACGCCACTTGTGGGATTACGTTGGGTTTGTTGTTGTTGTTGCATCTTCTATTTATTTTTCTTCGTGAGGAGAAAGAGAGGGATCATTTAATAATGTTAGTCACTACATAGATATTTATTTGGTTTTTGGCATCCAACATTGGGCACAGGTACACCAGCACATACATAGAAGTTAATACTCCTACTTTCAATTTGTCTAATACAATTTGCACTTATTTAAGTAAGTGGTGTATAACCTCCAACGTTGGACACTAGTACTCCAGCATAATATTAAAGGTCAATAGTCCTACTTGCAATCATTAAATTACAATTGCAGAATGAAGAAACTGACAATATAAGACAGTGGAAAGGAAAAAATAATTTAATTCCTCATTACAACATGTAAGAGCAAAGTTTAGGAGCATAAAAGCATGAATATGAATATTTGATCATCATGCTGATGTAGTTATCTTGAGCACCAAACTAGTTCTGAAGGAATACCATTGGAAAATGCTGAAGCTGCTTGTGAAAACGTTTCCATGCCCCATCATCCGGAAAAGCTATAGATATCTACAAAGAGAAACAATACATTTCAATTTTTTTAAATGAAAAAAAACAATAGAGATCAATTGTTAGCATGATAATTATTTAACTAGTGACCACTTTCGTTAGTTCAACCATAAAAAAGTAAGTGAAAGCACCGCTTTCTGCAATGTCATAAGCACAGTTATTATGTGAACTAAAAGTTTTAGGACCAAGAGTATTATAAATGGCATCTCTAAGGAATTCATTGAAATTAACATCGCATGCTGGACACATACTTCTAACTATTTCATGCTTGAATTTTGAAACTGCTGAATCTAAACATGAGTATGAAAGAAAAACTATAGCCTCTAGGTATTGGAAGTCCGAGCTAATACAAATTCATTCTATTTATAAGCTCCTGTTCAAAGGAGGTACACCAAACATGATATCTGACTGAGAGCTAACACTTTGAGGAATCTGAACTGGAAACAAAATTAGAATAGTTCTTAAGAAGCCTACAAAACCAATGGAGGTGTCCCAACGGCAATCAAGCTCAAACGGCAATGGCAGAGCAGGGTTGAAATCCCAGCAAAGGAAAAAATGAAGGTGATCTTTCCATATGTTTTAAATGTTGATGGACAAAGTTACCTAGTATCTACACTACCAGGAGGTAGCAAATATCCAGTGGATTAGTTGAGCTGTGGGCAAACTGGCCCGGATACATAAAAAGGGAAAAGAAACAGTTTTTAAGCTTGAGCCTTGAGGTAAATCCGCCAGCGAAAATGCCTTGATTCTAGCAACAATCATTTTTAGCAAAGAATGGTAGGTTATATACACCCAGATTTACTCATCAGAGTTTGAACTAAAGTGTAGAAGCATTTAGCTCAATGAGATGAGAAGGATATTTGTTTCCATATCATCGCGATCCCTTCAGCTTTTATATGCTATAAAATTCATCAACATGTTAGTTTACTAGAATTCCTCAATAGCAGATTATGCGAGGAATACAAGGAAATCAAAATGCAAAATAATGTTATTTCCGCAACAGAATGTCAAACATATGATTAACTTGTTTATGTTCTATTTATCAGGATAAAAGTAAAGAAAAGGAAAAGAAACTGGGTGTTGTTTAGGAGCGCTTGATTCGAGATAGAATTCATGGCAATGAGTGTGAATGCCTTAGTGTCTTGCCTATATTGTGTTGTTTAGGATCGCATGATTCAAGATAGAATTCATGGCAATGAGTGTGAATGGATTCACGCCTTGCCTATATTGAAGCACAACTGGAGCAAGTCGACGTGCCTCCCCAAGATTTTCTAAGCTTCAGGGATTAATCGCGACTAAAATTAGTCTTTGAGATTACTGAAGAAACTTACACTGTCAGAATCAGGGAGTTGTTGTAGCCTATTTAGAAGTAATGGGATCCCGCTCTCAAAGCATGGTAGTATATTGTCTCCAAAGTAGAATCTCTCCTGTAATTAGAGATGTCGTGTAAACAAAAGTTGTCAGCTTTACAACAGGATGATATGTAAGCTAGAAAATGACCAGCAGGGGAAAACAACAGGATTTTTTTTTTATTTGCAAAGACTTGAATTTGGTGAACACCTGCAAGGCATGGATATCAAAGATAACTAAACTAGTTGGTCCTCCTCGAGGAACTGGGGTGTTTGACAAAATCCTGGCAAGCGTAAAAGCTGTGGCAACATCACCTTCATCCTCCATACGCTCAGATGTGCCCGTTGGGAAGAATGGAAGGACAAGTGTGAATGAGGAGACGAAGAGCTTTGGCAATGCATAAATGACGGATAATTGCTCAAAAATTACTCCAGGAGAACTAAAAGAAGCAAGGAAAGCTACATGCTGTCCACGGATGCCATGAGCATTAGATATGAATAAGTTGGGGAATCCATCTTCAAAAGTCCTGAATTTTTATTTTGGGATAAGGTAAAGGTCAAAAGTCCTGAATTTATTTAATACCAAATAAACTTTGCAGAAAAGTACTCTACAACAGACAGTACTTGAGTTACTGTTACTGAAAGAATTTAGGTTTCCTCAACAATGCAGCAGCAATAGGGGTCAGAAAATCCAATAAATTCCACACTCATTTTTATCTGTTATCCAAGTCCAGAAAAAGAAATATATCCAATAGAACTTTTAGTTCAAGATTATGTTACCAAGCATGTTACTACTTAGGAAGGTGCCAAGAAGGGAACTTTGATCTCATAGTAAGCAGGCAAAACTCCAGTTTTCAAAACCTATCCTTAAGAACACATTTTGTACTTCCTTTGCCCATTTAATGTGACAAACTGACACATATTGTACTTTGTATTCGTATATCATACATTAGAGTAACGAATTAGCGAAATTGTTAAAAGTTATGGTTCAGACAGATCCCTTAATAAATGCTGGTAAATTCCCTCCTTTTCTTCTGGTCTTTACAAGTTACTCGTTCCTTCCAATCACTTGCAATCTTGGGACATCATAAACGTTCCACGCCATTAAATTTTGAACTTTGTTATAGCGTTTTATTATGCAATTTCCATCCACAGATTCGGTGTATCTTCAACAATCACTAGTTGAATATACACGTCCAAAGAATATGCTGAACTCAGCGCCCCATCAAATTTGAAAGAGAAAAACATGATAACACTAAGTAAAATTGTCAAATATAAATACATTTAAATTCTAAAAATTTGTAAGGTTATATAAAATAACAATGTCAAATATTTGAGAAGAGGCTGCACTAACTTCAAGCATAAATATAAAATTTATAAAAAAGAAAGAAGTTGGGGGAAAACCATACCTCCAAGTGATGCTACGAAGCTCAATGGCGTCAGATTGGGAAGCAATTCTCTCAGCAAGATCCTTCATTTCGTGGCAATAGAATAGGCAAACTCTCTTATAATTCTTCACAGCAGAACCCAAAACAGCAGCTGAAGCCATTGGAATTGAAGGAGGTTTTAGAATGATATGAATTGGATCAGTCCCGGAAACACAACCAACCGTCCACCTTTGACTATTCTCGAATTCACATCGAATGGAAAAATCCTTACGCTTGAAAGATCGGATGGGAGTGGAATTACGCAATTTATTTGAGGAATGGGACGGGAGTGGTGCCAGTGGCCGTGGCTGTGGCGGTGACGGCGGTGTTGTGGTTGACATGTGTAATGAGTAAGGTGGGAGGTATGTGTTGTCGTTAGCTGAGGGTGCAGCGGAACGAAAGTGTAAAAAACAACCCAAACATACACCACTATCACATTCCATCAGAAACATTTAACTGCTACTAGTTTAGTTTAATATTTTACTTCTCTATCAACTTAAATTGATATTCGAGGAAAACTAAATTTGTACTATTTTTTAAAGTAAAATATTTAAATTTATATATTTTTTTATATTTTATATTTTTAT
>JAOTQJ010000083.1:7103224-7168916 GCA_025642045.1 Solanum sejunctum
TAATCATAAAAACTAAATTACAATGGCATGTTTGACAAAAATATTAATATTATAAATGCTAGTAATCCTAAAGAAAAGGAAAACTATAACCTTATTCAATAGTAAATTCTACTTTAGTTTAAAAATTAGAATATTAACAAAATTATGTTAACAAAAAATTAATTGAAATAATAAAAAAATAAATAATATAAAAAAATTACATGAAATCACATGAAGTAAAAATTGAGAATAAGAAGAAAATAAAATATAAATATAAACAACTACTTTTAGAAAATATTAGAATAATAAAATACAAAATTTAAAATAAATTAAAAAAATAAATAAACAACAGAATTTTAGAAAGTTTCATGTAATTATATGGTGTAATTACACCAATTCTTTGCCCTCTCTTAGAAATTAAAAAGTATAGTTATATTAATTCAATTATATTCATTTTCTATTTTATCAAATAATTACTTACAATCTAATTATATCCAATTAGGTTAAATTCCAATTATATTACCGCTTTCCAGACTCTTATGAAAAAAAAAAAAGGAAAAGAGTTGAGAAGAAATTGGGCGTTTCCAATAAATAAAATATAAAAAGAACTGATGAATGGTGAAGGGGCAAGACACCTATTGTCAGCCGTCGTCCAAAACTTGGGGTGAAGTTGGTGCGACCTGGCATAGGTTAAGGAAATGATTGTGAAAAGCGCTACATTACGCATTGCTCGTTATAACCTAGAGCCGACACAATTTGGGGAGTTTTGACTCATGGCAGTTTGAGGTTCTAGTGTTTTACGTATTTCCAATGTCGTTGTAGTTACATTTCACGATTTTAATTTCAATTTCAATTTCATTCGTGTTTGTTAATTCTGTGGAATTGTGATGAAGTGTGTGGATATACCTGAATGGCTTAAAGGGTTGCCCCTCGCACCTGAATTTCGACCTACTGATACTGAATTTGCTGACCCCATTGCCTATATATCAAAAATTGAAAAGGAAGCTAGTGCTTATGGTATCTGTAAGGTCATTCCACCATTGCCTAAACCTTCAAAGAAGTATGTCCTTCATAACTTGAACAACTCTCTATCCAAGTGCCCCGAGTTTGTTTTGGATGTCAATTCTCGTCCTGACCACAAGGCAAATCTTTATAGGGATAGGGCAGTTTTTACCACGCGTCATCAGGAATTGGGTCATTCTGAAAAGAGGAAGTTCAAAGGGCTAGTTGGTGCTCTCGCTCTGAAGCAAGTCTGGCAAAGTGGACAAGTTTATACATTAGAGCAGTTCGAAACCAAGTCCAAGAACTTTGCCAGGAGTCAATTGGGCATGGTTAAGGACATTTCCCCGTTGGTTGTGGAGGCAATGTTTTGGAAAATGGCTTTTGAGGAGCCTATCTACATCGAGTATGCAAATGATGTGCCTGGTTCTGCATTTGGGGAGCCTGAGGAGGGACTCCGTAATAATTTTTGCAGGAGGAAAAGGCCATGTAAGAGGAAAATTCTTGATAGAAATAGTCGAGGAAGTTCTCGTTTTAAGAATGATGAAGTAGGTACTTCGAGTAGTAGTGTGGACAAAGGTCAGTGTCATCATAGTGTAGAGACACTATCCTCTTCTTTGTTACCCCCTTTATCAAACAAATCCACAAACTCATCGCCTTTTAGGCCAAAAGGTTGTAGTAATGCTGGTGAAATGGAAGGTAGTGCTGGTTGGAAGCTTGCAAATAGTCCTTGGAATTTGCAAGTAATTGCACGGTCGCCTGGGTCACTGACTCGCTTCATGCCAGATGATATCCCTGGTGTTACTTCTCCAATGGTCTATATAGGGATGTTGTTTAGCTGGTTTGCTTGGCATGTTGAGGATCATGAGCTTCACAGTCTAAATTTTCTTCATACAGGATCCCCTAAGACTTGGTATGCAGTGCCAGGGGATTATGCCTTTAGTTTTGAAGAAGTCATTCGTTGTTATGCTTATGGAGAAGCTACTGATCGATTAGGTATGAATACATATTTGTCAATGACAATGTGATGAAATTTACAAAAGAAAAAAATAATGAAGGCATAGTTTATTTCTTCCACGACCTCTTCTTTAGCTTCTTGATTACAAAAGATGGAAAGAAATAGTGCTCTTTGGCAATAATTTCATAATTGGTGATCATCAGGTTATGCTGATACTTCTCTTTTACCTAATAATTGTCCTTTGTCATTACTCTGTTGCTATTGCCAATGGAAACAAATCTTGAAATGTATGGTTTCAGAATTGGATATTTGTAAGCCATGTAAGCTTTTTCTCTGCTGCATTCTCTTCTTTCTGGTATAAGCTTTCGAGATGTTATTTTAAAATGGTTGATACCTTCATTTACAAATAACTTTACGTTTAGCTTCCAAAGCTTATTCTATTATCTAGAGAAGTAGATATATCCTGTTTATTGTGAAAAAACAACAAAATAATAGGAATGTATTCAGAATTGGGACATATTTCGTCCAATCAGATTTTTTTGTTTGGTTTCAAAAGATGTTTGACATCTCGGTAGAGTGTCTCTCCCATCTTTAAGAATCCATCTCTTCAATGTGCTTTGACTGAGAAAATTCCTGGCAGCAGCTCCTTAACCCCATCCGTAATTGTTGAGTATCTCGTCAATTTTAGGTGTACGAGTTGTTTTTCACTACCATATTGTCCATTATTTAGTGCTATTGGAAAAAACCTTGTTTAGTTGTTTCCCTTTTTTTCTTTCGTAGCTTGACATATTTCTTCTGTTTTTCTCCCTTCTTTGGAAACTATGATACTAGAAACTTAATAAAGGATATGATCCTACAAATCAACTTAGGGGGTGTTTGGATAAGCTTTTTTAAAGTGAGTTAAAATCAAAAGCTAAAAGTAGGTAGCCACCTACTTTTGACTTTTGGCTTTTTTTTCTTTTGTACTTTCTAAGTGTAAAATAAAGTACTTGTAAGCACTTTGTGTCTTTGCCAAACAACTCTAAAGTTAAAAGTGCTTAAAAACTAAATACACCTAAAAATAAGCCTATCTAACGACCCTCTTACACTAGTATTTAACTCAAAGCCATTCTGCTTGCTACTTGAATTACTTGTTAATTTATTAAATTAAAGTAAATTTGGGACATAAAGCTTTTGAAATTCCCAACTGGAAAAGCCAAAGCGACTTTTCCTGAAGAAGTTGCCTCTATATACCTGACTTCTGGGCATTCCTTCTTTTAAGTGTTTTAAAAAATTTCTTAAAAATTTGTGCTTCCCCCTGAGGTGAACAACTTCTAACATAAGAAAAACTTTGCTTTCCATGAAAAAAAATTAAAAGTTAACCTATCCAAAGTAAAAAATACTCAACTAATTATCAAGGAACCAATTAGCACTTAATGAGACTTTTCCCAAATCAATATTAGTAATCTAGGTGGCATAGGTGACATTCACATGTAGGCCATGTTGTATAGTGTAGAATATTGAAGTAAAATATGCTTGATACTGATGATGACATGCTATTGGGTGCAAAGGAAAAGCGGAGAAGAGGAACATAGATAGTGGTTAAAAAAAAAGAGCGTTCTAAAGAGTTGCAATATTCTTGTAAAACTAGTGGGACTTCCTATTTTTTAAACTTTGGGAGCAAGTAGGATAATTCAGTCAGTGTAGACGACAAAATGATCTTCGTAAAGAAGGATGCTTTTATTTGACATTTTGTACTTGTGTATAGTGTACATTTCATATGTGAAATTTTCCTTACTGCATCGATATAATGTTTGTTTCTCATAGTAAAAAAGGTGAAGCAGATTGAGGTGGTTTAATAATGTTCAGTGTAAAGATTGTCCAAGTTATTATAAATATTCAAAATACTGAATATTTGGTGGAATGGATACAGAGGATTCATATAGAAGATGTCTCCTACTAGTTTGTTGTTTGAGGTTAGTTGATGGCAATGAAGAGAATGTAGATACAGAATTGTATGCTGTTTTAAATTCCTGTACAATATCAGCATTATCAAAAGTGTAAAGCACAAAAAAAAAACTCTAAGATCACTTGGGGTTTTACGTGCAAACCTCAGATGAAACATGAGCTTAAATGAAAAAAGGTGCAAATGATAGAAACCATACAAGTACATATGTTTCGTTAAAGACTAATAAACTATAAGTATGAATAACAAATTTATAGAAAAAAAAATTGAATTTTAAAGTGAAATATCAATTGTTTAGTGTCACCTATTCAGGAAACACTCTTTCACAAGCAAAAGCTTATCTTAGAGCCTTGGTGACGACATTGAAGCGCATATTAAGTGACGGAAAGTGCTGAACTAGTTTTGAGCGTCGTTTTAGGGCTTAGGCGCACCTTTGACAACAGTGTAATATGTGATAAAGTATTCTATTTTACGAAAATGAATAATGACTTAGCTGACTCTAAATACGAAGCTGAAAGCATGGCATTTTGTTTGAGCCAAGGCAAGAAAGTAACAGGCACCCGAAGAATCCAATTGATCGTTTTGGCTGCCATCATAGTGCTCGATTTTCCATTCTTCTGTAAATACATAAAAATGGAATTTTGCTTTTTGGTCTTCTTTTCTTTGATTTTACCTGTTACTGGTTCTCTTATCTGGGAGGCCAAATGCCACCAAATTTTTTCTTCTAGCTTGTTGCCTCTGTATATTCTCATCTTAGTGATAAGGTGAAAGAATACTTTGTTGGAAGATACTGTACCTCCAACCATGAGATTGGTGTTTGGGCGAACAAGGGAGCTAAGTGTGAAGAAGTTACTTTTGGGCTCTTGCATAGGAGGTGGAATTTACCATATCAATTAAGAAAATTACCTCGCATGTTTTGGAAATTGGAGTCACCATTCCATCAGGGAGAAGCAAAAGTCATATTGCCTTGAATGATATACAATTACATCTGCACTTATTGCTTAAACATTCTATATTTCTTTTTGGCAGTCATGTTCAGTTTGTATTGTTTAGGGGTGGTACACTGACAGTTATGAGATATGAGCCATGGTAGGATGTTTACATGCATTTGCAGTCTAACTATCTGTTCGTAGTTAGAAAGTAAATATTGTAATGAAGAGTATGAATTTCTTGTGTGGTTTGTGGAAAGAAGTCTGATCTGCTTCTTGAACAGTTTTGGAAGCTATGTTCACTAAAGTGAATGGTTGAACCTAAATGTGTCTACCAAAACATCTTTAGGGCGCCAATTGAAAAATCGGAAGTGTAAATAATGACCTTGCATGTTCTGTATTTATCCCTCTTGTTAAGATGTTAGCAGTTCTTTGTTTGTGTTGGTTGTATCCTTCCTTGCCCTTCCTCCACCTTATTTTTTTTAAGATTCCCTTTATCAATGGGGTGATCAAAGTTTCATATTTGTCCCAAAAACAACCCAAAAAAAAGAAGGTGGTTTTGGAGTTGTCTGTTTAATTGGATCTGACTTTTACTAGTGCCTTCAGAAGTAATCATGTTCCCTATGTTACTGATTCTGGAATTGCTACAGATGTTCAGTCTCATGTGTGTTTATACTTTAAATTTTGATAACTTGACCTTCTCACGTCTTATTCAAATTTTTGTTGAGTTAAACAATTTCATGGGCCTGCTCAATTTGTATCGCGTATCAATGTACATCTTGGATTCAGTTGTCTTGCTCGCTTATTGACTTTTAAATGGAGATATTTTAGAGTTGTTTCTCTGAAAAATTTCTAGTTCTCAGATTAAATATAATATTTAATCTCCAGCTGCTCTTGCACTATTGGGCGAGAAGACCACTCTTTTATCACCTGAAGTTCTGGTAGCGTCAGGCATCCCCTGCTGCAGGTGGTTTCCTTTCGTCTGATTCCATTTTTTAACTTTTTTTCTCTTGGTTATATCCTGAAACTAAAAGAGGTTTTCTTTGCCGTTCCTAACTTATCAAAAATTTTGCTGTCATTCTAATGTGTGCGCTCTTTTTAATTTGCTAAGGTTGGTACAGAATCCTGGTGAATTTGTTGTCACTTTCCCAAGGGCCTACCATGTAGGTTTCAGCCATGGTAATTTCTTCTGATCTTCTATTAGTTGTTAGTGATGAACTTCAACAATTTATGCAGAAGGAGCTGCTTTTTATTTTATTTTACTTTTTTGCCATCTTTCTCCATCTACGTTAACTAAGTTTTTTTTTTCCCTTTCGTCTCTGATACGAAAATATGTATTTTCTTCTCTGTTTTGACATAAATGTTTTTGCTTCTATTCCACATAGAGATCTTTAATTCACCATTAGTAGCTTTCTGTATGAAAGTCTTAAGGTGATGCTGAGGGGCTGAGGGCCCAATGAGATAAGCTATTCGTGGGAAGGTGATCCGAGTTTTAGACCAGTGAAGAGGCTAATATTGTTCAAAGACGATCTAAAGATTCGGAGGTGAGTGGTAGTTGGGTAACAAAGATAAATAAATCGTTGGTTGCACAAGAATAGTGCAAAAGTCTCTAATTAGTTGGCTCTGGAAGGGGACAAACACTAAGGTTTTCATTAAAGGCCAGTGCTAAAGAAGTTATGGTTTCATAAAGAGGGTTCCCATCAGATAACGACGACTTTTGCATTCAAATTAAAATCCGTAAAGAGATCTTACTCTTGTACGGTAAGTTTTGTGAGGAGGAAGAAGAAAGGACAATGTCAAAAGGTTCAATTTCAAGAAACTCAAAGATTGTATTCTTCTAGCCTCTCTTTTCAAATTATCAACATTTCATCAAAAGGTGTTCAAACAACTATCAAGGATAGAGTTACCACAAATAACATTTAAGTAGAATTGAGCTCCTGCATGAATTAGGTTTGTCACGATATTGAAGAAGAATCACAAGATATTTAAAGACATTCAAAGTTCAAGAAAAAGATATTTGCCATCCATGTCGTCTATATGTTATAGAAAATAAGAAGAATGTTATTGTTCTGATAAAAGAGGTGATGTCTCGCAGGTGCAAAAGTTGCTATAAGTGCTCAACGGGAGATGTATGCTAGCGGAGAGAATTTTGAGGAAGATGAGGCTGTAAAAGCCCATGAGCGGGATCGGTTCACTCTAGCTTTTTCAACAATGTAGGGGGTGGTGAGTAGAGAGGTTATGGAATTAATGAATTATTTCCATATTAAAATAGCCTTCATTTATCCGTCATAGTATTACTTACAAAAGGGGGAGGACATCAGATACATTGAGGTCCATTAGCTTGGTGAGAAGTCTACACAAAATTAGGGTAAAGGTACTTTTTTATAACCTTGGTATCTGGTAAGGCTGCATACATACCACCCTCCTCAAATCCCACTTTTGGGATTTCACTAGTTATGTTATTGTTGTTGTTTGTCCGGATTAGCTTGTGTACACCTCGCTTAATTTTGCAGAGTACTTGATATCACCCAAAAGCTCAAGTTCCAATTAACTTTGTCCACCATGATTTGGATAGATGGGAAGAAACCACCTAGTATTTTTGTCAAAGATGGAAATTGAACTTGAAATCTTATGGTCGTCCATCCACTTGGTTGGCCCCTAGGCTACAACCTTGGGTTAGGGTAAAAGTGCCTTTAAAAGAGTTGAAACCATTATGGATAATCTTATTTTCAACTCAAAATGCATTTGTATAGAAGGGTGAGAGGAATAATTAACAATATAAGGATTTTGTGATCAATGCTAATAAGAATGTGAATTTTGAGAATTGAAGCAAAAAGTAGGATCTTGAAGAATTGGACGTGGAGAAATGTTGGCACCTTTTGTTATCGTTTTATCTAAAATGTAGTTTGAGGAAACAAGAAGGAAATTTTTATTTGAGTGTATTTCTACTATAAGCATTGGCTACAAAAGAATGGAATTCCTTTTGTGTTTTTTGTGCAGCAGCAAGAGTCTAAACCAAACAGCAAAAGTCTGAACCAAACAAGGAGATCTTCTATCTCCAACTCTTATCCACTTTGTTATAGAAATTACTCAAAAATTTCTTAGATAAAGCTACACAAGAAAATTTTAGGAGGTCTAGGTTGAGAAGGAATAATAAAATATTACATATCTTGGTTGGAGATGATATGTTGAAATTCTATGAACCAAAGAAGGACAAGTTCATTTCTAGTTTTATTATGGTGTTAGTGGTGGTGAATGGGTTGCAAGACAACACGAGGATGTTCGAGATTATCTTTCTTTAATTGTAGAACATCTATGAATTTTTGGTAGTGTGTGGACATATGGTGGCTACTACTCATAAAGTTCTTAGGACTTCTGCTTGGGGAAAAATTTGAAGGAAGTGTTGTTTTGATAACTTTGCTTGAAAAGTTCTTCCATTGATGGTTTGGATATTGTCCTTTCATCACCTAAGCAATTTTTAGGTTTCTTCTTAAAAACAATGTTGGTTTAATTTTATTTTATATACCTTATGTAATCTTGTTTAAAATGTCTGAAACCGCCAAATCTAACGTAATAAAGTTGAGAAGATATTGGACTCATGAGAAATAGAACTTGTCTAAATTTAGGAAGGGTATTCTTATGAAGTCAATCTTGGATGTCATTCATCCTTAATTTCTTTGTTTGAACACAAGATAGATTATGGGATTTTCACTTGTCATGCATAACTATTCATGCTCCCTGATGTCAATCCACTGAGCTTATTAGTTCATTAAACAACTAAAGGGTTAGGATTTATATGTGAGGTATGATGTTTAAAGAACCCTAGATGATGTTAACATAAAGGATCAAGTTTAGATTCTTAGATCTTACAAATTTCTCTTTCTGCATCTCATCTCGTATCTACAAGGAACTACTCGTGATAATCTCTAAAGGGTGAGGGTAGGAAGGTTGCCAACATCTTTTCCAAAATTTCCTTTGCAAATCTACTTGAAACCTATTTGGTTGAGAGGATTAGCATTCTCAAACTTTTCTTTTGATTGTATATAGCTCTCAAAGTCAAGTAGGCGTTGCAAATCTTGTCTTGGTTGGTTTCATATGGGTTAATCTTGAATATGTCACCAAGCATCAAGTTGATGCAATGAGCGACACATGGAGTCCAATAAATGTGGGGAGTACATACCCATCATCATGCTTCCCGCTTTAACATTCTCACTAGCATTATTGGTGACAACTTGTACAATATTTTCTGTCCGATTCTTTTAATAGTGTTCTTGAATAAGTCGTACATTTTGGTAGAATCGGTAGATTAATTGCTAGCATCAACAGAACCAAGAAATGCATTACTGATTGGAGAATTCACCAAAATATTAATGATCTTTTTGCCATTTTGTGCCGTCGATTTGTCCATCTTAATGGAACATCCAAACTTTGCCCATTGCACTTTATGCTTATCAACAATTTTGTCCTCTTTCTTCACCTCCTTTTTAAGGTGAGTAACTCTTACTTCATGGAAGGGTGGAGGCTTCATTCCGAGGCCATGTTGTCCTACTGCTTCAATAAATTTATCCAATGATTTGTGATTAACACAGCTAAAATGGAGCCCCCTGTCGTACATCCACAATGCAAAAGCACTTACCGCGCGCTTCCTTGGAATTTTCTTGGTTTCATCAAAACCTGCTCCCTTCTCAAAACTTTCCTTATGTTGTGATTTTTGTGAAAATAGAGATTAAGAGGGCCTTTCGTCACATTCCACCCTGTGCATGATGCACTTCCACTCGAAGACATATTTTGTGTTTTTGAGGGAGGCATCATTTCACCATATTCATCCATATCATCATCATCATTATCAATATAACCACAGGTTCTTGCTGCCCACCTGAAATATTTCGGATTACACGTGATTTTATTTTGCCATAAGCTCTTATTTCTTCTCCAACTTCTGCCGGACAACTTGGACGTGATTTTATGTTGCTTGTATCGAGTGATACCACCATTATAAGTAACTTTACAAAGCATACATATAACTGAATCTTTTGTTGGTCCTTGCATACCATAATTCCATCCAATGTCCTTGTTTTTGCTAGCATTAGACTCCATTGAAATCACTATTATGGACAAATTAATACTATATTAATTAGTATAAAACTAAATTGTGTAGGGCAGAAATTAATAAAGAAAGATTAGAATTTATTTATTTCTTTTAATATAGGCAGAAGCAGGACAGAATGCACAGTAACAGTAGCTCCAGTGAAAAAAAAAAAGAGCTGCACAGCATAAAACGGAACAGCTCACTGCATATGAAAGAAGAAGTGAAGAAGGAAACAAAAATGAAGCTACTGCCTATTGCTTCTCGAACCAGACTACCAGAAAGAAGAAAGAAGAACTGAAGAACTGAAGAAAGAAGAAAGAAGAAAGAACGAAGAAGGAAGAAGTTACCTGTGAAGAAGAAGAATGTCGATGTAACTGGAGAAGAAGCCGATCACAAATTGGAGAAGAAGTCGCCAGAGCTGCAACTGGGGAAAAGAAGTCACAGAATCCCTTTTCCAGATAGACCCTAATTGTTCTTTTTAATTATTAAATCAGGGGTAATTTTTTTTAAAAAAATAAAAAGGCGATGCTGATAGCGTCTCGTCTCGCCTCTCGCCATTCTATCGCCTCACGTCGCCTTTTTGTACTGCACTTCGCCATGGCAGTAATAGGCGAGAAGGCTTCGCCTCGCCTTGCCATTCGCCAAAGGCGCAAAGGCTAGCTCCTTTGAGAACACTTCCTGGGGCAGCTCCGCGTTTTATGACAGTTCATTTTCTGCACTTTTGCTTCTCAACTTCACTCTTTAGCTCCAGTTTTCCGTCCTTTGTCATGATGAATCCTTTTTTGAGGTCCATTCTTCCGTTTTTAGCCATGCAACCACCTAATCATGTTGGTTAGCTTAGAAATAGACAAATGACTCTAAAATGCAGTAAACTTAGGGAATTCGTTCTCGAACTAGACTACAAATATGGGTTAAGTCGGTCATTAGGCACATAAATACGCCTAAGATCAACACACTAAAAAAACCGAATAGAACATTAAAATTCATCCCATACTTAAACAACTTATGACTAAGAATAGTTGCAGTAATTAAAAGTAAAATTCAACAATATGGCTTTCATTAAAGGTCAATAATGGATGCAAGTCTTATTGCTTATGAGTGTGTTAACTCTAGAATGAAGAATAAGAGGCCCAGAGTCCTGTGCAAATGAAACATAGAGAAAGTTTGGTGTCCTTGATAAATATACTGAAGGAGCCTGGAGACTTTTGCAAATTATACATAGAAGAATCTTTTGATCATGTTAACTGGGTTTTTTGATAACTATGTTAAAGAAAATGGGTTTATAGCAGATTTTGCATAAGCACAGCCGGATTCCACTGCTGGTTTTGGTTGTCCAGACTTCCCATTACTCATGGGTCTAAGGGAGGGTGATCTCCTAACCTCTTTCCTATTTGTTATTGCTATGGAAGGACTAAGTAATATATTGCAAACAGTCTAGCAGAATAGTTGAATCAAGGGGTTTCAAGGTTAACAGCAGACAAGAGGGACGTTTGGAGATCACTCATCTCCTTTATGCAGATGGTGAAATTTTTCTTTGTGATGCAGAGATTGATCCAATGAGGATGTTAAGAGTAATCTTGACAATCTTTGAAGGGATATTTAATTCAAAAAAGTTTAATCTATCCCGTTAGTTATCCTTGGTGGTGAAATAGACATCCTCCTACTATTTATCTAGGAATGTCTCAAGGGAAAGGAGCCTTTGAAGACAAGGTATCCTGGCATTTTCACTATAAATTGACAACAGCTGCCATCAATGAGGTCTGGTCTGATCAGGGATGGATTCTCACTTGTAGGAGATTTTTGAATTATAGGGAAATCACTAGAATTGAACTAGATTACAGAATTCTACAATACAACCAACCAATTGACAAGGGTCAATCAAAATAAAGATAGGATTTGGTGGTTGGGGCACAATTCATGAAGTTTCAGCAAAGGCACTCTTAAAGCACGCTTAGACCTTGAAGCGAGGTTCAAAACATGTTTTGATCGCTTCGTTTTGCTTAATGTGAGCTTTAGTGTTATCATCCAGGGCCAAAGGACTACTTTTCCTTGCCAATGAGCATTTCTTGGGTAGGCTACAATAAACAATTGATATTTCACTTTATCATAATTTTTTTTTTCAATTCCGTTACCCATATAATTTCAATTTGTTATTCATTCTTATAATTATTAGTCTTGGACAAAACATAAATACTTTTATTTTTTTTCCATTTGTTGGGATTACACTGAGTTTGTTGTTGTATTTTGTTGGAACGAGAAAATTCATTCTTTTATAGAATGGTTGGATGGAAGTTTTGGGAGCTTAATAACGAAAGATGAGACTGTCTTGATGAGATACATAATGAAGATATTTTATCTTGTATAAAAGAAATTCTGTTTCAGCTGAGTTGTGTGTGAGTCTGTATCCTTTCTGTGCTTGAGTGCCCAATTTTTTGTTTTAATGTGTCCCCTCCCAAATTCTTGTGTTCATGTTGTGTATGAAGTGAAACATGTGCTGGTACAAAATGAGCTTGTTTTAATTTTATCCTGGTTTTCAATGATTCACTTATTAATGCAGGCTTCAATTGTGGCGAGGCTGCCAACTTCGGTACTCCACAGTGGCTAACAGTAGCCAAAGAAGCTGCTGTCCGTCGAGCTGCCATGAACTATCTGCCTATGCTCTCTCATCAGCAGTTGCTTTATTTGTTGACAATGTCTTTTGTTTCAAGGTCTGCTCATCAGCTCTTGTTGCATATGTGGATCAGTACAACATGCCCCCTCTAGGAGATGAGAATTAGGTGTTTGTTTTGCATTCCCGGATTGGAACTTTTGTAGCCTTTATCTTAATGTCTTTTATTTATCCGTATTTCTAAGAACTACCTTTTGTCCAGCTGTACAAATCTGTTTTTCCATGTTGTTAATACATTATTTAGGTTAGAAGTGAAATTGTAGACATGTTTAACGTAAAGTGGGTAATGAGGTTAAGGTATACTTTTTTGTAACTTTAAAAGGTGAAAGTTGCTGTAGTTTGCTACTGTTCCTGCAATAATGGAAAAGTTGGGCTGTGGAATGGGTGACTGTAGAAAAACCAAGTGAGGATAGTTAATATGTGATACAGGGATATCCAAGCTCTGTTTTACTCCATTTTTGTTGCTTTCCCTGTCATCCACGTTTTATGAATCAAGAAATGCCAAGGCTTGGGGGGGGGGGGGATGAGGGATAGGCTTTGTATGGTTACATTTCCTTTGACTTTTAATTTAATAATCTTTGAAATCTCCTTTGGTTTCCTTACTTCTTTGTTCATGGTGACAGTGTTCCAAGATCCCTGCTGCCTGGGGTTCGAAGCTCTCGTCTGAGAGATCGTCAGAAGGAAGAAAGGGAGCTTCTGGTAAAGAAAGCCTTTGTTGAGGATATTGAAAGGGAGAGCAACCTGGTAAAACTTTTACTTCAGAAAAGCTATTCTGACAATGCAATGTTGTGGAATGTGGATATGCTGCCATCTTCAGGTAAAGAATCTGAACTGCACAAGCATGTTAGTGCGGATGCCACTAGAGGAAACAATCAGCCTGACAACAATGACAGTCAGGATGTATTAGACCAGATGAGCTTATACATGGAAAATTACAGTGACTTCTATGTGGATGATGATGTGTCATGTCAATTCGAAGTCGATTCTGGGACATTACCCTGTATAGCTTGCGGCATTCTTGGTTTTCCATTTATGGCACTGGTGCAACCATCGGAAAAGTCTGCAAAACACCTTTTTCCTGTGGAATTTCAGAATAAACAAGAATCTGGAGTGCTGAAACATGTGGAGTCGGATTCCCTTTCGGAGCATAGGTGCATGGTTGAGGACTATTATAGAGGTAGGAGGCCCTTTATAACTATTTCCCCATGTCGAGTATGTCTGTTCTGTTATCTTCAAGACTAAATCAATCTCTCTCGTTGATGATATCTTCCTCTATTATTAGTAAGAGCCTGTTTGGATTGACTTTTGGCTTATGACTTGTAAGCCAAAGTCATAAGTTAGAAATTCTAACTTATAGCTTTTGGCTTATTTTTATTATTTGGCTTATCTTATCCAAACGCTACAAAAGTTCTTAAAAGTTATTTTCACTTAAAATAAGTCAACCCAAACAAGTTCTAAATGTGCTAATTTTACTACTTGTAAGAGGTTCAGCAAATTGATTTATGAAACTTCTTGTGTCTGATCAAGATGTGAGAAATAATCCCACTCTTTGAACACAGCAGCAGTGAGTTCTTCTTCCTATTTTTTTGGTACAAAGGATGTATCCATACTCTTTTAATCGTTCTGTCATTATTCTCCTTTTGACACCTTTTTTCTCCTATGAAATGTTGCTTGTGTTTCAGCTGAATACTAATAAAAGAAAAGAGAATAAGTTTCAGTGATAGAAAAAGAAGAGAATTGCTTCAGTTTGTTGCTGCTGTTGCTGGCTGCTCGCACACTACCAATTCATTTCGAAGCTGAACAAATGATATTAATTATGCAGCATTCACATGTTCAAAAATCTAATCCTTTAAATGATTTAAATCTGAAGATGTAGTAATGAGTCCCCTTTGTTATGAACTACAGCTGTTGATTTATAATTTTCATTTCCACCTGAAGTAACAAGATACACATGGTTAGGATATCTTGTGAATGTTCATTTAGATTCATATCATCGTACATTATAAGGAAAACCACACAGAATATTTTGGAGAATGTTCTCTTCTTGATTATAGAATATAACCTTATTAGTATGTAAACTCCTACCATATACAAGGGGGGAAATAATTGAGGGGAGAGCAAACTATAAAGAAGCTATTACAAGAAACAAATGGGAGCGAAGAAAGAATGCTGAAAGAGAAGAGCCCATACATGCTGCAAAAGCTCCTAGCTGGAAGGACAATGCTTTACTTCGAAGATGTCTGATAGGAAGATTTACCGGTGGTGAAGAAGCCCCAACTTGAGATCATGTTAGAAGATGGGCAACCCAGACCTGGAAAGGAGTCCCAAATATTCAACTTTATGTTATGAATGGATTCAATTTCCTCTTTAAGTTCCCATCAAGAAGAGCAGCAAAATACATTCTGATGGGTGAATGGAAGAGACGAGGTTTTCAAAACTTGGAGCTTGACTGGTGGAGCCCGATGAAACAACATTACCAAGCGCAACGAGATTCAACTAGTTCTGGATTAGGGTCCTGGGCCTTCCTCTGCAGCAGCGGAACTCTGAAACTATGAGAAAATTAGAAGATGAATGCGGGGGATGGTTGGAGAATGAGGAAGAGACGGAACTCAGAAATCACCTAAGAAGGGCTCGAATTAGAGTCAAAGGGCCTCGGGAAACCTGTCACCATAGAAGCAAAGATGAAAATGTAATTTTTTCGCTACCAATCTGGTGCGAAGAACTAGTAACCTACCGAGAAAAGGCACCGGGGAAGATGACTATCGAGGGTAGCATGAAGGGGGATTTGTCAAACCCTAGGATAGCTATGCCTTCGAAGGCTATTCACAATAGGGGTATGGAGTCTTCAGAAGGAGAAATATCACACCCCAATATAAAGAAGAAAAAGAAAAGATGGTCTAACAGTGGTCACATGCTAACAAATGGGGCTAATAGTGATCACGTGCTAACAGAAGGTTCTAACAACGGGCACATACTAACAAAAGGGGTCCACTCAAATGAAGGGGGGATCCGAGATAAGGGTCCCACGAGTGGACAGATGGATGAAGGAATAAGAAGAAAGAGAGAGATTGGCAAGGGCCTCATTTAAGCGGTGGGCCTACAATTCCACTTAAATTGAATAACATTTTAAGCCAACAGCCTTAGGTCCAAAACAAAATCAGAAGCCTTTTACTGACTTCATCAACTTACGAAATAATGAGACATGCAGTATGTTTTTTGTTAAGTTTGAGGGGGAGATGGAATGCAATATACTGGGAAGAAAGGGAAAGGAAACAGGGGAAATCAGTCAAGAAGAATAGCTGTGAATAAACATGCAAATCCGAGGAGGGAAGTCAGAATTGAATAGTAGTTCAATCCAAAAAATTGACGAACGGGAGGCAGATTTCTTGGAGACTCTGATTGTCATCTACACAGAACCGGAACCACTATAGGTGGATAATAGTGCTCAAGAGGAGGACCTAGCTAAGGCGGCTATTAACTGGGTTCAGGCAAACATGATCAAGCTTGGACAACAATTTGGTGTAGATTTCAAGGGAAGCAAGAAAGAAGCCTACACGATGTTAACCAAGATGGACCAAAGAAGAGCCAAGCAGAAAGGAAAAGAGGATATGATGCAGGTATCAAGCTCTAAAAACATTGAACCAAAGGAGATGTAGAATTAATTCTTTGATGTAAACTTCAATGATGGAGAACCAAGATCTAGTGGGAGGATTCTAGCCTTAACAAGTCAATGAGAATAAAGTTAATCTCTTGGAATGTGAGGGGGTTAAATGGGAGTGATAAAAAGGATATTTTCTGGAAGTTAATTCATCAATGTGGGCAGACATTTATATTTTAGTTGAAACAAAATTAGAAGGGGCTTTTGATGGAGCAGTTCAAAGTATATGGAGTAATAGATGGATGGCAGAGTTTCACAAAGAGGCAATTATAAAAGGGTGCAGACAGGATAATTTTTGGAGACTGGCAGTGAGTATTATTGGGAAATTCACCGGAGTAAATGAGGAGTTAAGTTGGTACATAACTGCAGTGTATGCAGATTGTAACAAAGAGATTAGGAAGACCTTATGGGAGGAACTCATAACAATTAGAAACAAATATACTTGGCCGTGGTAGTATGTGGAGATTTCAATGTCACCAGATACCCCTCAGAAAGGACAAACTGTCTAAGATTAAATGGAGCTATGGCAAAATTTTCTTCATGTATTGAGGAATTGGAGCTGGTTGATCTTCTATTTGGAGGATCATACACTTGGAGGAGGGGAAAACAAAACTGCCTCAAGAACTGACAGATTTTTACACTGTGCACAATGGGGAGAGAACTTTTCTTAGATAAAACAGGATGTCTTACCGAAGTTAACATTAGATTACAACCCTATTGCTCTGACATGTGGAGAATGGACCTGGAAGAAATCCTACTTCAAATTTGAATCATGGTGGCTGGAAGTGGAGGGGTTCAAGGACAAAGTAAAGGAGTTATGGATCTCATTTAATGTGGAAGGGTGGCTAGGCCTCATATTGGCTGAAAAATGAAATTATTGAAGACAAAGCTGAAGGAATGGAGTAGGGACAACAAAGGTTAGTGGAAACAGAGAAAAGAAGATGTTTTGAGTCAGATAGCAAACTGGGAAACCATACAGGAGCACAGGGTACTCACTAATCAGTATTGCAAAAGACAAACCTAGCTATGGAGTTTGAAGAGATAGCTAGAACGAGTAGATGGCTTGGAAACAGAGATCCAAGATACAATGGCTGAAACTAGGTGACAAAAATACCAAGTTCTTCCCTAGAATTGCCACTTCACATAAAAGAATCAATTCCATGGAACAACTTGAGGTGGAAGGAAGCATGGTGAAGGATCAGGTTTTGATTAAACAGGCAGTTCAAAATTTTACATGAATCTATACAAAGAACTTGAAGAATGGAGGCTTGATCTAAACATTCAAAATATTAATGTGATATCTGAGGAAGAACAAACTTGGTTACAAAGACCTTATGAAGAGGAAGAAATTTTGGAAAGTATACAGATGTGTTCTAAGGAGAAGGCACCAGGCCTAGATGGATTCCCCATGATTTTCTTTCAAACTTTCTTGGATGTATTGAAGGGAGACCTAATCAACAGTATGGCTCACTTTCACTCCAATCAGGCTTATGGGAAGAGTTTCAATGCATCATTCATAGCTCTAATCCCCCAAAAGATTAGAGTCTCAGAGTTGGACTATAGACCAATAAGTTTGATAGGAATATACAAGATAATAGCCAAGTTATTAGCAGAGAGGCTGAAAAAGGTGATAAGCAAACTGGTCAACAAGAATCAGATGGCTTCCATTAAAGGGAGACACATCATTGGTGCTGCATTAATAGCTAATGCATGCATAGACTCACGAATGAAAGGTGGAGATACAAGTGTATTATGCAAGTTGTATATCCAAAAAGCTTATGACCATGTAAATTGGTCTTATCTGTTGAGCACTCTGAGACAAATCGGATTTGATAACAAGTGGCTGAAATGGATAGAAGAATGCATCAAGACAGTTAGATTTTCAGTCTTTGTGAATAGAGAACCTGTTGGTTTCTACCCCTCAGAAAGAGGATTGAGACAGGGGACCCCTTATCTCCTTTCCTCTTTATTGTAGCAATGGAAGGTTTTGATAGTATGGTGAGAATAGCAACACTCACAGATGGATCAAAGGCTTCAACATAGGGGACAACTCTGGAAAGGTAAAAGAAATCAATCACTTACTGTATGTAGACGATACCATCATCATGTGTGAACCAAAAGCTGAACTGAATTTTATCATATTGATTTTGAACCTCTTTGAAGCAGTGTCAGGCTGGGGAAGAGTAGGTTGATTCCTGTTAAATATGTACCCCAAATTCAAGGTTTGGCTAAAATTTTGGGGTGTAAAATTGAAGGATTGCCAACCACTTATTTGGTATGTCTTTAGAGAGCAAACACAAAGCACGGGAGATTTGGGATGGGATTCTAGAAAAGATAGAAAGGAAGCTCACAAGGTGGAGAGTACAATGTCTCTCATTGGGAGGCAGAGTGGTTTTGATTAACTTTGTGCTGGACTCCCTGCCGACTTAATGTTATGTCTTTATTCCTAATACCTTCTAAAGTTGTCAAGAAACTAGACAGGCTTAGAAGGAACTTTATTTGGCAAGGAGGGAAAGAAGGCAAGGGTTACTATCTGGTTGAAGTGGAATACAGCAATGCTAAGCAAGGAAAGAAGAGGCCTGGGTATCAAAAATCTTAAAGTTCAATATAGCAGTCTTCTAATGAAATGGCTATAGAGATACATCATCGAGGATAAGGCTCTCCAGAGGGAGGTGATAACAACAAAATGTGGGAAGTTGAATCCAAGATGCACATAAACAGTTACAACACCATATGGATGGGGAGTACGGAGAATAATCAAAGCATTCTGGAAGAAAATTTGATCCTCAAAGCGGGGAACGACAACAGTTTCAAATTTTGGAGATATGGTTGGATTGATCAGACCTCTTTGAGTGAATCATTTCCAGACCTCTTTTCTATTTGCACTAATCCGAATGCCATGGCCAGTGATTGTTGGTCTATACAAGGATGGAACTCATTGGGGATCCAGAATTGCTCGATATCAATGGAAGCATATTTGGAGAGGTTCAATTCCTACAAAAAGTGCACTGTTTCACCTGGTTAGTTATTAGAAGAGCCTGTCTAACTCAAGAAGTCCTTCAGAAGAAAGGAAGGGCTCTAGTACGAAGATGTTTTCTATGTAACTAACGGGGGAAACAAACACTCACCTATTCCTACATTGCAAGTTCACAATACAGCTTTGGGAACTTTTTCTCAACATCACTGGTCAATGTTGAACCATGCCAAAGCACACAACTGCTCTTTTCCCTTGTTGAAGCAGACAAGGGGGAAGCAAGATTGAAAAAAGATGGTCGAAGTTAATACCATCATGCATATGGTGGTCTGTGTGGAGAGAAAGGAATGGAAGATGTTTGAAGATATATCTAATTCCATTCACAAAGTCAAATAGAGTTGTTTAGTATCTTTACTTTGTTGGTGCAAACAATTATGTATGGTGGATGTAGATCAAATTGTAGAGTTGATTGGCAATTTGAAGGTGGCCAACATATCCTATTGCTGAAAATACAAACTTACACACACACACACACACACACACACACATATATATATAACCACACACACAGACACAACACATGCACACACACACACATGCTTCATGAGTAATAGTTTACACTATTTTACTTTGTTTAACTTATGAGATGCTATATAACCTCTCCTTAGAGGTAGGACTTAGACCAAGAACTTCAAAATAATAAGCTATGCTCTATTGGCATGACTTTAACCATATTGTATTTTGATTTATTCTTCCAAAGAATAAGTCACACCATGTGCGAAAGACTTGACACTATCATCTTGTGTCTTAATTTTTCATATGTTTTATAACTCTTGTCTTATAGGCAAGGCTTAGCCAAGGGACTTCGAAAGAATAAAATATCCATGGGCAGAAGGTCTTAATTTATGAAATATTTTATAACTATTGTGTTAGAGGTAAGACTTATTGGCTCAAGAACTTCCAAACAAGAAGTTAAGCCCAATGGGAAAAAAAGAGGAAGAAAAAAAGTATACTTTATTTTAAAAAATAGAGAAAAGAAAAATAATAAATGAAAGAAAATAAAGAAAGAAAAATGAAAAATATAACTCAAAAAAGAAAAAGAACAAGTTTTTTTTTTTAAAAAAAAAAAGAGAAAAGAAAAGCAATGAAAAAATAGGAGAAAAATGAAAAACAATTTAAATAAGTCGGAGCAATTGAGCATGGTGAGTTGTTTAACAACATTTGAAATGTTGAGGGGCAAAAATGTACTTTACTTAAAGTTGAAGGAAACCCATTCTTTAAATTCTTTTCTCATGGGGGATAAAAAACTCAATACAACTACATTTTGGTGGGAAACCTTGTGTAATTTCCTAGGCCTTACTAGGCTAATTCGAAGGCCCAATTTATAGGAAAAGGCGGTGCTTTTTGCTGTTCTATTGTGTCCATAAAGTTGTCCCCACTTCGCGATAACATGGGATATTTGATTTATCTGCGTACGTTACATGTCATGCTAGAGGCTTGTCGACTATATTGACCTCTTAACTCCCTAAAATATTCCACCTCTTCTTTGCCGAACTACTTCTTTCCCTTCCGATTAGAGTTTTCATAATCGACCTATATCTTAGTGTGTGCATCAGGAAGCACATAGATTGATAGCTTGAATCAGCTATTTTAACTCCAATTTATAGGGTATATCTTTACTATTCTCTTTTTTAATACAAATTCTCGCCCATAGAAATTTAGATTGCAGAGTAGAAGGGGGTGTTTGGATTGACTTGTTTTAAGTAGATTTTTGCTTTTAAGCTCTTTTTTAGTTTTGGAAGTGTTTGGGAAGCGAGACTGAGATGGTTTGGGCATGTGCAGATAAGGAGTGTTGATGCTCCTTTTAGGAGGCGCGAGAGGTTGGATTCAGTGGTTACGCAGAGGGGTAGAGATAGACCAAAAAGATATTGGGAGGAGGTAATTAGACAGGATATGCCACAACTTCATATCACTGAGAATATGACTTTAGATAAAAAGGAATGGAGGTCACATAATAGGATAGAAGGTTAATAGGCTAGTAGGGGTAAAATTTTGTCTTTCCTTGTGATGTAGTAGATTAGTAGGATTAGTCGTGTCTTTAGATATTGTGTTGTTACTGTCCGTTATTTATTTTGCTACTTTTATTGTATTTATAAAATTGTCAATTGTTTTTCATTTTAGTTGTTATTCTATATCTAGTATTTTTCTGCTTTTAGGAACGATATATTTGAGTTGAGGGTCTTCCAGGATCAACCTTTCTATCTCTATGAGGTAGTGGTAAGGTTTGTGTACACTTTACCCTCCCCAAACTTCACTTGTGGGATTGCACTGGGTATGTTGTTGGGACGTAGCTGAAAAAGTACCAAAAAGAAAAGCCAAAAGCTTAAGTTGAGTGTTCTCAATTTATGGCTTTTACCTTAAAAGACACTTTAAAAAAGCCAATCCAAACACCCCCTAGGTCTCCATAAAAATCTCAGGATCTTGTTTGCATAGTCTTCCCATCCTTCATTGTCTACAATCTCTGGGATAATTACAGATTATTTCTTGTCATCCATCCATGTTTCAACTTGAAGTAATCTGCTGTAACTGTTCAAATTCTGGTAAACCCTGTAAAGATGATCTTTAATTTTCCTACCCTACCTTCTACAGAGTTCCCTTTCTCCCTTAGAAACCTCTTTCATGGATCCACATACCCATATCAAGCTTTTCTCATCGGTCTGAATCTTCTCGACAAACTCTGATTGCATTCATCAAAGCATAGACTATCTCATCCGATCATCACTAATGTCAATAAGTTCAAAAGATTTCTCATCGGCAGGAAAAGAGGTTCTTTCCTCCATCTTGGAAGGAGAGAGAGAGAAGAAGAGAGAAGGGAAAAGGAGAAAGGTTTTCTGGCAATCAGAAGGATCACCCGAGAGAGAAGTAATGACAAAGAATTTCTATTAGGTCATTGCCTTGTAATGCCTGGAAGCTAAGGTTGTCAAAAGAATATGAAAAAATCGACTGAACCTAACCATACTGAATTGATTTTTATCAATTTTAAATAAAACAGTGGACTTTTATTTAAGTCTATAACCATCCCGAATAATTAGGATGATCTTTTTAGTTTATAAAAAAATAAAAAAATTCCCGAACCAAACCGAATAAGTTTACATGCATGTAAATATATTTTATAAATATATTTTATAAATTTTTTCAAATGTAAATATAACCTAGGTCCTAGGCCTCTAGTGATTGGACAATTTAGGTCTTTACCCTTTAATTAGCTTTTAATTAAGTAGGTCTCAAATTAAAAGATACTACAATAGAAACTCCATCAAACAATATAAAAAAATCTATGCAAATATTCCTATATAAAGTTATAGATCAAATAATATGGCAAGAAGATTTTATATTCTTGACTTTTTTGTGAATTAAAGTGTTTCTTCAAAAACATATTTGTCGAAAAAATATTTTAATAATAATGTATTTTGAAATGATACTTTAAATTTTTTTTTTAAAAAAACGAAAATTAGTCGAACCGTATCAATATCGAAAAGAAACCGATATAATTGGGATGGTTTTAAAAAATTAATTTTTGTTATACATTATAAAATACTCGAAAAGTTGGGATAGAATAATTTTAAAAAATTACCAACTGAACCGTCCCATTGACACCCCTACCGGATGCTTAGGAAAATAATTTATCTATAACTATTAGAGTTTAAAGTTTATCGCACTGATACTTTTTACTCGACCAGCATCCTCTAAATGTTGAATTCCCTTTCATTGCTCTCCAATATACATTATGTTGATAATATTCTGGAGATTTGCAACTCATATTTCTTTCTAGTGATTATGAATAGATTCTTTTTCATGTGTAATGCAAGAAGCACTTTCCTTTGTTGTACGGTTGCACAAGACTTTCTGGAGGAAATAATTCCAGCACCAATTTTCTTATAGTAATTTTGCACTATTCTAGAGAGATGTGTCAACATACTATGTTTTCAGAATGGCTGAACTCGAGATGGTTTCTTACTCTTGAGTTTGAGGGAGCATGTTAGAATATCATGTGATTATGCATCTAGATTCATGTGTGTAGGGTTCATAGTACTAGAACAAATGTTCTCTCTATACTAAATTATACTCTCTCTATTCCATATTAAATGAATTTTTGGGGCTTTTTTCATAGTTAAAAATAAGTAAATTGTTCAAAGTTTAAGGTAAATGTTTGAACCATTTTCCATTTTTGTCCTTCATTTACATTTTTTAGATGATAAATTGAGAGAGTTAATTGCTCATATTTATGATTTTACTTCAAATTATTTTTATTTTCAAGAATAGTTTGACAATAACTGAAAGAGCAATACTGAAAAGTTGTGTTTGATTTATGTCCTAAACTTCTTTTCTTAATAAGTGTGCATTGTCCCACGAATTCTCTTAATATGGACCAGAGGGAGCATCAAATATTTATTCAACTTATATTATAGAAATTAATTACCCACCTTATTGTACTTACCGTAAAACTATTATCTAAGGAGCACCTCTTGTACATTTCCTATTAAGTTAATGAGAAGTTTCTTCTATTCTTAAACACACACATCTTCATATGCTGGCCCACACATTTGAATTAGAGCATTGTCTGCGGGAATATTAGTTCATATCCAGTGGCATGACCAATTAACATATGTTCTATGATTTTTCACTCTTCTTCTCTGTTTAAGTCTAATGAACTGGTACGTTTTAGTTAAGCTGGTTTCTATGAAAAGAGAGTTGTATCACAAAATGGAAGTAGTTGTTTTCACGTTTGTTTAGATGAGATGAGAATACCTTTTTTTCTTTAAGCAGGGAGACCATAAATGGTAATTTTAGATGAGTATACAGTTTGTAACTGACCAACTGACCATGCTTTGTGGTCTGTGCCTGTAGGTATACATCTGGACACCTAGTATAATGTAAAAAAAGCTTAACATCATTTGACTAGATTGCTACCCACGTTAATTTGTAAAGTGAATTGTCAACTCAACCAAGTGATTGGCGATGATGCTATTTGCCTATAGGTTAGTATCGAT
Source organism: Solanum sejunctum (assembly GCA_025642045.1). Classification (NCBI taxonomy): domain Eukaryota; kingdom Viridiplantae; phylum Streptophyta; class Magnoliopsida; order Solanales; family Solanaceae; genus Solanum; species Solanum sejunctum. The sequence continues at coordinate 7,127,475 of JAOTQJ010000083.1, forward strand.
GTTGAAATGTGTGACCAACTTTTATCTGCTTAATAAGGTATTTGCCACACCCCACACATGCGGGGCAGGTTCTTTTATTTTTTAGCCCAAGTATGTGGAAATTCTTTTCGATAATGGGTTGCAGTGAAACTTGAACCTGTAACCTTGTTGAAGGTCCCTTTTTTCAACACAAAATCATAGCTAGACCTATTTATATTCTTGGTTTACTCAATTTTAGGCCCCAGATTATATTGGCACTATGTTGCTCGAACTCGGGTGCAGATCTTAAAGTGGATTCTACATCACATAACTTTTAGGATTTGAGGATATTGATATGAGTGTAGATACGGTTGTTGGGATACGACCAATGTATATTACGGCATAGATACATATATATTGATTAGTTAAAGTTATGGAACTAAAACTAATAAAAACTAATTTTGTATTAGCACCAAATATTTTATTCATGAGATTATCACAACATACCCAGTGTAATCCCACAAAAGTGGGGTCTGGCCATCTTGGGAGAATAGAGTATATGTGGACCTTAACACCCCCCTCCCCTCCCGTCCCGTACGTTAGAGGTAGAGAGATTGTTTACGATAGACCATCGACTTAAGAAAAAGAAGTCCAATACAGTCTTGCCAAAGAAATAGGAATAATTACAATAGATGACTATTGGGCCAAAGTAATTACCAAAAAAATAGTTATTCGTTGTATGGTCGTGTATAATCAGTGTATGTTTATTTATAATTAAGCTATATTCAGTTTTAAGTGTATCATAGTGTATATATTCAGTGTATAACTCATGTATAAGTGATCTATATTGTATAGTCAGTGTATACATTCTATGACTTTTGGCAAGGTATATTGTATAGTCGTTGTATATTTTCTATGTAAATAAAACATGACTATATTTATTGTAAATTAATTAGTTTATTGCATATGTTTGAAATAAACCCAAAGAAATAATGGATGTACAAAAAACAACAAATAGCAATAGAACAGAAACTATAACAAAACAAATACAATAATTGAGGTACAATGAATTAACAAAACAATACGAGATATCTTATTCAGAACATATCTCGTATACTAGCAAAGCATTCTCATAATTTATATAACTATTATGTATATAACATAAACCAAAAGTTCAAATCAAATACCCAATCAATCTGTATCAAATCAAATACCCAATCAATCTGTATTTCTTGGTCATAGATGTAGGCAAAGCACTCCAGGTAAGTTGACCACATCCGGTGTGGTTCCCACACCCACGCCCAAATCATATTGAATTGACATGGGTTTGGCTGGGATTTTGAAGGGTCAAGCAACATAGACGAGGTGTTAAGTGCCCCCATTGGATGAGAAAATGGATTTTTGTCTCTTTAAATGGTCTTGGCAATACTCACCTTATGAATTAACTTTTGGAGTTTGAGTTTCGCCCAACTTCCCCATCTTCTTTAACTATCTGGACATCTGGTATAACACAAAGTTTAACATCATGTTACCTGGTACAATTTTATCTGTTCAATTGTCACTTACCCAACTATTTGGTAGCTTTGTCCAGACAAATAATTGTTATTCTCATGTCTGGGAGATACTGCAAATTTATCAGAATGATTGGAATTGCCTGCGGAATACTGATTTCCTCTTCATGCAGTTGACAGAATTGAAAGAAATGGAGTGCATTCCCTTAATCATGATGAAGTGTCTTTGACTGCCCCGCCAAGCGAGTCTTCAGTTTCTCCGCACGAGGGTCAAACATCGCAGGCTTATCGTCTTTCACTCACAGACAATGCAGCCCTGACTTCAAAAGTGGACCTTGAGAAGGAATGTGATGTCTCTAGAAGACCACGGATATTTTGCCTTGAGCACGCGATTCAGACTGAAGAACTGCTGCATACTAAAGGTGGAGCAAATGTTCTTGTGATCTGTCATTCAGGTAAGGTTCCTCATGTGCAACCTTGTTTGAATTGTCTTAATGATGATAATGCCAAAGAAACTACTAAAGTTCAGTTTTTCTAGTTCTTGGTGTATTGAATGTTTGTTACAACTTTTGATTTCATGTAGACTTCCAAAAAATAAGAGGACATGCGGCCGTTGTTGCAGAGGAAGTTGGCACGGCATTCAAATGTAATGAGATTCCACTGGCTATTGCATCTCAAGGACATCTTTCGTTGATTGATCTTGCAATCGGGGATGAAGAACAAGACAAATGTGCAGAAGATTGGACATTGAAATTAAATATTAATATAAGGCACTGTGTGAAGGTGCAGAGGAACTGTCCACTTACTAAATTAAAACATGCATTGATTTTGGGTGGATTATTGTCTGATGCAATTCGCAGTTCAGATTCCTTGAGGCTTCTCAACTGGCAGTCCAGAAAAATGCGCTCAAAGAGAAAGTTGAACAATTCAACAGAAAGTACACCATTTGCAAATGTTGAAAAAGCTAAGGTAGTTTCAGGGTCTACAGTGGACGTGCAGAATGCTAGAAAAGGGAACATAACAATCCAGTATTCCAGGAAAAAATACAAGCCTAAGGCTTGTAGTTCTGCTGAGGTCACTAGGGTTTTCATGGATCCTTTTAATGTTTCAAAAGAAGTTTCACCAGATGCAAAAATATTGGAAAGCACTCTCCTCAGGGATGAAAATGCAGGCACCGCTTCTTTAGTAGAAAGATCCAGCGCTGCTTCTGATAGGAAACCCCGATTGCGACATGAAGATGAGATGCTTTTACTAAACAGAGATCAAAATGGGAATCTCCTTGCACCACAAGAAGCAGATTTACTTGTGACCACATCTTTAATCGTGGAACTCGATGAAGCCCAGGCTGAAATTTGTACTACTGAGAAGTTCTCCTTGGAGGATAAAACTTGTGATACAAATTCAAATAGTTTTCATACAGAGAATACGTCAATGGCTGCAGACACTAATGGAGAAATAGAGACAACATATGTTCATACTACAGCATGTACATCCATATATGTCGTTCAAAGAACTGCAGATGATGAAAAGTTGGTGGAGAATCGGGATATCACAGAATCTGTCACCAGAGATAAGTCTGCTCATCCAATGGAAACAGATTTTGACAGAGATCATCATAATGAGGAAGATAAAGTTATTATGACCAGCTCTCCCATGCCTGTCAACTCTTCAGGTTCTTGCATTGATGGTCCTTCAAGAAGTTGTGGTAAGAAGATTGAGGATCAAGTCTCCCAACAATTTGGCTCAGGTAGCCAGTCATCTGATAGTGAAATGTTGCACAAATCTGTGGAGCAAGAAGTCCAAATTGATAATTCAGTTAAAAACATAGCTGTTTCTGATCATGTCACACTCATTGAAGAAGCTTCTGCCTCAGCAGCAAGTCTCAAAATGACGAGAGAGACATCTAATACGAAGCATTCACGGAGTGGTGACGACATCTCTGAGCAGCATAAGAAAGAGTCGGACGATGATACTACTTCTGCAATAGTGTTGAGGCCGACTGGGAAAAATGGTGGCAAGAGGAGGCGTGAGCTAGACCTCCTAACTGGTGATGGATATAGTGTTAGTGGCTTTGTTAAAAGTCCATGTGAAGGCTTAAGGCCACGGGCTTGGAAAAATGTACCTGGGAGCAGAGTTGATACTAAGGAACTTGTTGAGAAGAAACCCATGGGAAATAAGGTGAAAAGGTCTTTACATAGTTCCGTCATTCCCAAGAATAAGAAAGAAGAGAGGAAGGGAACTCATAGGTGTAACTTGGAAGGGTGCTGTATGAGTTTCCAGACAAAGGAAGAGCTGCAACTGCACAAATATAACCGCTGCCCCGTTGAAGGGTGTGAGAAGAAATTTACCTCCCACAAATATGCTCTGGTTCATCAACGTGTTCATGAAAATGATAGGCCCCTCAAATGTCCATGGAAGGGGTGCACCATGACATTCAAGTGGGCGTGGGCGAGAACTGAACATTTGCGTGTACATACTGGTGAGCGACCGTACAAGTGCAAGGTTGAGGATTGTGGACTCACTTTTAGGTTTGTATCAGATTATAGTCGGCATAGACGGAAAACTGGTCATTATGTAGATGCTGTGTATTGACATTAGTTACTTTAACGAGGTTGGTTGTGTAATGTACCAAATACTAGATTGCCAGAGTGCGATTCTGGGATTGAAAAGGCAATCTTAAGAATCTTGTAAACTAATGGGCACTTATCAGTTTTAGCATGATGTAGTAGTAGAATGGGTGTGTTGAGGATCAACTTTCAATTAAAATTGAAATTGCATGTCATTCTTTCAAATTTCTTCATCTTTGTAAAAGAGGACAAGGCCTGGCTCTGGTAATGCTGGCCAGTCGGTAATGATCATAGAGAGAATATCCAGCAAAGTGAACCTGCAGCTTGTGCTGTAAGTTCTTGAAACCATGGAGAAAGTCTGCTTTTAACTTTTTCAATAAATTTTTTTTAGATCGACATGTTTTCTAACTAGTTATTTTTGCATGTTGTACTTTTACATCTCTCTGGAAATTTGGCCTACTTTTTAATTAATTATATGAAAAACTGTCAATTTGCCTTCTAACAAGTTTCTTCTCTCCTTTCTTTTGTTAGTTTCTTCTTTTATTTCGTATAAGAGCACAAGTAGAATGTTACCTTGGTCAAACAGGTGATGAGTTTCAATATAAGATTTATTTGAGCTACTTCAAATGATCATATCTCTTAAAATATAAAGATTAGATGGTCCATAACCTATGAAATTAAAGGCCTATGAATTCTCTTTCTAGCGCCACCAAGTTTGCCCCATTTGGAGTTCAAAGTAAAAAATTATGCTCGTTTTAGGGAAGTGCTATCAGGTAGTCGCATTTTCATGACTATCTATACAGGCCTTGAAGTATTTCATGGGTCATACAGTCCTCTGTGATGATTTCCTGCATTTTTTTAGAAAGTTCCTCTATGCATTTTAGGGTTATTTTGGTCTTTTCAAAAGTTTTTTAATTCTACCCTAAGAGTCATTTTTTTGAGTGTTTTATAGGAATATATCATTCCATTAATTGTTTTTCTCTCATAATTATCAATCCAAATATCCTAATCTCAAGGAATTCTCTCAAGCACCAAGAAAGAACTTTCAAGTAAAAAAAAGAATCCGAGAGAAGTCTTCCATTTAAGACTTTTCTAAGTTCTTTCATTCTAAAAACTCTTTTTTCAAGATCAAGCCCCAAAATTTTAAAATCAAAGATTTCCTCCAGAAAAACTAATGTTCTTTCTCAAGCTAAAAAAAAAATTAAGTCCCCACTCAAGTTTTTAGTCCAATAGCTTCATAGTCAGGCATATAAGGCTATTCATAGGTGTTTGGATTGAGTTCGTCCAAGCGCCCTACATCTAAATTCTATCATTAAAGAATCCAAGTTGGGTTCTAACTCTAATCTATTGAATTGTAGAATGACTTATGGTTTCTATCATTGAGTTCCATAATTATTTATTTAGATTGTGTTTATACATATAATTATTATTTTTGAATAGTTATTCATGCCTAGTTTACATGAAGCCTAGATGAGTTATTGCTTTTCTGCATAGAATGCATTGTTTTAGTTGAATAAATAGTATTTTTCATGCTATGAGTAAGAAAAAAGTTTGAGGGAACATGAGCGTCCTGAGTACATTCATTTGAGTTTTGTAAGTTGAGTCATCAATTATGATGTATCATTTTGAGAGGAGTCTTCAGGGAACATGAGCATCCGAAATGCATTTATTATATTAGAGTTACAAATACTGATATTTCTCGAGTTTAAGCATGATTTTTACTAAACATGATGAGTTAGTACTTTTATGAATAATCATTTTTGAGAATGAGTTTTCATGGAACATGAATAGTCTCAAATGCATGATGAGTTTTTTTTTTTTAAAAAAAAAGATAACGCATAACAGATTGAGAAAGAGTTGGAGTAAATAGAAGTAAAGTCCAATGAGATTGGATGAGATGGATTTTGAGTATTTTACTCACTTGATGTATATGAGCATAATAAGTTATGTTTTGGAGTAGTATTGAGCACCGATTTAGGTAAAAGTTCAGACAACTTAAACTCCATAAATTATGTAGCCACTATAGAATAGAATTGTGCCGTTAATTCAAGCAACTTCTTACTTGTCCCAAAATAGAACATTTTATATCAATCGAAAGACATTGCATCCCTTACTCTGACAAAGTATTGGACTGTTGTAGCAACAATAATAGTTCTTTGTATCATCACTAGCTCATAGGTGTTGGTTGTCAGTTAGAGAAACTCTCCAAAGAGTAAATGTTGTTATTTTACTAAGTTGCACTTATTTGTTATTTTTTGTAAAGCATTGTCTTATTTTTATATTTGCACATTTTATTAGGTTGAGTTATTTCAATATTTATTTCATTGAGTGTCCCTTGAGTATGTTTCCTTTTAGCTATTTTACATACTATATTGTAATATTCCAGAAGTTGAAAAGTTGGGATAAGGAGGACAAGTTGCAAAAAATTTTCTGCTGTAGGTTCTACGAGACCTGTTTACGAGTTGTATATGACTCTATAGACCATAAACAAAGGTCATGGAAGTACCCTGAAAACTCCAGAAAACAATTGGGAAAATGCCATGTTTGAAAAAGGCTTTTTACGGCCTATAAAAGCTTTTACGGGTCATAAAGGGACCTCGTACATGAGATTTAGAAACATGAATGTTGGCACCAACATGATGGATGAAGTTTATGCACCGTGGTTGATTTTATGGATTGTTGAACACCACGAAGACTTAAATTATTTTGGGTTCAGGGTTGAGTTTTACGAAAAAGTTCTATGGCCTTTGTAAGGAGCTCTAAGCAATAGATCATAGTTGTGGAATGACGTTTGGAGAGTTCAAATTTTAGGGGGTCGTAAGAATTTCCTAGGGACTAACAAGACAACCTGAAGAACTTTCTATGACATGTAATCAAGGGTCATAGATCAACTTCAGAGACTCAGGAAATGGGATGGATTTCTATGAAGGACTTTCCACAGATCATAAATAGGACCACAAATGGTAGATGGTTCTCGTGGTGACTGATTATAGTATTTAAGTAAAGGATATTTCAGATAATTTTTACTCTTGTAAATGCTATATTGTATTGTTTAGACCTTTAAACTACCCCATAATCATATTAGACTAATAGACTACTTCATTCTCTCTCTTATGACTCAAAACACCTAAATTCTCAAAATTCTTCTTCTTAAATTCTCTCAATCTCAATGAAGAAAAATTTAGGGTTCTTCAAGGTTACCAAGTTCTCGTTCAATATAAAGCTTAGGATTTACTCAAGGTATGTGAGTATTTATTCATAGATTCCGTTCGTCCATGAAACCCAAAAGAACTTTCTATTTTTTCGTGGATTTTTAATATAAGAACCTAGAGTTTTGACGAATTATAATCGGATTCCATTAATTATGCTCTCATTCATTATTATTGGTTTAATTAAGCATGAATTGATATTAATGTCATGATTTTAAGGTTTTAATTCAAGTTCTTCTTAATGTCATCGAAGGTTCATGAAATTCTTTATGATTTCTTTAAATTATGACTCAATTGATATTGTTATGTTCTACATGATCATGCATGAATTCACCATAATGATATGATTTAAAGTTATTTTGATATGAATCTATTCAAATTATCATAATTTTCACTATGAGTTATGATCATAAATTAATAAAGGACTTTATGCAATTTTTATGAAATAATGAAGTATGATATAATGGTGTCTATCAAGAATGAAGGAATGATACTGAAATGATTTTTCTCACTTACTCACGGATTCGAGATGTTAAAAGGAAATTCTCACGTTGATCGAATGAAATACTTAATAAGCTACTCTATGATTATGACTTAATGAAATTGGATTGGTAATTTGATATTGCCTTTCCCCATGATTTACTTAATGACTAATGATTTTTATTTCATGGATTTGATTTAGCACTGAGAGAACTTTGTGGCAGATACTTGATAAGGAAAACCCTAGTAGCAACCCCTAGTTCCAAACTACGTTCCCTTGTAGGTTTTTCTTATTAGACTAGCTAGTACATCCACATATAGCTCATGATGATTATAACTTTCTTATGGAGTATACCTTGTCAAAGTAGCCTCTATCTTTTTGGTGCGAGAGTAACACCGTATATTCCATGCTAAAGATTGCATGGTTTTATTATAGGTGATGGTTCATATCCCACAAATAAGTATATTTCTTATTGCTTATGCTCTTTCAAAGCTTTAATTATGATTCCTAAATTGCATTGGCCTTGTCCATATTTTACTCTCATGCTTCAATTGGATATTTTGTGATGTCTTTTAACTTGATCAATTGCACAACATGGCATATTACTTATTACATTGCTCATATACCAATGTACTAACACATACTTCTTTTGCCTACATTGTATTACAATATAGGGTCCAACAATCATCTCTCTTGCCTCGTTTGTTGCTAGTTTTTGTCCTATTTGAAGTTGTAATTTGGTGAGACTTTATGATCAGAGGGAGAAATTGCTATGCTTATTTTTCATATTTTAGATTACTTTACTTTTCACGACCCAAGCCTAGGGCCTAGATATCACACGACGCATGGGGAACCTGAAGGGACCCCAAGCAAGCCTCTTAACATATCATTACACATCCTTGGTCGTGAAAATAATAAAATATAATAAGAGATAGTAATTAGGGATGAGCGGGGATAAGGGACAACTTTCATATCATAAATATCAAGAGTCAAGAGAGAGTTAAAGCTCATAGCATTATATATAACATGTCCAACAACACCTCTAACTATAGAACTTAGCGGGGGCCAAGACAAGCAACCAGGCTCACTCTCATAGTCAAATATATAATTAAAAGAAAAAGGAGTCTTTATACAGAGCATAAGATTAAAGTCAATGTCCTCGAAGTGGAGGATTCACCAACTAGCTTTGAAAGAGAGATCGTACTAGTCATATGGAGGAGGAGGATCAAGTGAGGCTCCAGTTCCTACATAGTAACATCATGTAGGCATAGAGTATGCGTTAGTACATTTGAATATACTAAGTATATAGGATGCAATGCAACAAGAGATATGCATCATATCCAAAATGCATAATAGTAGGAAATAGATAACATATTAGCAATATGGCATGTATGATCAATGCTTAAGTAAAACATGCTTACATAGAATATAATACAAGGTGTAAGAAGAGACCAAAGCTATATTACCAGGTACAAACCCCTTTGGTTGGTTGGCGGATAGTCTCACCCTACCACCCCTAGTGACCGAGGTACAAACCTCCCCACATGATTATAAAGGTACGAACCCCTTTGATTGGTTGGTGGATAGTCGCACGCTACTACCCCTGGTGATTGAGGTACTCACCCCTCAACCCGGTTATCAAGGCACTAGCCCCTTGATTGACTATCAAGGTATAAACCCCTCAACATGGTTACTGGGCTCTTGTCCCCCCGAGTCGGGCATGGTCATATTCAAACACTATATAAAGAATATCATATACATATGTTCCTTTCATCATCATAAAGTCATTCAACTCATAAATCAAACACTTGGCGGGTGTGTAGTGCTAGTGTAAAACCATGTAATTCAAGAGTATAATCATGCTAAAAAATTCAATGTAAAACCATCAATAGATACTTGGTGACACCCTCAAGCAATATACATCAAAATCCTTCATCAAATCTCATAATATATCTTAGATTCATAACTCAAAATATGCTAAAACAACCATAATTTCATGAAAACCCGACATAGTGTGCAGTGAAATTCATAATAAGTAAGACCCATAAGTAAATCAACTTTAAATCATGCAATTTTAGGTAAAAGGACGCTTGGGCATCATGGGTGAAAGGAACCCATGAAATAAACCCACATACTTCGACTTTGGAGAATCCTTGAAGAAGATTGAAGATGGAGACTTGAAGCTTGATTGAGAACCTTAAGATCTGGATGAGTTTTGGGACTTGAAATTTGGAGATGAAATATTGTCTAAGTGTTTGAGAGAGTATTTGTGAATGTCTTTGATGATATGAGGGTGAAATAAGTCTAAGTCTAGGTATTTTCATGCATCGAAACACTTAGGCCTAAGACCCAAAGGCCTTAGACCGACTCAATAAAAATGGGCAAAAATAACACTGGGGTGGCATCATCACTAACCTAGATAAGGGTTCATACTCATTAACCAAGTGAGGGGTTTGTACTTCACAACCTAGGTAATGGGGAGATATCATCACAACCTAGTAAGGGGTTAGTACTTCACCACCTAAGTGACGGGGAAGCATCATCACTAACCTACCAAGGGGTTTGTACTTTGAAAATCTAGCTTGTCTCTTCTACACATATGATATCCTATATGAGCATGAGCTACTTAAGCATATTTTACTTATGCATTGATCATACATGCCATATTATTATATTTTGCCGATTGCCTATTGTTACACATTTTAACCATGATGCCTAATTCTTATTGCATTGCATCCTACATACTCAGTACGTTCAAACGTACTAACACATACTCTATTCCTAAATGATGTCACCATGTAAGAACTGGTGGCCAAGTTGATCATCCTTCTCCAGGTGGCTAGTTCGATACTACTTAAGCTTGTGGTGAGTCCTCCACTTTGGGGACCTTGGTCTATGTTGCTCTTATTATGTATTTAGACACTCTTCTTTATTTTCTATTTTGACTATGAGGGTGAGCCCAGTTATTCTGTCTTGGCCCCCGCTCTTATATATGTATTAGAGGTATTTGTTGGACATGTTGTGTATCTATGTTAAGAGCCTTGACTCTATTGATCTTGATGTCGATGATATGAGCTTGACTCTTGTCCCTTGACTAAGAATGTTGTACAAGCTTTTCCCTTAATCTTGTTGCCCCCATTCTTACTCTTTTATGTTGTTTCTATTGCTTCCTTGACCAAGGATATGTAATGATGTTCTAAGAGGCTTGCTTGAGGTCCCTTTTGGTTCGCTTTGCATCATGTCACATCTAAGCCCTAGGCTTAGGTCTAGGCAAACTTTGTGTCAGAGCATTAGGTTGAAAGATCCTCGGAGTCTAACACACTACGTTGATTAGAGTCCTATTCATGGTTGTGAAATGTGCCATGACTATGAGTAGGAGGCTATGAGACGTTTTAAGCAATGTTTCCCTTCTTCATATTAAACATTGTGCTATGGTGTTATACAGAGTTTTTCCCCCTAATGATTGTTCTTTGCAATGCTAGATTATGCCAAACACTAGAGGAAGATGGGCCCAAACTCCTGAGGAGCAACCTACCAATAGTGAACTCTGGGATGCTCTCAATATGCTTGCTCAAGTGGTGGCCAACAAAGTCAACCAAGAGGCCTAAGCCCCTCATACTACCATCCTGGGATCTAGGGTAAGGGATTTCTTAAGGATAAATCCTTTAGTTTTCTATAGGTCAAAGGTGGATAAATATCCACAAGAGTTCATTGATGAGGTCTACAAAATTTTGAATATCATAGGTGTTGGGCCAAATTAAAAGGTGGAGTTGGCGGTGTACCAACTCAAAGGGGTAGCCCAAATATGGTATGATCAATGGACTATTGAGAAGGGAATTAGTAATGTGGTGCTTTGTGAGGAGTTCGAATTGGCCTTCCTTAATCGGTTTTTCCCTCTTGAGCTTAGGGAAGCAAAGTTGGTAGAATTTATGAACTTGAAACAAGGTTCTTTGAGTGTGAGGGAGTATACCCTCAAGTTTAATCAACTTTCAAATTATTCTCCTCACTTGGTGGCCGATCCTAGATCTAGAATGGATAAGTTCCTAATGGGGTCTCCAACTTAGTAAGTGAGGAATGCCGGTCCACCATGCTAATTTGTTACAAGGATTTATCTCGGTTGATGACCTATGTGAGCAAATAAAGGAGGAGAAATTGAGGAAGAGAAGGGGGTATGAGGCTAAGAGGGATCGCTTTGAGGGTAAATTCCAAAACGGGTGCTAGGTTTCTTCAAGGCTAAGGACCTTCTCATGCTACTAATAGGGGGTTTCCTAATGACCACCCTAGGCATCATATTGGTGGTGTTTTGGCTCCTATTAATGTGTATCCTACATGTGAGAATAGTCATAGGGGACCATGTTTAAAGGATTCTAATGCATTCTTTGATTGTGGGGAGCTTGGTCACAAAAGGATAGATTGTCCAAGAAACCATGGCAAGGGCTAGGGTGCAAATGCGGTCACATTGGCTAAAGATGGTGCCCCAAGGCACAAATGATTTTATGCACTACATGGGAGGTAAAGGGTTGGTGAGGTTCCCGATATTGCTACCGGTATGTTTCAAATCTTTGACTTTGATGGTGCCACCCTTTCCTTTGTTATCCCTTTTGTTGCTAAAAGGTTTCATGTTGAGCTCGAGTTATTGCATGAGTCATATGAAGTGTCTACTCCTATTGGTGCCTTTATTGTTGCTAGGAATGTTTATAAGAGTTGTCCTATTTGCATTTTTCATAAGTTGTTACCTTATGATCTTGTTGAATTAGATATGGTTGATTTTGATGTCATTCTTTTAAGTGGATTTGTTGTATGCCTACGATGCTTCGATTAATTATAAAACCTGTAGGGTCAAGTTTTAATACCCTAATGAAGCCGTCTTTGAGTGGGAAAGTCAAGATATGGTGATCAAGGGTAGATTCATTTCATACATTAAAGGCCATAAGTTGATCTTTAAGGGGTCTCTTTATCATCTTGTAAGGGTTAAAGATGTGGAGTCTAAAGCCCCTTCCATAGAGTTTGTTATGGTTGTAAATGAGTTTCTTGATGTCTTTCCAAATTACCTTCCTGGTGTTCCTCCCGAAAGGGAGATAGATTTTGGCATAGACCTCCTCTCCGATACTCAACCTAGTTCCATTCCCCCTTACCGTATGGCCTCGACGAAGTTGAAGGAGTTAAGGAAATAATTGAAAGATTGGTTGGAGAAGAGAGTTATTAGACCTAGCCAATCACCTTGGTGTGGTCCGATATTGTTTCTGAAAAAGAAGGATAGGTCCCGTAGAATGTGCATTGACTATGACAACTCAATAGGGTCACTATCAAGAATAGGTATCCTTTTGCAAGGATTGATGATTTGTTTGAAGAATTGCAAGGGACTGGCTTCTTCTCTAATATTGATCTTCGATCCAGGTATCATTATTTAAGGATGAGGGAATGTGATATTCTCATGATGGCCTTTCGACTGGATATGGGCATTATGAGTTTGTTGTGTTATCTTTTGAGATGACCAATGCACCAGCCATCTTCATGGACCTAACAAATAGTATCTTCATACCTTACCTTGATTCTTTTGTTGTCTCTTCATTGATGATATTTTGATCTAGTCACATAGTAGGGAGGAGCATATGGGGCATTTGAGGGTTGTGTTGCAAAGATTGAGGGAGGAGAAATTGTATGCCAAATATGACAAGTGTGAATTTTGATTGAAGGAGGTTGCATACTTGTGTCATATGGTGTCGGGGGATAGTATAAAAGTTGATCCTCAGAAAATCGATGTGATTAGAAATTACCTTAGACCATTGACCCTGTCAAATATTAGGAGCTTCTTGGGCATAACAGGTTATTATAGAAGGTTTATGAATGACTTCTCCTCCATTGCTTCCCTTATGACAAAATTGACTCAAAAGAAGGTTAAGTTTGTGTGGAGCGATGAGTGTGAGAGGAGCTTCCAAACATTGAAAGACAAGCTTATGTCCACTCATATATAGTCACTACTATATGGGCTTGAGGGGTTTGTGGTGTATTGTGATGCTTCCCAAGTTGGTTTGGGTTGTATTTTGATGCAAAATGGTAAGTTCATAGCTTATGCTTCTAGACAACACAAGGTACATGTAAGGAACTACCCTACCCATGATCTAGAGTTAGCCGCCATTGTGTTTGCATTAATGATTTGGTGTCACTACTTGTATGGGGTGCATGTGGATGTGTTCATCAATCATAAGAGCCTCCAATATGTCTTCACTCAAAAGGATCTCAACTTGAGGTAAAGGAGATGGTTAGAATTTCTTAAAGACTATGATATGAGTGTCCACTATCATCAGGGTAAGGCAAATATGGTGGCAGATACTTTGAGTAAGGTTTATATGGGTAGCTTAGCCCATGTTGATGGTGGTAGGGAGATGGCTAGGGAGGTGCATCAATTAGCTAGATTGGGGGTTAGGTTGGAAGAGGTTGTTAATGATGGTGTGGTTGTTATTGACAGGTCTAAATCTTCATTAGTTGCTGAGGTGATAGCAAAACAAGATCTTGACTCCTCCTTGCTTGAATTGAAGGCTTTGGTGAAAGAGAGAAAAGTAGAGGTTTTCTTCCAAGGAGGAGATAGTGCCCTTAGCTACCAAGGTAGGTCGTATGTGCCTTGTGTTGATGGCTTTAGGGAGAAGATCCTTGATGAGGCCCACAATTCTAGTTATTCTATCCACCCCGGTTCCAACCAAATTCATAAAGACTTGAGATATGTGTTTTAGTGGGGAGGCATGAAGAGGGACATTGCCAAATTCGTTTTCGGTTGCCAAAGTTGTCAATAAGTCAAAACCGAACATCAAAGGTTGGGTGGCCTAACCCAAAACATACAGATTCCTACTTGGAAGTAACAGGTGATTAATATGAATTTTGTGATTAGGTTACCCACGACTAGGAGGGGTTTTGATTCACATGAGTGGTGGTTGATATGATGACGAAATTGGCCCACTTTCTACCGGTTAAGAGCACATATGGGGATGAAGAGTATGCAAGGTTGTACATCCATGAGTTAGTAAGGTTACATGGGGTTCCTTTATCCATCATATTGAATCATTATGCACTATTCATGTGACACTTATGGAGGTCTTTTCAAAGAGATCGTGGTACAGAAGTTCACCTTAGTATGAACTTTCACCTCCAAATGGATGGCCAAGGCAAAAGAACCATTCAAACACTTGAGAATATGCTGAGGGCTTGTCTATTGGAGTAAAGGAGTAGTTGAGATGACTATCTTCCTTTGATTGAGTTTGCCTACAACAATAGCTATTACTCTAGCATCGATATGGCTCCTTTTGAAGCTCTTTATGGGAGATGTTATAGATCATTGGTTGGTTAATTTGAGGTTAGAGAGGTGGATTTATTAGGACCATATCTTGTTATGGAGTGTCTTGAGAAGGTTAGGATGATTAGGGAAATATTGAAGATGACCCAAAGTCATAAAAAAATCCTATGCCGATATGAGACGAGGAGACCTGAATTCAAATTGGGTGATTAGGTTTATTTGAAAGATTCTCCAATGAAAGGTGTGGTGTGCTTTGGTAAAAAAGGGAAGTTGAGTCCAAGATATATTGGTCCTTATGAGTTCTTGAGGTGGGTTGGCAAGGTAGCTTATGAATTGAAGTTGCCTAGTGAAATGAATTTGGTTCGTTCAGTGTTCCATGTTGTGCCTCTTGATATTATGGATGTGGTTGAGGATAACTTAAACTATGAGGAGGTTCTAGTTCAGATTACGGATATCCAAGTAAAGAGATTGAGGAACAAGGAGGTGGCATTCATTAAGATCTCTTGGAGGAACCAACAAATCTAGAGTGCTACTTGGGAGGCCTAAGCAAACATGCAAAAGCAGTGTCCTTATCTTTTCCACTCCACTTTAAGCCTAAGGTACCAATTCTAAGTCCCCTATATGATTTCACGTCTTGTATTTCAGCCCCTATGCCATTCATATGGATTTGTGTTTAAGTTGGTAAGTTTATGGTGATTTTACACTTATGTTGAGGTTTTGGAAAAGGTGTTTCAAATGTAATGTTGCATTCTTATTAGGGCTGATTGTTTTATGATCTCTCTAGCCTTGTACATTGCTTTTACATCCAGGTATGAATGTTCCCAAGGGGTAGATATTGAAACAACCCCAATAAGTACCCAAAAATATGCCTCAGAAGGTTTAGAATTTTAAATTCCATATATCTCAAAATTTGTGCGCAATATCAAAAATTTGACTTCATATTCTTATTCAGCGAGTCAAAATTGGTGGAGAAAGTGTCTAACCCCAATTTAAGAGCAAAAGAATGGCAATTATGATTTTTCAAGTGGAAAATTCCAGTGAGTTATCCGCGCCCTAGCGCAACGCACCAAGGGCATGTAGATGAAGAGGAGTTGTCTCCACGTCCTCTCCTCGACACAAAGAGGTGCCTGTTATTCCCAAATGTATTTTGACCTATACTTAGCCTTATTTCACCTTCATATCATCCTAAATATTTTCTAATACTCACTTAAATACTTATTCATATTTTCACTCCCTAAATTCAAGTCTCAAACCCTCATCCAGAACTAAGATTTTACTTCAAGGTTCTTCTACAAAGTTTAAGTCTCTATCTCCAATCTTCACCAAGTTCATCTCGAAGCTAAGGTGTGTGGGTTTCAATCATTAGGTTCTTCCAACCATGGTGCCCTAATCTCCTTTTACTAAAATTTCATGATTTAAAGTTGATTTACAAATGGGTCTTGCATATCATGAAATTAACTGCACATTATGTTAAAGCTACGTAAAGTTGTTGCAGTTTTTCTATGTTTTGAGCTATAAATCATCGAAATGGGTCTTGCATATCTATGTTTTCTATGTAAGATTTGTTGAGGGGTTCTGATGTATATTGCTTGAGGGTGTTGCACGGTGTTGATTGATGATTTTACAAGGGATTTTCTTGCATGATTTCATCTATATATTTCATGGTTTTATAATAGCATTAACACACTTTAAGTGTTTGATAAAATGTCCGGTTATGATTTCTTGAAGAATTAAAGGTCCAAAGCATAAGATTTGATACGATTAACTATATGATGATGAAATAAGCTTATGTATATGATAAATTCTATATAAAGTGTTGCATTAGACCATGCCCAATCTGGGGGGACTAAGAACCAGATAAATAGATAGGGGTTTATACTCATCAACCTAGTGGAGGGTTTGTACTTCTGCACCTATTGATAGGGCGACATCATCACTAACCTAGAAAGGGGTTCATACTCATCAACCTAGCAACGTCTTTGTACCTCATCACCTAGGTGATAGGGCATCATCATCACCAACCTAGTGAGGGGTTAGTATTTCACCACCTATGTGATGGGGCGGCATCATTACTAACCTACAAAGGGGTTTGTACTTTGAAAATCTAGCTTTGTCTCTTCTACAAATATGATATCCTATATGAGCATGAGCTACTTAAGCATGTTTTACTTATGCATTGATATACATACCATATTGTTATATTATGACTATTGCCTATTCTTACGCATTTTAACTATGATGCCTAATTCTTGTTGCATTGCATCCTACGTTCTTTGTACATTCAAACGTATTAACATATACTCTATGCCTACATGATGTCACCATGTAGGAACCGATGCCCAAGTTGATCCTCCTCCTCCTCGTGGCTAGTTCGATACTAGTCAAGCTTTTGGTGAGTCCTCCACTTTGGAGACCTTGGTCTATATTACTCTTATTATGTATTTAGACACTCTTTTTTATTTTCTATTTTGACAATGAGGGTGATCCCGGTTGCTTTTTCTTGGCCCCTGCTCTTATCTATGTATTAGAGGTATTTGTTGGACATATTATGTATTTCTGTTAAGAGTCTTGACTCTATTACTCTTGATGTCTATTGTATGAGCTTGACTCTTGTCCCTTGATTATTATTTGTACAAGATTTTCCCTTAGTCTCGTTGCCCCCTATTCTTACTCTTTTATGTTGTTTTTGTTGCTTCTGCGACCAAGGATTTGTAATGATGTTTTAAGAAGCTTGCTTGGGGTCCCTTTGGGTTTTCCTTGCATCATGTCACGTCTAGGCCATAGGCTTAGGTCATGATAATTTTTGCATGTGTTCTAGTGATGGGCAACATTAGACCCACGTAGTGTTACTGGCTAGGCCAAGGCATCAATGAATATGAAATATTATTAATTAACATAGTTCGATTGATGTGTTTTCGTCTAATTAACCAAACTCGACCAAGGGGAGGTTGTACTGGGACTAACAAGAAATTGTTAATAATGCACACTATGGTGATGGGCCAAGTTACATAGTTAAATTCACCTCTCACCTTTGCCGAAAGGGCTTGCTGAACTTAAATTACTGTCCTGTATGCTATACACTAGACAAGAATTTAGTTATCTGGTGATATTGAGTTGGGAATCATGTGGAATACCATACCCTAGTTGATCTCCATTATTGACTTCTCTCTTAATAGTTTGTTAGTTTACTTTTCTCATTGATTATTGTAAAACCCCTCCTTTTTGGGGAATTAAGTTGGTTAATTATTCGAATTGCAAATTGGTGAATTTTCTTGAATCTATGTATTCCCTCTGGGATTGACCCTTGCCTTGGTTAGGTTCTGTATCTTGACAACGACTACTTTATCCTCCAAAAAGTATGTATATCTTGGGCAACATCAAGATTTTTGTACCGTTAATGGGGAATATGGCTAAACTTAGTAAATTCATTAGTAATTTGTGCATTAATCCTTAGTTCTCTTATTTTACTTTTGTTTGTTATTTTTTCTTTCTTTTTAGGGTATAGGTGTAGTGTATGCCCAACACTCGGAGTCAAGGCAATGCCTTAAATCCTTTTGATTCATAGAACCTTAGAGTGTAAGAATGATAGTCTAAGACAACACTAATAAAGCGGCCAATGCAGCTCTAAATAGGAACAATAATAACGATGCTGCGAATGAGAGCCCACCTCCTTTGGAGGATATTCCATAGCCTTAGGATTTCAATGTCAATGCTTACTAGTGGAATCAATATAGGTTAAAACCTAGATCTATGGAGGTGACTGAGGTATTGTGTAGCCACCACGACCAGTAAACACAAAGTTCACAATCTCGAGTGGCTAACTTAAGATGTTGTAGAATCGTGGGCTATTTGCGGTCTTACCATTGGAGGATCCTTATAGCCACCTACACAATGTGGTATTTGTCTATAAGAATATGATAGGAATGCGGAATCTGTCTATGGATGCTATGGGACTTTATTTCTTCACATTGTCTCTTATGGTCGATGCTGCAGTATGGCTATCTAAGCTCCCTTAGAGTTTAATCACCAGGTGGCAGACTTGCAGAAGGCCTTTTTAGAGATGTACTTACTTAGATCGAAGAAGCTCAAGTTGAAGGACTAGATCATCAACATCAAATAACTTCCTGGTGATTCGATAAGCACTACTTGGGAGCAGTTCAAAAAGTATCTGAGGAGCATCCCTGACCATAATAAAGTTGATAATGCCTTGGTGGAGATCTTTTACCATGCCCTTGATGAGAACAATCATTTCTATGCTAACAATATCATGGGGGGGCGTGTTTCTAGATCAACCATTTGCAAAGATTGCAAAGCAAATGAAAAAGTGATCAAGAGAAATCGTGCATGGGGGTAATGGGACAGAGCATCCACAAAGAGTCTATGCACTATTAGTGTGGGTCAAGAGCATGCCAAAATTAATAAAGAGATCATGTAGCAGCTTGCTTAGATTTGCATAAGTTTGGATGTGATGATGAAACAGAGCTAAGAGAAAGTGAATGTAGTGATTTAGTAACCTCCATGTTCACCCATGTACGAGGAGCCATACTATGATGAGGACGCATGTTTTGTTACTGATCAGACAACGGGTTTCTAGACTAATCCCTCAGGGTCCAATCAGGACTATTGGTACCAAGGTTGGATCTTTATTATTAATAGAGCTTACGGGGACAACTGCAAAGGTTATTATTATGGGAACAAGGGTCTAGATGCAAAATGGGTTCGAAGAGAAGGCTTCTAAAATGGTCCTTATGTGCCGTCACATATCCGCAACACAAATGCAAGCAATTATAACTTAGGATATGTTTGATCGCCTATTGAAGAGGGCTGAGACACAGGATGTGAAATAACCCCAAAAGTGCCCAAGAATGCGCCTCAAAAGTGCTCGAAATCATAATTTTCATATATCAAGTTCGTGCGCTATTTCAAAAATTCGACTTTATATTCTTGATCAGGGGTAAAATTGAGTAGGATATGGGTCTAACCTCAATTTTATTTCAAATGAATCACAATTTTATTTTTCCAAAAAGTCAATTTCTAGTGAGTACTACGTGTTGTTGGCGCGATGCGCCACAATGTATTTTTCTATCTAGTTTTTTTATCTTAGTCTAAGACTTTTAGGTCTTTGGATTAAGTGTTACCATACATTAAAATACCTATACTTAGCCTTATTTCACCCCATATCATCCAAGACATTCCCAAATACTCTTTCAAACATGTAGACAATATTTCATCTCTAAATTTTAAGTGCAAAAACTCATCCGAATCTTATAGTTCTCTTTCAAGCTTTATGTCTCCATATCCAATCTTCTTAAAGGATTCTTAAAATTCAAAGTATGTGGGTTTATTTCATAGGTTCCTTTCACCCATGATGCTAAGCTTTCCTTTACCTAAAATTGCATGATTTAAATTGATTCACTCATGGGTCTTACTTATTCTGAAGTTCACTGTACACTTTTTTGGTGTTTCATGAAAGTATGATTGTTTTAGCATGTTTTGAGTTATGAATCTAATATCTATTATGGGATTTAATAAAAGATTTTGATGTACTTTACTTAAGGGTTTTACCAAGTATTGGTGGGTGGTTCTACATTGGATTTTCTTACATGATTTCACTCTTGAATTTTATTATTTTACACTAGCATTACACACCCACTAAGTGTTTGATAAAATGTATTATTATTGATTCTTGAGTTGTTGAAGGCCTAATTTATGGAATACCACTATGATGAAGGGTGTAAAGTCCATTAACCATGTTGAGGGTTTGATAGGTTGACCTCTATGATGGAGGCTATGAAGTCCATTAAACATGTTAAGGGGTTGATATCTTGGCCACTATTATGGAAGGTGTGAAGTCCATTAAACATGTTAAGGGCTTGATACCTTGGCCACTATGATGGAAGGTGTGAAGTGCAGTAACCATGTTACAGGGTTAATACCTTGACTACTATGATGAAGGGTGTGGAGTCCATTAACCATGTTAAGGGGTTGATAACTTGACCATTATGATGGAGGGTGTGATGTCCATTAACCATGTTGAGGGGTTGATACCTTGATCACTATGATGGAGGGTGTAATGTCCATCTATCAAATGAGGGGTATATACCTTGATCACCCTCGAAGGGGGTGTTAAGCCTTGGATTCCAAGTGCTAGTTAGCTTGGTCTATGATGATGACCTCTTCTTATATATGTAATATGTTCTATATAAGCATGTTTTACTTTAACCATCATTCATATATGTCATATTGTTATTATGTTATCTATGGATCATGAATACACATTTCGATTATGTTACCTATCTCTTGTTGTATTGCATCGTACATACTTAGTACATTCAAATGTACTAACACATACTATATGCCTATATGTTGTTACCATATAGGGACCAGAGCTCCATTTGGTCATCCTCCTCCTCCACGTGGCTAGTGGTATTTATTCAAGCTAGTTGGTGAGTCCTCCATTCTAAAGGCAATGGCTTTGATCTTACGCTATGTATTAAGACTGTCTCTCTTTCTTTGATGTATATTGACTATGAGGGTGAGCCCGGTTGCTTGTCTTGGCCCCAGCTAAGTATCTATGTAGT
Source organism: Solanum sejunctum (assembly GCA_025642045.1). Lineage (NCBI taxonomy): Eukaryota > Viridiplantae > Streptophyta > Magnoliopsida > Solanales > Solanaceae > Solanum > Solanum sejunctum. The sequence continues at coordinate 7,149,070 of JAOTQJ010000083.1, forward strand.
AGAGGTACTATTGGACATGATGTGTAATTATACTATGGCCTTGACTCTCTTGTCTCTTGATTTTAATATAATGAAAGTTTCTCCTTCGTCCCTTTGCCCTTATTTCTATTCTTTTAATGCTATTTAAATGCTTTTGTGACCAACGATGTGTAATGATATGCTAAGGGGCTAGTTTGGGGTTCCTTTGGGTTCCCCATTCGCCGATCACTACTCAGTCCTAGGTCCACGTCATGATAGGATGAGACTCTAAGGGGCATGAAATTAGATATTTCAAGTATTAATTTGAAAATAGAGTCTCACTTTGTGGCTATCATATAGCTTGATCAACAGTTTGGTCAAGTGTTGACTCAACTTAATCAATATCAAAGGGGTACACTACCTAGAAATACAGTGCAAAATCCTAAAAAGGGCAGTGCATGGAGGTCACTACTTGGGGTGGCAAGAATACTATTAATCCTCCCATGCTGGTTGATGTAGAAGATGTTCGAGAGGAGATGGTTATGGCAAAGGATGCGAATGAAGGATATGATCGTGGTAATGATGGGATAATTGAAGCTGCTGATGCACCACATAGGTTAAAGCCCATTTCTAGGCCTCCTTCTCCCTTAACTCAGAGAAGCAAAAAGAGGAAGAAGGAAGGGAAATTCAAGAACTTTCTCTGCATGCTAAAATAACTCTCTGGAATCATCTTTCTCAGCATTGGAGAAGATACCAGGATATGCAAAGTACATGAAGGACTTGGTCACCAAAAAGTGCACTGTGAGTCAGGAGCTCTCCCCAAAGCTTCAACATTGCAGTGTTGTTTCTACAAGGTCTTTAGATCAGAAGTGTGAAGACCTAGATGCTTTCACCACACCCCGCTCCATTAGAAATATGGAGTTCGTAAGAGAAATATCTAATCTAGGTGGATGCATAAATGTAATACCCCTTGCAGTCTACAAAAATCTTGGACTGGGAGCCCCTACTCCAACTACCATATGGCTATTTATGGCTCATCGCACAGTGAAGAAGCCTGTAAGGATACTGTATGATGTGTTGGTAAAAGTTTAGAAGTTCATATTCCCTACAAAATTTATGATCCTAGATTACGAAGTTGACTTTGATGTCACAATCATCTTGGGAAGACCATTCCTAGCCACTGGACAAGCCTTAGTAGATATGGAAGTTGGTCAACTCAGGTTTAGATTGAATGACAAATAAATTGTCTTTGATATCCATAAGTCTATGAAATATCTAGATGAGTTAAAGAGTGAAGTATAGGAAATTGGAAAAGTTAGAGTAACTAATTTGCCTAAGGCATGCTACGATAATAAATCAGGCATTGATTAGGAGGAAACCCTAGGAACCCTGGCGCTTAGGCGCTCAGTTATGTTTTTTTTTGATCCCTTATATTCTACTTTGTTTGATTTTCTGCATTGGGTACAATGCATATCTTTTTCGATGGGGTGTGGGTATTCATGGGCCTCAGTTAAATCTGAGTAGCTTGGGTCTATAATTATCCTAATTTTTGATTCCAATGTTTCTTGCTTGTGTTCTTTTTCCCTGTGGATATTTAATTTTTGTTGAACCAGCATATTTAGGATGTTTAGATAATTTTGTAGCATATAGTATCAATACTTGTGACATATAACATGTTTTTATGTTTTGTTTGAAAATGATACCCACAAAATTTTTGATTAAGTAGTTAGATAGCAACCATGTATGATGTCTAGGTATGTGACAATACCTGTCAGATAAGTGAGGGTACATTGATATAAAAAATATGATATGTGAGTCTTTTGTTGATAATGTATGCAGTGCCATGTGAGTGTGAGAATAATTTGATAAATTCATGTGTTTTGTGCTAATTCAGAACTTGTGATTGTAGATTAATTGATTAGGAAAGGATTTTAGGCCATTGTTCTTAAATAATCCACTTTACCTAAATGACCAACAAAATTGATGATGTATTCCTTGTTCCTAATGTTTGAGCCTAACATATACCTATACTTTGAAACTTGATTAACCTAGCCTTGTTAGTTGTAAAATCTTGATATTGCCCTGGTCTTTCCTTGAACTTGTAGACGTTGACTTAGGCAAAAAGCCTAAGTTGAGGGCACTACCAAAAGTGGCTCTGGTTCAGAGGATGGATATTGTGCACCTTAATATAGGGTGAAAGCCTAAGTTGAGGGTGGTTGGTGTAAGGGGGAAACACAAAAATTAGGGGGTGAGTTAGGAATACGGAGAAAAAAAATCATGTACTGGATGCAAGACAAATAAATGATGCCTTAAATATGAGCTAAAAAGCAAAATAAAGTACAAAAACAAGCCAAAAAGCTAAAAAAGATGAAAAGAAAGCACCCAGAAAAGCTTGAAATAGAAAAAAAGGAGAATAAGGTGAAAATAGCAAAGTTGGTAGGACAAAAGTATAGAAAAGCACAGTGTCAAGGAAGGCCTTAATCACTATTTTTAAAAATATCATGCCTAAGTCACTTAAGCCAACATTACAAGCTTAGAAAGCCCTAAAGTAATCCTAGTCTAATTAGTTGATGGTTTGAGTCATAAGTATAGGAGCAAGCCTATGGTATTAGATATTATGCATGAATATCTTTTGTGAGATAAGTGTTTTTGCATATTCCCAAGGTTAAACATGGAAACATCATTGAGTGTAAAATGTAGGACTTCTTTTCTGTGAGGGCACTTGCATTGAATTGTTAGCACTAGGCTTGTTCAGTGATTGTACTGTGTTGATAGTACCTTGATTGTCATAGTTATGCATTCAGATTCATAAGTTTACATTGCTTTGCTAAATAGCTATTTAATCCTATTCTGAAAAGTTGGTGTAGGTATCTGAGTCTGAGATTTATGTGATGTATGCCATTGATTTGATGTCTGTGTGTTACTGTATTGTCTATATAGATTGAGTTTGTTAGTTGAGGACAAGCAATAATTTTAAGTTGAGGGTGTTGATATGCTGCAAAAATACAATACTTTTGATGCTTAAAACTTTGAATTTTGTGTTCTCAATGCGACGTTAGTGGGTTGTATGTGGTTTGTGTTTACATTTATAGGAATGCAGGTTGGCCATGATTTTGTGGAAAGTTACAGAAGTTGCTGTATATTTGTTATTATATGAGACCCTCTATGGGTCGTAGACTATTCTATGAGCCATAGGGAGGTTTCATGAAGATTTACAATGATGGGATAATTTCTAAATTTCAATATGAACATTTAGATAAGCCATAGAAGAGTTTGCTAGTCGTAGAAGAGGGTTCATGCCCTGAGGATCAGAGAAGTGGACTTGTAGGAATGTTATCAGACGAGGCCCTCTTTACGGGTCATAAACCACTTTATGAGTCATAGAGGTATGTCATAAAGTTGAAGTCTAGTTTTCTAGAAAAAATGTTTGAGACCTCAATTTACAGGCTGCAAACTTCAATATAGGTAATAAAGAGCTTTCGTAAGGTGTGCCGACCAATTCTCCTAAGTCATTTAGGATTTGAATTTTAATAATTATAAATAGGTCTTTAAGGTTATTTTTTTCATAAGTTCTAGTTAGTTTTTTGATAAGTTATTTCCTAGTACTCAGAGAACTCAATATTTTGAGAGAGAAAATTGTAAGAGAGTCTTTGAGAATACTTGTGGTTGAATTTGATCTTTATGCTTGTGATTCTTCTTGACATTAATTGCTTGTTCTTAAATCTATTGTTTAAGTTTTTAATTATGTCTTCTCAATTCATAATTTCTGCATCTATACATAGCATGAGTAGTTCAATCCACAACTTGGGTTGTGGGAACCATGAAGAACTAACAAAGTAAAATCGAATAATTCACAATTCTTGGAAGGTGTATATTCATGTATTAATTAAATCTCTTCATTTTGAATGTTTTCTAGTGGTGGCCAGTATTAGAACCCGCCTAGTGTTACTGACTGGACCAAGGTAGTAATGAATAGAAAAAGAGATTGATTAACAGGATTCGATTGATGTGTTCTTATCTAATTAATCGAACTGGGCAAGGGGAGGTTGTAATTGGACTAATAGGTAATGGTTAGTAATGCACACTATGGAGATGGGCCAAGTCACATAGTGAAATTCACCTCTCACCTTCGACCAAAGGGCTTGGTGAACTTAAATTACCATTCTGCATGCTATACACTAGATAAGACTTAGGTTATCCAATGATACTGAGTTGGAAAATCATGGGGAACACAATAGTTGCTCTCTATTATGAATTTCTCTCTTGCGATAGTTAGTTTACTTTTCTCATTGATCATTGTAACCCCCTTTTTTTGGGGAATTATGTTGCTTAGTTATTTGGATTACAAATTGATGAATTTTTTTGAGTCTATGTATTCCTTGTGGGATTGATCCTAACCTTGGTTAGGTTCTATATCTTAATAGCGACAGCTTTATCCTCTAAAAAGGAGGTGCAACTTAGGCGACATCGATGAGTTGATGGATATTAAGGCAAATTTTAATTTTAATTGTAATAGAGTAGTGTTTATTTTTGCTATTTTTACTTTTCTTTCTTTTTTTGAGTTGAATGGGTGAATGATTGTAAATGATGTCCTGGAATTTTGGCAAACCCTGTGCACATATGACAAGTCATTCGAATGTTAATATCATGCCTCTAGTCCTTAGCAGTCTGAGCATCGATGTACCATATCATTGATTCAGATGATGCCATAGATGACAAGCATGTACTCACTAATTAGTCTTTCCTTGATAAATCAATCCATGAAATGATTTAAGGAATCCTTAGTTGACTCTATGGGCAATTGAGCTTATATATGTGATGATCAAAAAATTACAAGTATGTGCCATCGTTCAAATGCGAAGCCATTTTGCCAATAGGGTGTTAGGGATTTGGTTGAAAAGCTTATTTTGCAACATCTAGAATTTGCCCAGTTTGTTTTTAGGAGTAACTTGGTTAATGCCAGATTAGGAGAGGACCTTAGGCCTTCTTTGGTTCCATTAAGTCCATTTGACCATAGTGATATCCCTTGAATATGAAATGAATCTATACTCACCCCTTTTGAGCCTTGATCACTTCTTTAGCAACCTTGTAACCTTGTCTCATATGTGTGAAGGACAATTTCTTTTTGTTTCCTACTGATCCCTACATGGGCATGAAATATTGAGCAGTGGCCAAAGGCTAAGTTGGGGTGTTAGTAGAAAGAAGGGGGTATCTTCCATGAAACATTTGGAAAAAGAGGGACAAGAATAAAAGAAAGATAGCGAGTCCTGGAAATGAATGAAAGAAAAAGTGAAAAACAATGCTTGAAAATTGAGGACCCTCTCAAAATTGTGAAAAAGAGTGCAAAAGGAAAAAAGGGAGACACTTAAGATGATAACTCAAAAGCAAATGAGATGTCAAAAAGGAGATGAACGAACATACGACCAAAAAGAACCTTTCAGTCTAAAAAGAACATGTAAAGTTCAAGAAGGGATGACCTACTACTGACCATATGATATCTTGCCTAACCTTTACCCTACATTATAGTCCTAGAAAGTCCTCAGGTATCCTAGTCCGGAAGAATGTCAACTGAACTCTAATTGAGAATAAGGCCAAACCTATGGGTTTAAGCTTACATGCTACTTCACATTTGGGAGAATGAGAGTTGAAGAGATCCTTTCAAAGCAATGTCATAATATTGAGTGTTTAGGGTCTTTTTTGACGTAAGGGCAAATGGTGATGCTTTGAGGTAGTAATTAGTAGCTACCTAAGCAATTGTGAGCATACCCATGTTTTGATTACTCCTTAGTCATCTCTCAAGGATTCAAAGTCACATAAGTGGTTTATGGAAGTTCGACAAGGGATGAAAAAGGTGAAAATGTATGTATTGCTCACTATGGCCTTTTATGCAAGCTCTGAAAATAGATAGATTAATGTTTGATTTGATTGAGGGCAAGCATAGGCTTAAGTTGGTGGTTTTGATTAGTCCATATTTCGAATTCATTTGGGGCTAGCTTACAAAGAAATATTGCCCTTAGTGTGCTATTATTTCTAAATTTGAACAAATATGCATGTGCTATAATAGAAAATGGGATTAAAAGTTCACAAATGGAGAATACTTGGTAAAATCTTTGAAAGGGAGCAAATGTGCAGAAAGGCGGAGAAAAACAGTATCGCCTACATACTCGGCAATCCACCAAACACTCAAAGAGATTATCTATCATTTCAGTAACCAAGTTTCTAGATCATGTCAAAAAGGCAGTGATATTTGATATGCAAAGAATGTTTGGCACACCACCAAATTGCACGGGTGATGGGCTAAAGTTACAACACTTAAAGCCCCAAGACACTGACAAGAAGGCGCTGTGATGGATACTTTGGTGCATTATCAAATTGCATTGATAGAATGAATAGTAATCACCTAATATTACAGAATAGAAAGCCTTAAGAAGATTGAAAGGAAAGTGATCAAGTGCACATTCAGTGCATTACCAGAGTGCTCGGCCATGGTTGGCCTTGAACTCAAATGGCATTTCAGCAAAAACTTTCAAACATTTGCATGGAGTATATAAGTAATTTTAGAAAGGACATTATGGATATCAGTTAATACCATATCAGAACAATTCATCTTCTAAAGAGTAGTACATAAAACCTTCCTCTTAGAGTACAAAGATAAGTTAGGGTTTTGAAGCTTTTGGGAAGCAAATTGGAGTAGATTCGCTGATGATAATCAACTAATTTTAGATTCAGTTCTACTATCTATGACTGCTGCTTCCATGTTTGGTATCAAATCTTTAATTTCTAGTATGTGTAGCTAAAACCCCTATGTTGGGGGAGGGGTATGCTATTGATATGGGTTTTTTATTTAACTTTTGGGCCTTTGATATTTTGAATTATCTGTAGTTGATTTGACTGAATTTATATCCTTTCCTATATTTAATCTATAATTTCAAGGTTGCAAACTTAGGGTTTACTCTAGATCTCTGATTGTTGCTTTAGTTGGAATAATTAGAGTGTGGAATGGATAGAATGGTTGAAAACCTCTAGGGGTTTCAGTTGTAGTCCATAGCCATGGATTCAATGGCTAAGGTATTAGGGGTTTTGCTAAGACTTCTCAGGCCAAGCATTTCCTTGATGGTCTGTGTTTGATTTCATTGTTGATTTATGCGAAACACAAATGTATTATAGGTAATCATGGGCTAATATCAATTCATTTAGTCAAATATTTATACCTAGCTGGTAGATCGATTCCCACATTTGCACATCCCAATATCTTTCGTTAATTCCCGTTTAAATTGTTAACTAGAATTTGTTTAGTCCAATCATTACTTTTAAATATTGCAACCTCAGATGCTACAATTACTTAGCCCAATGAGTCACTTCTGCCTTGAATAATGATTCCCTGTGGGATTGACCCCAACCTCACAATTGGGTTATTATGCTGATGATGACCATCCCTGCTTCCTTTCAGTAGTTGGGTTGAGTGACATCAGGCAACTATGGTCCATGGATTAATCTACGGGCCATAGAAGACCCTCGTGCTATAAAAATACAACATCTTGGGTTTTTCTGAGTACACCAAACAGGTTCCCTTACAAAATATACACCCAACAATAAGATATGTAAATTATAATTAGCATCGAAGAAATAATTTATGCAGTCAACATATTTTCACCAAATTACGTGACACCCCACATGTGTAAATTATAGAACTAACCCGTCAAATATCAATTCCAAATTCACATAACATAATCGACCACTATTGGACAACTGATATTCATTCTATCATTCACACATATAATCACATGCCAATTTTAATCACATAGTTCAATTTACTTCCGATGACAAGTTACTACACGATTTCAAGTAATGATATACAAACACTTCATGGCTAATCACATTAAATATATTTTACAGTGTATACATGGTTCAATTTCAATGGGTACTACACAATTAGGTCCAGGAATAGATTTTTCTCATGAATAGGCAACACCAATTATTAGCACATAAACCTCGAAATGCCATTCATAATAACAACTCAACCTATTGACACAACTTCTGATAAACTATATAAATTAAAGTCAAGAACATACAGGAATTGATAAAAAGTCTAAGAAATTGCAAGAGGTAGTCGAGACCAATAAAACACTAGCTAGCCGAAGAGTAGCCGAAAGTTGTATGAAAAATATAGAGGTGGCCGGGATGGTGGTAGGAGACTTGGGAAAGAAGTGTTTGGGTATTTTGGAAATCTTTTGCAAGAATGAGGGCTAAATGATTTTACCCCTCTTATAAATCATTGATCGGGTCAGGTAAAAATTGGGTGCAGGTCCTACGAAACCCCGACTACAAGACCGTAAGAGATTCTACGACCTGTAGGTCATGGTACTGTAGTTTACTTGAACCCTAGTTTGGGAGATTGACATCATAGATCCATCTACAAGTCGTACATAAACATATGACTTATAGGTTGGATCGTAGAAACCCCTAACACTTAGTAAGTTATGTAAATCTTACCTAAGGTCTACGAGCCCCATTCATAACCCCTAGTTTTATCTACAGATCGTAATCTTAGCTCATGGAATAGAGTACACAAAACTTTGCTTACCTTAAGTGTTATACGAGTTAATGTATGAGTCATGGTATGAACCACGACTCGTAGAACTAGTCATAGAATCAACTTCTCTTTCTTTTCAACACTGGTTAGCTGATATAGCCTTATTCCTGCAAGTCGTTCATAGGACAATCTGTTACCCTATAAGTCAGCAGTCCTAAAGTCCAACATTATAACAAAACAATAAAATTAAACTACCTACAAGTCCAGAAAGCTAAAAATAAAGCAAAAACACAAATTTTTCCTCAAATAGGTTGGGCTACATCCCAAGTAGCACGAGATTTATTGTCGCGCCATGAGTTTGACAACTTGGTTAATCAGATTTCACTAAGTGCCCAAACATCCATCTTCAGATCATTGGACCTCTTTACAGATTGGCAAATATTGAAATGACTTCTTCATCATTAAATCGAAACTTGAGTTGGCCTGATTCCATATACACCAGTGCTCGCTGTAACACCTCTCACATGCCTTAAAAAATATTGTACAGTGTATTTCTTGAATATCTCAAAATTTGTGCATGATTTTGCAAATTTGACTTCATATTCATTCTTTTTTTGTGTGTGTATGAAAGGGGTGGTCTTCAATTTTTATATGATCCATAGTAAAAATAATTTTGTGGGTGATTTGGAGCTTAGGCAGAAAGTATGCGACAAGTTTGGATCGCGGACTTATTGCCCAGTAGTGTAAAAACATCCTAAATCCATTACTCAACAAAAATAGTGGAAAAATTGAACCTCTCATGAAAATGTACTACTCTGTAACAAGTCCGCATAGCAAACTTATCGCGCATTATTTCAAAAAGTTTCTTAATTTCCAGTTTTTACTTAAAGGCAATTGGGTAATAACCCTAAGCCTATATATATGGGAATATCTTACTCTTCAGCCATTGTCAAACACTAAGACACTCTAAAACCCTCCCAAAAGTCCTCCTAATTCCTCATAATTCTGAAATGACCCTAAAATATGCCCAAAAATGTGCCTCGAAAGTGTCTAGAATTGTAATTTCCATTATATCAAAATTCATGCATGATATCAAAAATTAGACTTTGTATTTTTTGTCAAGAGGAAAAATTAAGTGGGTAGTGAGTCTAACCATGAATTTAGAGTAAACAAATCACAATTTCAAATTTCCAAAATATAAGTTTGACTGATCTATGTAATGTTCATGCTCCAATAACAAAGCAGTCATAGTCAACAATAAACCTAACTAGAGGTTAAGGTTAAATCCACAACGAATATGAGGCTTGATAATAAAGATTTACTATCAATCATTTCAAGCATCGATTATTAAAATCTCTAAATGAGAGGGGCTTTGTTATTCAAAATAAAGAACAAAACTCACACTACAATAATTATGCGCGAAGACACTCAAATTTAGGGACAACATGGGAATTGTGTTCCCCATGAATCTTTGACTCAATTACCCTGGAAAACATAAATCTAATTTGGAATTCACATACAGGATGGAAACTTAGGTTCTTCCAGCCATTTTGTGAATGTGAAGGTTGAATTTCATCATGGTGCTTGGTCAGCACCCTTGGTATGCCAACTAACCGTTACCCATTGTCCAAGTGAACCTCCCCTTAGTCAGGTTTGGTTGATTAGATGAGAACAAACAATGAAATCCTATCGCCTACTTCCCTTTTCTTATTTGTCGGTACCTTGGTTGGAATCATGATAGTAGCGGGGTATGATGTTGGCCACCACAAAGCATCAATCAAAATGAGGAAAATAAACAATACATGCAAAACACAAATCAAAGAAATTAAAAAAAATCTAGACTATTTCAAGTCAACTACTTAAGGTTCCCAAAACCCCAAGTTGTGGGTGCTTAGCTACTCATGGCAAAGGCAAAATCAACAACAATGAAAATTGATGACATAGTTGAGAGTTTACCTAAAACAATAAAGAACAAGAACACATCAAGTTGCAAACCACAAGCTTGGATTAATGGAGAATGAGTCAATGTGATTTTTTGCAATCCCCAAAAGTGGGTCTTCAAATTAAGTATAGAAATCTACACTAAACCCTAGAAAAACCCTTAGAATATTCAAGAGAGAACATTTAAAGTGTTCTACAAAAATATTCAAAATCTTCTAATACTCCCCCTTCTAGAATCCTATCATTAAGTACTTATACTATTTACAATTTCACCCTATAATTAAATTGACAAGATATCTGGCAGCAGGTACATCGCATAGATATGACTCGGCTGACCTCCGAGTTGTAATCGGGGTCTCATAGTCAACACTTGACATTTAGGACTTTACAATTATGACCCACTATTGCGAGTCATTGCTTGGGCTACGACTCGTATGCTCCTATCATATTCTAAGCTTTCAGTTCTTGGTCCAAACATTTAGCTCTATGTTTCTTGCTACGATGCCACCTATACGAGTCATAGTAAGGCCTACAACTCATAGAGGGGCCACGCATGGCTGACCTCCTTAGCAGATCTCTTATTTTGATCATTATTTCTTGCTACTAGATCACACTATGACTCGTTGTATAGGCTGCGACTGGTAGGATGGCTCATATGTCCTGCACTTCATCAAAAATCTATAAGTTTCTCCCAAAATCATGCCAACCTATCTTTTGTGAAAGAACAACATAAAAACACATAAAAACCATAAAAATTCGCATTAAGAACTCACAAAATCCCTTGTTTTAGGCACCAAATGGCAGCACATCAACACCCTTAACTTAGAACTATTGCTTGTCCTCAAGCAACAACTTAATCTAAGCAGATAATGAGAAACACATAGTAGTTACTCTAATGGCATATATCCTTTAACTCCAATTTAGGTTCCTAGCTCTCATTTTCAAAACTTGATTGTAAAGCTACTAAGTAGACTAAAACACAAAGATATATCCAATAATCCAACTATGATAAGTGAAGTAGTATCAACAATCAACAATGACTGGACTAGTCATATGCCAATCATGCAATGCAAATACCCTCAAAAACAAGAAGTCCCTCCATCTCACTCAAAAAAAAGCATTCAAAATTCAGGGACTATTCAAGCATTCTCACTATCACATCTGAAATTCATGCATAATGACTAACACTATAGGCTTGCCTTTATACTCAACTTCCAGACTGATGACATAGTGGATTCAGATCACTTTAGGACTTAATGGCTTGTAACATAGGCTCATGAGACTTTGATATAGCATTTTAGGCAATTAGTGACTAAAATCTTTCCTTGAACCATTTTTATCAACACTCATACCTCCATGACTTAACCAGTTTCAATAAATCTGCCCTTATTCTTCCTTTTCAAGCTTTTCCTTTGTGCTTTCTTTCCTTTTTTTCAGCTGTGCCTTATTTTTAAACTCATTTTTATTATTCTCTTCAATCCAAGGCAACTTTACTTTTCTTTTTCTCTCCATACACATGACTTTTTCGTTTCTTTCTTTCTTTCCCAACTAGCCACCTCATTTATATTACTTTACCATAATAAAGGCCACCCTCAACTTAGGCTTTTAGCCTGAGGTGAAACACACAATATCTATTCTACAAACCAGGGCTACTATTCGTAGCCATCCTCAACTTAGAATTTTATCCTCAATCAAGGTTCACATGTTCAAGAATATACCAAGGCCAATATCAGGGTATTTCATAAAATAAGGCTAGGCTAGCTAGGTGTCAAGAAAGAACAGGTACATAAAAAGCTTACAAAATTTGAATAAGGGATCAACTATCACATTTGGTATGTCATTTAGGTAAAAGTGAACTTACTAAACGAACAAAGGCCTAAGATTCTTCCCAAATCAACCACATACCTAGTCCAATCTTATAGTAACAATGCAAGTTCTGAGTCCTTATATAATACATGAATGTGACAAAATAAGCTCACACATATATGGCATCGCATACACAATCACATATAGACTCATAGGTCATGCTTCAAGCATCAACTTGCCTTTTCTTTATTAGAACAAACATTGCCAGATAATCATATGCACGATTGCAAAAATAATTATCAATCTTAAAAATTTTGAGGGTATAGAATTTTCAAAACAAAAGCATGCTAAAAGACAATCACTACTATATATCTATAGATTATCGATATTACCTACACATGCCGGTTCAACAGAAATTAAATACATCCACAAGGAAAAAGAAAGACCGCAAGAAACCCTTGGGATCAAAATTAGGGGAAGTTATGGACTCGAGGTTACTCAGACTTTACCCTAATCCATGACCTCACATACCCCACCAATAGAAGATACTTTGTCCTTATAGTAAGCGCACTTGTGGATGCACACACACACACACATAAATATATATATATAAATACTAAAAACTAATAAGTTAAAACTAAATATCCAAAATATAATTAAAAACAACATTTAAAACAAAACATTAAAAGTATCCAAAACATCAACAAAGAAAATATTGTCTAAAACAAGGAAAAAATTACCCAAAAATAGCAAGTAAGGGCTGGGGTCAAAAGTATCAAACATATGGTACTCAAGCACTGGCATCCATCTGGTCATCAGGGTCCTGGGGCTTCATCTCCTTCTCAGAAGTTTGGGCTATAGTTGCATGCCAGCTACTCTCTCCCTATGCTATTCAGTGCTCATGGTTCCTACTCAATACTGCTAGAGCGAAAGATCCTGCACTACCTCATAAGGTAGATTCTCATCCAGTGCTACTATCTCATCATCTATCCTGGCCCTCTTCTGGCTCACCGCTGGGTCATCACTCTCAAGGAGTCTCTTCTCGTGGGTATGTGAGCGGTCATAAAACAAATCAAATACATCATCACTCGCTAGTGCCACCTTTGGGACTACTATTGGGGCCTCTAACATCCTCAACAAGTTAGCCTTGAACTTGGACAACTCCTCTATAACAATAATCATGTTAGCAGGCTGGCAATCCTTGAGTCTTTTTTGGACCCTATCCTCGAAGGCATCGACTCTGGAATCCACTGTTCTGACTCTCTAATCTATCATCTCACAAGTGAATGCCTTGGCCCTCTCCTCTAAGTTGTGAATTGTCTGACAGACCTATGGTCTGATCTGGCCAGCTAAGCTCTATAACTGGAACTTTGTCACCTCTACCCTGCACACCAATACCTGAAAATCAATAGCAGACATAAGAGTAGAGTCTGCAAAGTCAACCTGTGTAGTAGAAGGTGCTGGTGTGGGTAGGCTGGAGGATGGCATTGCCTCAACTGCCATACCTGGAGGCGGCTCTGAAGTAGCTGGATTAGCACTAGTGGTGATTAGGGTCTGCTCTTGAGTCTGCGTCTCAACAGAGAATATATCTGGTAAAAGAGATGGAGCTGCCCTCTTTAGGGCCACTAGTTCTCATCAACCTTCATCAGGCTAGGATCCATGGTACACACGACCTCTACATGAGGGTCCAAGTGGAAAGAAATAGCACCTCAGCCACATTGCAAAATCTATGTATAATGATGGGAAAAGGCAATGCATTCTCGGTAAGGATTGATGACTTGTGGATCTGCTATACCATAACGCAAGCCTAGTCAATTAGTAGCCAACTAAGATGCTAGCTAGCAGTATAGCTCTCCCTAATATGATCGCATTATCTGTAAATATAGGTATGTTGTGACAACGAATAATAGATGTCACGACCTAAGGCTAGGGCCTAGAATTTGACACGGCGCAAGGAGAATCCGAAGGGACCCCAAGCAAGCCTCTTAGAATATCATTACATATCCTTGATCACAAAAACAATAAAATAGCAACAAAAGAGTGGAAGTAGGGATAACCGGGGCTATGGGACATCATTCATATCATAATAACAAGAGTCAAGAGAAAGTCAATGCTCATAATATTACACATGACATGTCCAACTACACCTCCAATACATATATAAGAGTGGGGGCCAAGACAAGCAATCAGGCTCACCCTCATAGTCAATATTTACATAAAAGAAAGGTAGTTCTAGAACATAGTAAGAGATCATAAGCAACGTCTCTGAGATGGAGGACTTACTAACAAGCTTGAGTGGAAGCATACTTGGCACGTGGATGAAGATGCTCAAGCGGGTCTTCGGTTCCTACATAGTGACATCATGTAAGCATAAAGTATGTGTTAGTAAGTTTAAATGTACTAAGTTTGTAGGATGCAATGCGACAAGTGATAAGTACCAATATCAAAACACATAACATAGACAATGAGTAGACATATGGCAATACGATATGCATGAATGATACTTGAAGTAAAATTATGCTTAAATGGAACATAATACATGTGTAGCAAGTGACCATCAATATATACTATCCAAGGACTACCACCTCCTTGGAGAGGCAAATAAGGTACCAACCTCTCAAAATGGTTAATAAGGTACCAACCCCTCAAAATGGTTACCCAAGCCTACCACCCCTCGAGCTAGGGACAAAGGTACAAACCCCTTGATGTGGTTAATGAGGTACCAACCCCTCAATATGGTTATACGGGCCTACTACCCCGGTATTAGGCAACCAAGGTACCAACCCTTCGATGTGGTTACCCAGGCCTACAATCCCCCGAGGTAGGCTTGGTGAACTCACAATAATATATAAAGAATACCACATACATACATTCATTTCATCATTATATAGTCATTCAACTTATAAGACATGTATTAGGCCTTCAATTACTCAAGTCACCCTAACTGGACATTTTATCAAACACTTGGTGGGTGTGTAGTATTAGTCTAAAACCATGAAATTCAAGAGTGATAGCATGCTAGAAATTCCAATGTAATACCATTAATAGATACTTGGTAATACCCTCAAGCATTATACATCATAACCCATTATCAAATCTCACAATAGATCTTAGATTCATATCCCAAAAGATAGTAAAACTGTCACAATTTCATAAACCCCAACATAGTGTGCAGTGAATTTCATAATAAGTGAGACCCATGAATAAATCATCTTTAAATCATGCAATTTTGAGTAAAAGAGAGCTCAAGTATCATGGGTGAAAGGAGTCCATGAAAGAAACCTACGTACCTTAGCTTAGGAGGTTAACTTGATAAAGATTGGAGATGGAGTCTTGGAACTTGAATGAGAACCTTGAGACTCGAATGAGTTTGAGACTTAAATTTAGGAGGTAAAATATTAGCTAAGTGTTTGAATGAGTATTGGGGAATGTTTTGAATGATATGATGGTAAAATATGGCTAAGTATAGGTACTTTTATGCATGGGAACACTTAGACCCAAGAATCAAAAGCCTTGGACCGAGCTTGAGAAATTGCCAACAAAATATATTGTGGCATGCCCTTGCCGTGTCACGCCAGGGCCTCAAAAAGCTCTCTAGAAATCGCATTTTGTGATTTTTGAATTTTGATACGGTTGCTCTTAAATTGAGGTTAGGCCCATCCCTCACTCATTTTGACCCCTTTAACAAGGATATGAAGTCAAATTTTTGATATCGCACATGTATTTTGAGATATATGGTAATTACAATTCTGGATACTTTCGAGGCACATTTTTGGGTACTTTTGGGGTCATTTCAATATCTCCTCCTTGGGAACATTCGCTCCTGAATGTCAAAGAAATGTCTATGAAAGATGAAAACATGACACTTTCAGCCCATATAAGGATGCAACAATGCACTTAAATATCATTTCAAAAATCTCAATATAAGAGTAAAATCATCATGAACTTGTCAATTTAAACATGAATATATGCATATGTCATGGGTTGAACTCAGACATGAATCGTGTAGAGGACTTAGATCAATAACTTAAGCTTGAGTGAAGTGGAATATGTAAGGATATCACTTTTGCATATCCGCTTGGGCCTCCCAAGTAGCACTTTAAACTTGTTGATCCCTCCAAAGGACCTTAACGGAAGCCACATCCTTGTTCCTTAAGCTCTTCACTTGTCTATCCAAAATCTGAATCGGAACCTCTTCATAAGTCAAATTATCTTCAAAAACACCTATAACATGAAGAGGCACAATAGAATTAAGGTCTCCCGCATATTTCCTCAACATGGATAAATGAAAGACCAGATGAAGAAACTCTATTTCACTAGGAAAATTCAAATTGTAGGCAACCTTACCAAACGTTGTCATCACCCTATAAGGACCTACTTATCTAGGGATTAACTTGGCTTTCTTGCCAAAACAGACCATACCCTTCATGGGTAACACCTTTAAATATACTGAATCACCAACTTTGAATTCAAGACCCCTCCTCCTCACATTGGCATAAGACTTTTGGCGACTTCGAGCCATCTTCAACATCTCCCTAATCATCCTAACCTTCTCAAGAGCCTCCATAATGAGACTTGGTCCCAACATAGCCACCTAACCAATTTCAAACCACCCAATCGGTGATCTACAACATCTACTATAAAGAGCCTCAAAAGGAGCTGTACCGATGCTAGAATGATAGCTATTTTTTTAGGTAAACTCTATCAATAGAAGCTAATCATCCCAACTACCTTTACGCTCTAATACACAAGCTCTAAGAATATCCTCAAGGGTTTGGATGGTCCTTTCAGCTTGTCCATGTGTTTGACGGTGGAAGGCCATACTAAGTTTAATCTTTGTATCAAGACCCCTTTGGAAAGACCTCCAAAAATATGAAGTAAATTGAGCTCTATGATCCGATATGATGGATAAAGGAACCCCATGCAATCTCAGCAATCATGGATGTACAACCTAGCATACACTTTATCCCCATATGTGGTCTTATCCTGTAGAAAGTGAGCCGATTTCATCATCCTATCAACCACAACCCAAATGGAATCAAAGCTTTTCCTAGTCTTGGGCAACCCAACTACAAAGTCCATATTAATCTATTCCCACTTCCAAGTAGGAACCTCTATCTCTTGGGTTAGGACACCCTGCCTTTGATGTTCGCCTTTGACTTGTTGAAAACTATGGAAACTGAAGACAAATTTTGCAATATCTTTCTTCATGCCTCCCTACCAATACAACTCTCTCAAATCTCTATATATTTTAGTAGAACCAAGGTGAATAGAATAGGAAGAACCATTATCCTCATCAAGAATTGTCTCTTTCAAGCCATCAATAAAAGTCATACACAACCTCCCTTGGTATCTAAGTGCACCATCTCCCCCTTGGGAGAAAATGTTTACCTTCCTATCACTTACCAAGGGTTTCAATTCCAATAAGGAGGGATCAAGATCTTACTTAGCTTTCACCTCCTCCACCAATGAAGATTTAGAACTATCAACAACAACAATAACAACACCATTGCACTCCTCTTCCGACCTAACTCCCAATCTAGCCAAACAATGGATGTCCCTATCCACCTCCCTATCACCACTATCAACATGAGCTAGGCTACCCATAGACACCCTACTCGAAGCATCCGCCACCACATTAGCGTTACCTGGATGATACTATTATATCATAGTCCTTAAGAAGTTCTAACCATGTCCTTTGCCTCAAGTTAAGATCTATTTGAGTGAAGACATATTGGAGACTCTTATGATCGGTGAACATATCAACATGCACCCCATACAAGTAATGAGGCCAAATCTTTAATGCAAATACCATGGCATCTAATTCAAGATCATGAGTAGGCTTATTATTTTCATGAACTTTGAGTTTCCTAGAAGCATAGGCTATCACCATAACCTTTTGTATTCAAACACAACCCAAACCAACTCTAGAAGCATCACAATACATAATAAATCGCTCTAGCCCTTCCCGTGAGACAAAATAGGATCGGACACAAGCTTATATTTTAATGTTTAAAAGCTCCTCTCACACTCATAGGTTCACACAAACTTGGCCTTCTTTTGAGTCAATTTAGTAATAGGAAAAGCAATAGAATGGAACCCGTTCACAAATATCCAATAATAGCCCGCTAATCCTAAGAAGCTCCTAATATCTGATGGGGTTAATGGTCTAGCCAAATTTCTAATCACATCCATCTTTTTAGGATCCATCTTAATACCATCCCCCGATACCACATGACCTAGGAAGGCAACTTCTTTCAACAAAAATTAACACTTCTCATATTTAATATACAATTTTCTCCTCCCTCAATCTTTTCAACACTACACTTAAATGACCCATATACTTCTCCTCATTATGTAAATAAATCAAAATGTCATTAATGAATACCACAACAATGAATCAAGGTAGGGTTTGAAGACCCTATTCATAAGGTCCATCAAGATGATCGGTGCATTGGTCAATCCAAAACACATCACAACAAACTCATAATGCCCATACCTAGTCTGGAAGGTCATCTTTGGAATATCGCACTCCCTTACCTTTACTTAATGATACCTGGACCAAAGATCAATCTTAGAGAAATGGCTAGCACCTTACAACTGGTCAAACAAGTCATTAATCCTTAGAAGAGGATAACTATTCTTGATGGTGACCCTATTAAATTGTCGGTAGTCAATACACATTCTAAGGGACCCATCCTTCTTTTTCACAAACAACGCTGGTGCACCCCAAGGATATTGGATAGGCCTAATAAATCCTTTCTACAATAAGTCCCTCAATTATTCCTTCAATTTCTTCAATTCCCCCGGGGCCATATGATAAGGGGGAATATAAATGTGTTGAGTATCGGGAAGGAGATCCATACCAAAATCTATTTCCCTTTTAGGAGGAACACCAAGAAGGTCATTTGGAAAGACATCAAAGAACTCATTCACAACCAGAACCGACTCTATGGAAAGGACCTTGGACTCTACATCTCTAACCCTCATAATATGGTAAAGATACCTATTAGAGATTAACTTACGGGCTTTAATACAAGAGATGAACCTACCCTTGACCACCAAATAATGACTCTCCCACTCAAAAATGCTTTCATTTGGCAATTGAAACTTTGACCCTATGGTTTATACAATCAATAGAGGTATAGTATGCATGCAACCAATCCATCCCAAGAATGACATCAAAATCAACCATATCTAATTCAACAAGATCACAAGACAATATTTTATGCAAGATGCAAATGGGACAATTTCTATAGACCTTCCTAGCCATAATAGAAGTACCGATAGGAGTCGATACCTCATATGACTCACATAACAACTTGGGGTCAACATAGGCAACAAAGGGGGCAACAAAAGAAAGAGTGGCACCTAGATCAATCAATGCAGACACATCAAAATCAATGATTTTTAACATACCGATAATGACATCCGGGACTATCTCAACCCCTTGCCTCCCATTAGAGCATAAAATTGATTATGCCTTAGGGCACCATCTTGTCGGCCACCTCTCCCAAAAGGAACCTCATTAGCACCTTTTGGATGAACCTCCTTACCCTTGTTATGATTTCAAAGACAATCTATTGCCTTATGCCCCATCCCCCCAACC
>JAOTQJ010000083.1:7186625-7200884 GCA_025642045.1 Solanum sejunctum
TACCGATGAGCAGGTGCGAGACCCTCTTGTTTAGGACCTCCAGTTTCAGCTGCAGTGCCCCTCTTTGTTTCAGGAGCTAGCTATTTGTACCTTCTCATGTCCCACATCCTGTGATTGTGTTCTGTATATGTATGTACCATTCAGCATACATGTCTAGAGGTCTGTGGATACTAGTAGTTTGTGGGTATGTGAGATATACGTGAGTAAATGGTATATTATATGTATTTGATACTGTATCAGGCGGCGACACCGTATTACCCTATGTATGGCATGATTATTAGGCGATAGGACCGCAACGGAGATCTTGTCGGCCCGCATTCGTTATATATATGTGTATATGTGCTGTTTGTATATTCTGGGAGCTGCTGCAGGTGAGTATAGGGACTAAAAACAGAGAAAACTCTGACGAATTTTCGGTAGACTTTTAGGACTTTAAGTTAAGCTTTTGTGATTTAATGTTGGTTGAAGTGCCTAATCGGCAAGAGTCATGGTTCCGGGGTTGGACTGTGACATAACTCAATTATCTTGCACAAATAATTTTGTGAATGTCAAACTTTAAGTTGTCAATAAATACACATGTGATTATCTTATTGATGGATCTATTTCACATATCACATGATGGTGAATGGGCTCATATTCACCTTTTATACTTTTAGAATTTAGGGAATTTAGTCCCAACATTAGTTGATCCAATCAACTTATCACGAGAACAAGCAATCTTGAAGAATCTTTTATTTCTTCAATATATGTCTAATGAGTAAACTTCAAATTTACCACGACATGTGCCATTTGCTATAGTAAATTTCTGATTTACTATTACATGAGCAAATTTCAGATTTTCTACTTGGGAAGTAAGTTTCAACTTTATATCTTCTCAACTACTCTACTTCTCGTAGAGGTGAGCTGGATCCTTTTTAAATTTGTAAATGCATCTGGTATTTAATTTGTAATTCTTGCATATGAATAATTTTTGTATTTCTTGCTCACAAACAGAAGCACATGGATCAAGATGAGACAATGATAGATTTTTTAACAACATTTCTCTTTTGATATCATTATCTTCTTCCCCCAATTTTGAGAAAAGTGTCTCATCAAACTGACAATCTACAAATTGAGCATTGAATATATCTTCAACTAATGGTTCAAGATAGTGAATAACGGAGGGTAATTCAAATCCAACATATATTCTTAATCTTCTTTGAGATCTCATTTTTTTTGTGATATGGTGGTGCCACAGGCACATATGCAGCACATCTAAAAATTTATAGATGAGGTATATTAGATTCATGACCAAAATCAGTTGCAATTTAGAATACTTATGATAATTTGTCAGTCTGAGACGAATAAGTATTGGAACATGCAAAATTGCATGTCCCCATACAGAAGTGAGGAATTTAGTTTTCATAAGCAATGGTCTTATTATCAATTGCAAACGTTTAATTAATGACTCAGCAAGGCCATTGAGTATGAACATGAGCAACAAGATGTTCAACTCTTATCCCAATAGATAGACAATAGTCATTAAATGCTTGGGATGAAAATTCTGCATCATTATCAAGACAAATGAATTTAATTTGATTACTAAGAAATTGTGTCCTTAATCGTATTATTTGTGCCAATAATTTTGCAAATGCCAAATTACGAGATGATAATGGGCACACATGAGACCATCTAGATGAAACATATATTAGGACCATAAAATATCTAAATATCCCACTACTAGGGTGAATAGGTCCATAAATGTCTCTATGTATACATTTCAAAAATGTAGGGGACTTAATCCCAGCATTCATTCGTGATGGTCTCACAATCAACTTGCCTTGATAACAAATAGTACAAGAAAATTCACCATTTAAAAGAATCTTTAGGTTTTTTAATGGATGTGCATTTGAATTTTCTATAATTCAAATTATCATCAAAAGTTCTCATTCTTAATGAATGGAACACATTCACCTTAGCATATCAATTTATGATAGCTTAGTACCTCATTCCATTTTCACGTGCATTATTCAATCACTTGTCTTCTTCCAAACGTTATACACTGCTACCACATTCACTTTAGAGAATGGGTCATTGGAACACGTTTTATGACTTTTCATCGAAAATATATTATTTTGCTTTTGTTATCATTATATCATTCATATGGTGCATTGGGACTTGAACCCAACGTCTTACGTCATAAATTGATGGGGCTTGAACCCAATATCTTATTATCATGCTTTTGGACATATGGCCATCTTCAAGTGATCATATCTTTCTATTAGGCTTTTCAAAAAAACAAGTGGATCTTTAACTGTGAGATATTCATATTTTAAAGATTTCATCAAGATGATGACACAAGATATCATAACTTTAACATAGTTTTATTTTGATGTTTTATTTCCATTCTTAATGCTGTCTCCGAGACACATAACATCCAATACCCATAAAGGGTAATTCTTACCCAAATTATGAATGGCAACGAACTTAAGTTTCTGAAAGATAGTCATATCAATAAAGATAAAATAAATAAATAAATAAATAATAATACCTTAGCCTTGAAACTTAACCTTCATTATTTAAGACGGTAGAATCTCGTGCTAATAACATGTTATGAAACTGTATAAAATAATACAAATAATGAAGTAGGAAATAAGAGAGAGAATTTCTTATTGTTCTTGAATGATATTGAGATGCGTATTAAAATGAAGGAAACCCTTATATTTATAAGGAAAAAACTGACTTGTTTTCCAAATAAGAAACTAAATTGGTCTTCAAGTAAAATTGGTATCTCTTAAAGGAATCCACATAATAGACATTCCGCATAAATAGAAAATGTCTATAACAATTTCCACAATTTTCAAAAAGTACAAATCATTTTCATAGGGTTATATTAGTAAAATTGTACTCCCTTATTAAATTTATCTTGAGAATTATGTCAAACCTTATCATAATAAATAAAATAAAAGGGAAGGAGTAATATCTTGAGCGTTGACAAGTCAATAGACAGGGAGGCCTCAAAGAAATTTCTTGTATGTGCTATCTTTTCCAAACTTTAATTGACAATGGATGTGTTCATATGTTTGATAGAAAGAAGAATATTTTCAATCTTAATACAGTTCAAATACATATATTTTTTAGTCGTGTAAATTTGTTTTTCTTAATATCTTCTTACTTCTTTATCTTTGATTATATCACGCCTCCGCAGAGAAAAAATAGAAATAATTGCAGCAATATTAACTTTATATACAATTGGCTACAACTTCAATATAGAATAACTGAATATTAAAACGAACTGAATCGAATCAAAATTCAAAAATTTGGTATTTAGTTTCTACTTTATCTATCAATTATCGAACCAAAAATTTGAAAATTTTGAAAATTTTGAACTGAGAACCGAATGCGCACCCCTAAGTACAATAGTCCTTTTTTTTTATGGCTGTACACCTTCTTGTTGTGTATTATGTAACACTCATTTCATTCACTCAAATGTTAGCATGTGTAACAATCCACGAGCAGATAATCATGAAACATTTACAAGCCAATAAATTTGTAATTGCTGGGCACTTTCCTCCTCAATCTGGTTCTGGTCAAGTCTTCCACTGAATGACTTTCAATAACAATGTAAAAAGGATTTCAGTTACATCTTTGCATCTTCCTTAATGGTGCAGTTTCTGGGCTCTTTTATCCACTTATTGGAAAAAAAAACATTTCTTTTCGACTTAATGTCTTAAATTTTTAGACACCATCACACCACTTATGGGACGATTATACTAGGTATGTTGTTGTTAAATGTCTTAAATCAAGACTTTTAATGATTCACTCAACTGGATATTAACGTATCTTGTATCTCAAAGTTACAAACTAGAACTAATGGACCAATTTTTGACTATTAACTCTAAATAAAATGAGCAATGATTGTTATAGTCTAAGTTGGCTGCTGAAAATGGTGTTGGAAATCAACAGTATGGAATAAATTAAATGTGATGCCTTTCTACTAAGCAAAGATTGAAAAAGAGAAACTAGCTAGTTTAAAACTGATCATTTATGCTAATATAGAGAGGTCATATCCATATATTTTTAAAAACAATATTTGCAGAAAAGAAACTTTATTTTCCTATCCTTCTCTTCTTTTCGTCTCGCTTTTGTTATATCACAACCTTTATGGGACTTCAACACCATGAGCAGTGACAGAATGAGGATATGGTTGACAAAAAGAATGAGGATATGCATCTCCACTAGGAAGCAGTGAGTGACAGAAATGATGAACCTTGCTGCATGGTGTCTATAGGGCACTTTTTCCTTTGGAAGGACAAAAATTTTTCCTTTATTCTATCAATGAAGGAGAAATGACTCTTCATTTTCTCAATACTTGGTTCTTGGTTCTTACATTTTCTTATTTTCAATTCTTATTTTTCTATTCATACCTTACTTAGATACAACAATTACATGATCAATCAAACAAACCAGATAGTGCAATTACACAAAACTCAATGACCAAAGGGCTTTTCAACCAAGCCTTGCGGTCACTCCTCCTGATTTTCATATTGCTAATCTCACCAAGTATATTAACAACAAATATATTTTAATATACTTAATTTGGGATGTACGGGGTAAGTACAAGATTTTCAGTATAAGAATATACATGTTTGATATGTAACTCTGAAAGTAGGTTGTCTTACAAAGCTGGAGTTTGCATTTAGGCCACCAATTTTATTGAATTGTTTTTGTATGTATAGTCAATATTTGACAACTGGAAAAGAGGTTAAAAGTCAAACAAAATGATAAGATATTTGCATATTGAAGTCTTTTCTATGACCCTCTCTACATGTTGATTGGCTGGCACAGAGATACAAATGTTCGAATATTATTGTTATACTTATCTTATGTTGGATGGGTTTAAAGGAGTTGATTTCCACTTCAATCGAGCAGAGCTTTCTTTCTAAAACAGTCCAATGGTTCTTTATTATAATATGCCACTCTTTTTAATAACGGCTAGTATCAGATACATTTTTAGATTGAGTAGTTCCGTCCCTTTAGGACTTTGTTGTAACTTGTTCCTTGTATTTAGGTCATAGATAAGTCTTACTTTTCTTAGTTTATCTCTTTGCAATAGAGTTGTATAGAATCTATATATACTAGTCTACAATCATTACAAATCATTGTTCATTTTTTATTCTACTGCAGTCTTGTACTTTACATGGTATCAAGAGCCAATTAGCTATCACGAGTACAATTCTATAAACAGCCCTCCCACACTTCCCATCGAAATAGCCACAAACATCACTGTAACCAATTTTGATTCAAATACCTGATTGTTCAATTTAATCCTGTCACCCAATTACCAGTCAAATCAATTGGAAAGCACAAGTTTCCATGCTTATGCGTGGACACAACCTTTTTGGCCATCTCTACGGTTCTCGCCCTGCCCCTGTTCATATAGTGGCTCAAAATAATCAGAATGTCGCCAATCCTGAATTTGCTTCATGGTATCGCCAAGATCAGCTTAATTCAAAATGCTATCTTTGCCTCAGTTGATCCTACGCTTGTTGCTACAGTTGCTGCTGCACCCTCTTCCCAGGCTGCTTGGGATGCTTGGCACACGTCCTAGGCCAACAATTCACAAAAAGAATCATTAGTTTGCGTGATTGTCTGGCTCATCTCTCGAAAGAAACTCTTCGTGTCACTGATTATCTCCACCAAGTTTGATCTCTTTGTGATAAACTTGCCACTTCTAGAGCTCCTGTGTATAATGAGGAATTGGTTGTCAAAATCCTCTCTGGACATAGACCTGAATTTCATGAAATATCTGCTACTATCCGTGCAAGCGATTCTACTATCTCTTATCCAGAACTTTATGAAAAATTGCTTGACCATGAACTTTTCATAAAGCATAAAGAAATAAAGAAGGCTCTGTCAACTCCAATTACTGCTGCCATTGCACAACAAACAAACACACATCCGCACCAAGGGAACAACTCTAAGAAGCGCATAAGTGCAAATTCCCCCAACACCAACCAGTCCGGTCGTGCCCAACCATGGTGCCAGTTATGTGATCGTCCTGGTCATTCTGCTAAAGTCTACAGATCACAATGACACAATCACCTACAGGTCTGGGCAAACTATGTTGCTTGCTCTCCAACTCAACAGGCTCCCTGGATTATTGATACTGGTGCCACCCATCATACGACCTCAACTGCACAAGATTTTCCTGATGTACAAGCCTACCATTATCCAGAGGAGATAGCAATGGGTGACGGTAACACCATTCCAATATCTCATACCTATAACACTAACATAAGTGCAATGAATCAACAATTTAAGCTTTTCAATACCTTATGGTCTCATGCTATAAAACATAATCTTCTATCTGTTTCAAAATTTTGCCTCAATAACGATACGTCCATTGAATTTTTTTCCTTTTTCTTATTTTGTGAAGGATCTGACTATGGAGGCGCCTCTGTTTTTAGGCAAAATAAAGATGGGTTGTATGAGTGGCCGTCGCGCAGTGCACATCATTCTTCTTAATGCAATGTTGCTATTCCTCTTTACCTGTGGCATCAACATTTAGGCCATCCTAATCATTGTATTTTAAACAGGATTTTGCATCAGTTTTCTCTTCCAGTTTCACGTTCTAAAACTACTCCAATTTGTAACTCGTGTTATTCTAATAAAATGCACAGGTGGCCTTTTTCTAAAAATTCATTACAAAGTCAATGACCATTCTAAATTCTTTATAGTGATTTATGGGGGCATTCACCTATTTTGTCAATTGATAACAATAGATATTATGCCTTATTTGTTGACCAGTTTACAAAGTACATGTGGTTGTTCACTATAAAATAAAAAAAAAAGAAGTTCTTGATGCCTTTAGAGCGTTACATCCCTTCATTGAACGTCGGTTTCAAACCAAAATTTCATCTCTTCGCACTGATGGTGTGGTGAGTTTCAAGGTTTATATTCATATCTTCAAAGCCATGGTATTGAGCACTTAGTGACACCTCCATACACACCCCAAAGAGTGGTACTGGTTGAACGTAGACATAGGCATGTTATTGAGACTGCCAAAACCTTGTTGCATCAAGCTTCATTGCCCCCAACTTTTTGGAATTTTGCCTGTCACCAAGCAGTCTATCTTATCAACGATCTAGCCACTCTAAATTTTCAAAATAAGTGTCCCTATGAACTTCTATTTCAAGAAGCACCAAAGTATGAATCTCTTAGAGTTTATGGTCGTTTATGTCACCCGTGGCTTAAACCATACAACAAAAATAAGTTAGAGCCAAAATCTAGCCCTTGTGTATATTTAGGATTTTCTATTAAGTATTATTGCCACCAATGTTATGATCCAGTCAAAAAAAAAATTGTACTTATCCAGGGATGCTCTGTTCTTGGAAGACACCTATCCATTTCAGAGTATTTTCTCAACTCAAAATATTAAAAACAACAATAATATCACTTGGGAAATTTGTTCTGATGATCTACCTATGACCACTACACCATCCAATTCAGATTCTTGTTATCCGCTACCAGATGCTTTGCCCATTCACTCTCAACTGCCCAACTCAACATATGTGAAGGTTTCTCTCTTGCATCAAGTAATTCTCAAAATTTATCTTCTCCTTCACTATAAGCCACCACTACTCCACTAACTGATAATACTTAACCCCCACCATCATCCAGGCCATTAATCACATATCAAAGCAGAAATCGCCCACAACCTTCACACACACCTGACAATAATCTTTCCCAACCCATACTTCCTTTGACATGATCTGATCCTTCACCCATGGTGACCACTTCAACTCATCCAATGGTCACTGGCTCCAAAACAAAAGGACTTAAACCCAAATAGTTAAATGTCAGTGTTCAACTCTCCTCATCCTTAGTTTCTCGTACCTATAAACAAGCGTGTCCTCACCCTCACTAGAGAGAAGCCATGAGCTGACTTTGATGTATTTTTTAGGAGTCATACTTGGGATTTGGTCCCAATTTCTCCTTCGATATGTATGGTTGAGTGTAAATGGTTGTTTCATATAAAGCATAAATCTGATGGTTCCATTAATAGGTACAAAACTCGGCTTATTGCAAAGGGATTTACCCAGCGTCCAGGCTTAGACTACCATTCCACTTTCATCCTAGCAGTGAAACCAGTGACTGTTCGGTTGGTACTCATCATTGCGACATAGTAGAACTGGCCAATTCATCATATTGATGTCAATAATGCATTCTTACAAGGACGTCTTGAGGAAGAGCTTTATATGAGGAAGCCACTAGGCTTTAAAGATCGAAGTCTCTCCACCCATGTTTGCAAATCGAACAAAGCAATCTATGGCTTGACACAGGCCCCCGAGCTTGGTATAATGAGCTCAAAAACTACTTGATAACTGTTGGGTTTGTCAAGTCTCAATCTGATCCTTCCTTGTTTATTTTACATAAGTTTGGCTTCACTTTTTATGTTCTTATCTATATGGATGATATAATCATCATTGGAAATCAGATTCATGGGGTTTGGCATATCATATATGATCTTTCCACTCGTTTCTCCTTCAAAGACCTTGGATGACTCAGTTAATTTTTAGGTGTTAAAGTTATCACTTCTCCTGATGGTCTTGTTTTATCCCAGCACATGTATATTATGAATCTTTTAGATGATGTTGGCATGCTAAGTAGCAAAGGAGCTCCTACGCCTATTACCTCAAGTACCATTTTGACTGATACAGTGGATGATCCTCCAATTGATGGTAGTCTTTATTGACGGGTAATTGGAAAGTTGTACTACTTATCTTTTACACGTCCTGATATTGCCTTCATATTTAATAAGGTTTCTCAATTTATTCACAAACCACGCTAATCTCACCGGAAAGCAGTCAAGCGATTACTTCGTTATCTTTGCCACACTGCCAATATGGAATATAGATTTCCATAGCTCTAGATACCATTTGGTTGTTTACTCTAATTTTATTGGGCTAGTGATCCGAATGACCACACTTCTACCTCTGGATATATTACTTTCCTGGGAAGCACACCAATATCTTGGTCATAATAAAAACAATGGTCTATATCTCAATCGTCTACAGAAGCTGAATATAAAGCTGTGGTTGCTGTTATTGCAGAAACCAAAATTGGCTCATAAATCTGCTTCGTGAACTTCGCATGCCACTTAGGGGAGTTCCATAAGTTTTCTATGATAATATCAACACCACTTACATTTGTTTAAATCGAGTTTTCCATAGTAGGATGAAGCACGTTGCCTTTGATTTTCACTTTGTTCGTGAACAAGTTCAGAACAAGGACATTGAAGTTAACGACCTTCACTCAGCTGATCAAGTGGCTGACATACTCACAAAATCACTTCCCAAAGCTACCTTTGTCCAACAATTTTCCAAGTTGCGTGTTGTTGACATCACCAACTTGCGGGGGCATAATAACGGCTAGTATCAGATACACTTTCAGATTGAGTAGTTTCGTCCCTTTAGGACTTTGTTGTAACTTATTCCTTGTATTTAGGTTATAGATAAGTCTTACTTTTCTTAGTTTATCTCGTTGCAATAGAGTTGTATAGAATCTATATATAATAGTCTACAATCAATACAAATCATCATTTTTATTCTACTGTACACTTTTCATGTCCTGTATCCTCTTCCTTTCTTCACAGTATTTGATCAGTGGCCAACTCATGGAATTTGTATTACCAATTTCTCCATTTCCTGGATCAATAGCTCCTCCTATGTGGTGAATTCCACAGATGGAGCCACATTGACACCCATAATCTTAAGAGAAGAGGACCAGACTCTGTTTGTCTGTGGTTTCTTATGCGATTGTAATGGTACTGCTTGCATTTTTGGCATCCTTATATTCCCAAATTACTATGATTAAATGACTATGATTCTTATCTATATTACCTGAGATTAGTATGGTTAGCAAATAGGAATAATCTAGTTAGAGCTAATGCAACCTTGCAAGACTCAAGTGGAAAGGTTGTTGCAGGATTCAACGTGACAGTTATGGGAAATCTTGTCGTGTTTGTCCATTTGGCAGTCTTTTGATCATCCTACAAACTCTTTGGTTCTGGGACAAATAATGACCCCTGAACAGAAGTTGATATCCAGCATATCAGCAATGGATGGGAGAGAAGGTACGTTCATACTTGATGTTAAAAGTTCTCACCTATTTGCTTACATTGAGTCAAACCCACGCCAACTCTATTGCTCAAGACTTCATTTGGAGATGTCTTCCCAGTTTCCCGATCTAAGTTTCTATTTGGCAAATAATGCTTCTGGAGGAGAGTTGTTTGTATTTTCAGATGCTCGATTCATGAGATTTGGGGATGATGGGCATTTAAGTTTGTATCACTGGACAGGAGTTTGGTCAAAGGAGGCTGATCTATTGACACACTTTATTGGTGAGTATGGGTATCCAACCGGTTGTGGGAATTACTCTGTTTGTGGAAATGGGAAGTGTAGTTGTCCTCAGTTTGCGGCTGGATAGACTAACGTTCTCCAGCAAATCAATTATAGATAGCCAAATGAGGGGTATGTCCTTGTCACACCTATCTCTTGTGAACACTCCCAATATCATATTCTTATGGAGCTTGAGCACATAGCTTATAATCCCCTCTATTTCCAATTTGGTACCAACAAAATAGATTTGGAAAATTGTAAAAATCTTGCTTAAGCAACGGTTCTTGCAAAGCAGCTCAATGTCGAAATAGTGGTCCTGGTAACACAATGGGTGACGACGCAATGTTAAATGATGTGTTTATGCTCATGAACAATTATGGTTCATCAAGGTGCAAAATTCTTCAAATTTACAAGCCTCTCCATCACTTGTCTCTTCAAAGAAGAAATTAAATCATGTCCCAACAATAACAGGATCCACCATTGGAGCTTCATTTGGTATACTTTTCATGGTTTTAACTTGCTTTTCCTTACTTTTCAGAAGGATAAAAGGACTCGAGGAAGCTGAGGAGGAGTTCCTTAATCAAATACTAGGAATGCCTACCAGATTTTCCTACGAGGAACTAACTGCGATGACACAAAATTTTAGTAAGAAACTTGGGGAATGGGGGATTTGGTTCTATATTTGAAGGAACAATGAGCGATGTAACCAAAATAGCGGTGAAATGTCTGCAAGGTTTTAGTAATGTGAATTAATCATTCTTAGCTGAGGTAGCAACAATAGGCAGCATTCAGCATGTCAATCTAGTAAGACTTGTTGGATTTTGTGCTGAGAAGTCACACAAACTTCTGGTTTATGAATACATGGCCAATGGATCTTTAGATAGGTGGATCTTTCATGGAAAACAGGAACAATCTCTCACATTAGAAGTTAGGGAAAAACAATCACATCAGATGTGCCTAGCTTACCTACATGAAGGTTGTAACCATAAAATTATCCATTTGGATATTAAACCTCAGAACATTCTTCTTGATCATAATTTCAATGCAAAAGTATTAGATTTTGGGGAAAGATGAAAGTAACATAGTTACAACAATGAGAGGAACAACAGGCTATTTAGCACCTGAACGGTTACATGAAGTCATCACTGAGAAAGTAGATGTTTATAGCTTTAGGATTGTGATACTGGAAATCATCTGTATCTGAAAGAATTTGGATTGTCTTCAAGCTGAGGATGATATGCATTTGCTTAGTTTATTCATGAGAAAGGCAGTTGAGACACAAATGGTGGATAAGAAGAGTAAAGACATGCAACTACACAGATAAGAGGCTATGGAAATGATGAAAATAGTGTTTAAAAAGTGATTATACCAAGAGGCCTTCCATGTCGTTGGTAGTTAAGGTATTCCAGGGTTTAGTCGCTGCTGAAATCAACTTCGTATCATGACCTAATGCAGGGACCGTGATTAGTGCCGATTGGGCATCCAGTTAAATACTAAACCAAATTTTCAACTATAATAGCTAAGGAATCTATTGAAATATCGGCAGACTTTCCTCTATTTTACTGACTAACTAAACCTGCAAACAGCAACCCCAGCATACAGCAAATATCTATACATATATGTATGCGGGCCGACAAGGTCACCACTGCGGTAGAACTACCCGACAAATGTATCATACATATGTAGTCATACCACATGCAATATCCCATACCCACATGTATCCACAGACCTCTACACATACTAACTGAATCATAGGACGGGACAGGGCCCTGTCATACCCTCGAATATACATAAATGCAAAATACAAAAAATAAGTGTACATGTATATACCAAAAATCTACTCCTAAGGAAAAGGGAGCACTTTAATGGTAGATAGAGATCCTAAGAAGGTGGCTCTCTAGCTTGCACGTCAGTACCTGTGGGCATGAAACGCATCCCCGAAGGAAGGGGGTCAGTACAAAATATGTACCGAATATGTATAGCGGAAAGTACGAAATATAAATGAGAGTAATATTCCCAATAAAAATATATGAGTCAAACCTGCATGTAAACATTAAAATAATTCATTTTTTTAGAATATCAAAGTAATGCATATCGGACAGGAGCGATGGCGACCTCCAAACTCGCGCCATACCACAGCATAACACCAAAAATTTCAAATCCTCGAAATCTCCAACAGAAGTCCCAATTGTAGCATAACTCAGCCAAGGCGAACAACGGCCTAGCACTCACGTCATAGGATAGATGAGACGAGGTGAACAGCGGCCAAGCACTCACGTATCATAATGTGTAGAGGTTATCATGCCCGATAAGTGAGCCGAGACGAGCGAGGCCAAGCACTCACGTGAGCCAGGGCGAACGAGGCCCAACACCCACATGTCATGATGCCAACATATCCTAAGCCCAGCTCCTTATGTCTCCAAACTAAGTAAAGTCGGCCCATGGGCAAACTGACCCGCCATATCCAATTTACTTTGGAATATACATACATATAGTTATACATACACACGATAATAACCAGCCCGAGAACCGGGGAACGAGATCATAATAGCATGAATAGAGTCGTGAGAGTCACATGCATAAAAACTAGTTCCATAAGCTTAGTGATATGCAAAATATTCTTCTTTTTTTTTTGAAATCAAGAAGATATTCATTTATGAATTTTGTCAAAGTTGCTCAAATTTACACATAAAGGTGATTTCAAAGAAACTTACGTAATCCTCATCATGCACATTACTAGAACAGGCTTCAAAATAATTTTTAAAGTGATTTAGAATTTCCATAGAAAGTTGTATGCGTTAGTAATTTCAGAACAATTTGAACCTATAGTTTTCTAAACTATTTAACTTCCGGTCAAACGAATACCGTTCATGGATTCTAAAGACTCAAAAGTTAAGGATGAAGTTAATTTAGCATAAGTGTGGCAAGGAATGAACATAGATCCCATTTAGGCTTTTCGTTGAAAGTTACAAGCATTTGCACCCTCCAAAAAAATACATTCTTTCAACATTTTAAACCATTTCACACTTTTACAACTTGCGGGCTCTATATACCCAAGAGTCAAAAGATAAATACATTTTTATAAAAGTACCAAGGAGTGAACATAGGATGTATTTGGACCCAAATTGTGAAAGAAAAGGAATTTTTCAAACGTATGACGTTGACTAAGCTTAATTAATTCATGCCAAGAGATAGGAATCTTTACATACCTCGATTTCTTTCTCCAACTAATTCCAACGCAAGACCAATCCAATTTATGCTTCCGAATGTCCTCCGTCTACACAAATTACAATAACGCCAATGATTAACAACCATATTGGGTCTTAAATCCTAACTTTTTAGTCCAAATTTTATAAAAATTTTTGCAACATCTCCCTTATAATACGCCGCCCCGAGAATTCAACTTGGCTTAAATAATCAATCAACAACAACAAAAACAACCTACAACATCAATAATCCCTCTCCAATGCCATTACAACTTCAAAAACACTACAAAACGCTATTATGACATAACTTGGTAAAACAGGACAACATACATATAGGTACACATCTACCATATTCAAGCTTTCCTATATACTCCAAGAACTATAATACATCACTCCAACACCCAACGCAAACCCCCAATGTTAAAACATAACATTACACTTCTAATGGGGCTCCAATTCAAGATAACCCTTATGTATACATTCGCATAGTTTCCAAACACTTCTTTCACCCCATAAGGTCTATTTTTATGACAAATAAACATTAACACATGACTGTAAATCAATATATCTTCATATGCAAGCTTTTCCGCAGTGTCAAACCCCAAATTCCAAATTCACAATTCAAACTAACAACCAACCCTCTTTTCATGTTTTACCTTCAATTTAACACA
>JAOTQJ010000083.1:7200984-7231822 GCA_025642045.1 Solanum sejunctum
CCCTTTCCCCTTCCCCCCTCCCCCTCTCCCTGTTTCTCTCCTTGGCCGTCTTCTTCCTTATTGTTAGCATTTGTACGACTTTCAGCGTTATCATTCCTTCCCCTCTCATTATCTAGTGTATATATGTTAGCCTTATCGTAGTACATAACTGCCATATGTTATCTTCCCATTTTTCTTTTTGTTGCGTTCTATTTCATTTTTTTTATATTTCACTATATTTCATTTCATCTAACATTTTCCTCTTGGCATGTTTATCCATATCTAGCACTTCTACATATGGGTTTGAGCTGAGGGTTTTAGGAAACAGCCTCTCTACCTCGATGAGGTAGCGGTAAGGTCTGCGTACAATCTACTCTCCGCAGACCCCACTTGTGGGACATCACTAGGTATGTTGTTGTTGTTGTAAGTTTTGGGGGAGAAATTTTGAGCTTTGGCAATTTTTAATATTTTGGAGGGAAAAGTATTAAAATATTGGTTGAATTTTGGTCCAAATGAAAAATGAGGGAATTTTTTTTTTGGTTTGCATAGAACAAGATTTTATTTATTTTTATTTTTTTCTATTTATTATTAAATAGTATCAACTGAATAAATATTTTACCTTAAAATTAACTAGTATACAAAAGATTAAATAAAGTTTAATAGCAAATAAAAATGAATATGACTATTGACTTGGCATCTAGGTTTTATTTTAAGTGTATACATATATATAAGCAATGAAATTAATAAATGTTGGGGGGTTAGTAATCGCCACAAACTATACTAAATTGTGGTAATTTTCTAACCTCCATAATAAAACCACCACAAAAAGACTTATATTGTGAGGGTTAAAATAAACGCCAATAAATGATTTAATGGTGGGATTTCTTAAAACTACCACAGGTTAATTGTCACAAATTAGATATTTTTTGGTAGTGGAGTGTCGGTCACGCCAAGGGTACCCTCCCGAGGCATGACACCCAATTTAGATGGATACATAAGTTCAGCTTTGTCCTTTATCCTGGCAAGGTCTTGGATGACTCTGGCAACATGGGCAAGACCTTGTATCTTCAGAATGCTCATAGCGATGGTTGTAGGATAGAGAAATTCCCAAAGTTAAAGTATATATTATTTTCAAATACAAACTGAGTTGCACTTATTTATGCTTTAAACTAGATGTTTTACTTATTTTGCATTATTAATGTTATTGAGTTATTTTCTGTATTAAGCCTATAATTTGAGCAGTGTATCCTGAGTTTTTCTGTTTTAGTCATTTTACTTATTGTACATTTCATGTATTGACGTTCTTTGATGTTGTATCATTTTATGATGCAGATTCAGATGCCCATGATTGCAGATATTCAGTAAGACAGATTCCCATGAGACCACTTCGTTTTTAGAGAGCTCTAGTTACTTAGTCCATTTTATTTTATTTTATTTTATTTTATTTTATTTTATTTTATTTTATAGTCAGATAGTTGTGGGTCTTGTTGCAACACCTATCTTCAGTATAGTAGAGGTTTCATAGACAGAGTTAGAGAGTCAGTCCAGTCTATTCATTCAGATATATAAACATTATTAGTATTTGTATTAAAAGATATTTTCAGACTTTATATAGAACATGATTGAAATTCTTCAAGTTTTATTAAATATTTTAAAGTTTCATCTTTTAAAGCTTCTGCATGCATGTTAAATTCTTTAATTAAGTGAGCCAGCCAAGTCAAGGGTTCGTTTGGGGACTAGCAATGATTTATGAATGTCAGCCACATCCAAAATATAGGCTCGGGGCGTGACACACCTAATTGAGGAAAGTATTAGTAAAACTTACCAAGAATATAAAAAATTGATTTAAACTATAGAATTTAGTACAAACCTTATTTATATATAAATTTTGGATAGTTATTTAATATGATATAATAACTTTTAGCTCCTCTGCAATATCTTGATATGTCTTCTTTTGATTTCCATTTTTATTGTAGTCTATCGTTCTCATAATTTTTTTTCCTTTATACCGCAATGAATATAGTATTTTGCATCCCTGTTCGTTTTTAAAATTTTGATAATTCAAAGTATTAGTTTTACATTTCCAATTGTTATCTTACTCATTGTTTATGTAATTCTAGTTGATAATATTGCCTTCTGGTATTACATATGATTTTTTTTAATTGGTTGGCTATTTTTTATGCATGCAACTTAAAAGAAGGCCTTAATGAAAATATAATATTTTTTTTGTTCGTGTTGTCAGTTTGAAATTTTCTTATTTTTCATCTAAGCAATTCATGTATTCAAGTTATTGTTTTATGTGTCCTTCATCTATCTATTTTAAAAAAATATGTTAATGTTATATGTAATTCATTCAAGTTCTATTTCTAATAAAATTAATTATCATGCTCTTATATAGGATATATTGAAATCTATTCTATCATAAATAAATTTAAAAATAGTACTAAATTATTCTAATATTACTAATTATATGTTCAAACTCGAATAAATTTATAAAGATACATTTTAATTAGTATAAAGTACTTAGAAGAAGAAGAAATGCTTAAGTAGAGATGAGAATTGAGATGATGACAGTGACTTTTTTTTACTTCTATCTAAATAATTAATTAATAAATTTTATTTAAATATGTAAGTGATCACTTACTATTTATTTTTTAAGATTAAGAATAACAAAAAGTAACAATTAAATTAGCATTTGACATAGATTTTGAATTAGAATTAAAAATTTATCTAAAAGATAGTTTAAATTTCAAAAATTAATTTAGATCAACTTTGTATATTTGGAACTTTCACTCACAAATCATAAAAAATAATTTAAGTTAATTGCATGTCCAAACACAATTTCAAATTTTGAAATTTATTATTTCGAGAACTTAAATTTCTGATACTTCATTAGAATTGATAAAATAAAACCTAACTTTGTATGTGTGTGCACAAACACATACTCTCTCTCTATCTCAAACACATACTCTATCTCTATCTCAATCTCTCTCTTTCTCTTTCTCTTTCTCTTTCTCTGCACGCACACACACACCGCACAATCTTCATTATCATATGCATCCCTATATATGATATATATTTTGATTATGTTGATTCTTGTATTCAATTATCTATTAAAAAATTTATAAATT
Organism: Solanum sejunctum; assembly: GCA_025642045.1. Classification (NCBI taxonomy): domain Eukaryota; kingdom Viridiplantae; phylum Streptophyta; class Magnoliopsida; order Solanales; family Solanaceae; genus Solanum; species Solanum sejunctum. The sequence continues at coordinate 7,204,095 of JAOTQJ010000083.1, forward strand.
TGTGATTTTTAATTGTTATTTATCAATTTAAAGGAGTTTAACAATTATATTTAACATTATTAAAAAAAATTAAAAACATATAAAAGTAGATTTTTCATATATTTGGCTATGATGAAAATATAAAAGTAAACTCATCTTAACGTAGTTGATGATTTGGCTGTAACTCCTATCTCATATATTAAAAATATAAAATCATAATGATTTCCTCTAAGTGTCGCGAGTCATACAATGATACAATACTTCTCCGTTTCATCATAAATGGTGTTTACACATTTTCATTTTGATTCCAAAAAGTAACTCTCACATATATAATTAAAAACGGTTGTAATTGTTCTTTTTCAAATTTACTCTTATTTAAATTAGTGAAATATTATGTAACAAAAATTATATCAAATATCCTTCTGTTAATTTTTACATTGTGCAAAATTGACCCTGTTTTTATATAAAATTTATAAATAAAGTTCATATTTAACTATTATTGTCATGACTATATAAGCACTTCAAAAATTCTTTAAAAATGATTTAAAAACTAGTAGTTAATGTAAAAAAAATCTTTCTATTGATATGCTATATAAAGCAAGGAAAAAAAATATTTCAATAGTACGAGTAAGTAAAATTTAATGAAGTGCATAAGTATTGCATAATTTAGTTTCTATTACATTTAATACAAATTATCAACTGTTGTAAAAGAATAAGTGAAGATAAGCATGGTAAGAGCAACAAATTGATAAAAAATTTACTAATACGGACTTAATTAATCAGAGTTATTTGGACTAAAAGAAAAAAGAAAAGATAAAATTCTCAACAGTACAAGAGAAAAAAGATGTATTAAACTTAAATAAAATAACCAATACATGTTAAAGAAAAAACCAGAAAATAATTTCAGTAGATTGTAATCATAATTATTTGACCTCGATCTCATTCTTGTTCAACTTGGCTTCCCTCCTAGGAAATTTATGGATATAACACTTTGATAACATCATCAAATAAAAATGAACATTAATATAATGAGTTGATTGTTCTGATCGTCACTCAATCAATAAATAAAGTGGAAAAATATCATATATATATATATATTAGAAAAACATTAATTTTACATACCATTCGTTTGGATTGTAGATAGCTTTTGACCTTACGCTTTGATCGAGAAACATATCCGGTACTTTTCTCAATGTGATACTGCAACAAATTAATTAAACAACAAAACATTTAATCATACATTTGCATGACTAACAATTTAATTGAATATTTTATAAAAAAAAAATTAAAAAAATAATTATTAATTACGGTATCTTTTTTACTAGAAGAGCTCCCAGTTAATAACAGATAATAATATCTTTCAGCCTTTTTAGAACTTTTGTTGTAACTTATTTCCTAGTATTTAGGTTATAGATAAGTCTTGCTTTTTTCTTAATTTATCTCTTTGTTGTAGAAGTTGTATAGAATCTATATATTCTAGTCTACAGTTAATAGAATGCATCGTTCTTTTTCTCACTGCAATCTTGTACTTTACATGGTATCAAGAGCCAATTAGCTCTCAGGAGTACAACTCTTTCAAACAGCCTTCCTACCCTTCCCATCAAAATGGCCACAAACATCACTGTAACCAATTCTGATTCCAATTCATTGATTGTTCAATTCAATCCTATCACCCAGTTACCAATCAAATTAACTGACAGCGACAATTTTTCTCTGTGGAAGGTACAAGTGTCTATGCTTATGCGTGGTCACAACCTTTTTGGACATCTTGACGATTTCTCACCCTGCCCCTGCTCGTATAGTGGCTCAAAACAATCAGGCTTTCGACAATCCTGCTTTTGCTTCATGGTATCGGCAAGATCAGCTAATTCAAAATGCTATCTTGGCCTCAGTTGATCCTATGCTTGCTGCTATAGTTGCAGTTGCATCCTCGTCCTAGGTTACTTGGCATGCTTTGCACACTGCCTATTCTAACAAATCACAAACAAGAATCTTCAGTTTGTGCGATCGTCTGGCTCGTCTCACGAAAGAAGCTCTTCCTGTCGCTGATTATCTACACCAAGTTCGATCTGTCTATGATGTACTTGCCACTACTGAAGCTCATATGTCTAATGAGGAACAAATTGTCAAAATCCTCACTGTACTTGGACCTGAATTTTGAGAAATATCAGTTGTTATCTGTGCAATAGATTCCACAATCTCTTATCCAGAGCTTTATGAAAAGTTGTATGACTATGAACTTTTTATAAAGCATGAAAAAGCAAAGAAGCCTTTATCAACTCCAATTACTGGTGCCATTGAACAACAAATGAACCCAACTCCTTGCCAAGGAAACAACTCTAATAAGCGCCTAAGTGCAAATTCCCCTAATACCAACTAGTCAGGTCATGCCCAACCATGACGTACTGGATAAAACAACCAACAATCGCATTCTAAGTTGTATTTTGACAATACTCTGAAGTGCCAATTGTGTGATCGCCTTGGTTATTCTGCTAAAGTCTGTAGATCACATTCACACAATCACCTACAGGCTCAAGCAAACTATGTTGTTCGTTCTCCAACTCAACATGCTCCTTGGGTTTTGGATACTGGTGCCACTCATCATATGACCTCAAATGCGCAAGACTTACTAATGTGTACACTTACCATGGTCTAGAAGAGATAGTAACGGGTGATGGTAATACCATTCCAATAACTCATACTGGTAACACTAACATAAGTACATCGAATCAGCAATTTAAACTTCTCAATACCTTATGTTCTCATGCTATAAAAATATAATCTTCTATTTGTTTTAAAATTTTGCCGTGATAACCATACGTCCATTAGATTTTTTCCTTTTTCTTATTTTGTGAAGGATCTGAGTGCAGGGGCGCCTCTATTTCGTGGGCAGAACAAAGATAGGCTATATGAGTAGTCGTCAGGCAGTGTACATCATTCCCCTCAATGCAACGTTGCTATTTCTTTTCACCTGTGGCATTGACATTTAGGCCATCCTAATCATCGTATTTTAAGCACGATTTTACATCAGTTTTCGATTCCAATTTCACCTTCTAGAACTGCTCCAATTTTTAATTCGTGTTATTCTAATAAAATGCACAGGTTGTCTTTTTTCTGAAAATTCATTACAAAGTCAACGACCATTGCAAATTATTTATAGTGATTTATGGGGGCCTTCTCCTGTTTTGTTAATTGATGACAAGAGATATTATGCCTTATTTGTTGTCTAATTTTCAAAATACAAGTGGTTGTTCACTATAAAATCAAAAAAGGAAGTTCTTGATGTCTTTAAAGCTTTACATCCCTTACTTGAGCGTCGATTTCAAACCAAAATTTTATCTCTCTATACTAATGGTGGTGGTGAGTTTCAAGGTTTATCCTCATATCTCCAAAGTCATGGTATTGAACACTTAGTGACATCCCCATACACACTCCAAAGAGTGGCACTGGTCGAACATAGACATAGGCATGTTATTAAAACAGGCAAAACCTTGTTGCATCAAGCCTCCTTACCCTCAACTTTTTGAGTTTTGCCTGTCACCAAGCAGTCTACCTTATCAACCGTTTGGCCCCTCCAAATCTACAAAATAAATACCCCTATGAAATTTTATTTCAAGAGGCTCCAAAGTATGCATCCCTTAGAGTTTTTGGTTGTTTATGTTATTCGTGACTTAAACCATATAACAAAAATAAGTTAGAGCCAAAATCTAGTCCTTGTGTATATTTAGGATTTCTAATAAGTATTATTGTCACCAATGCTATGATCTAGTCAAAAATAAATTGTACTTATTCAAGGATGTTCTGTTTTTTGAAGACACCTATCTGTTTCAGAGTATTTTTTTCAGTCTAAGCATTAAACAAAGCAATAATATAGCTTGGGAAATTTGTAATGATGTTTTACCTGGGACTACTCCACCATCAAGTTCAAATTTTTGTCATCCGCTCCCAGATGCTTTGCCCATGCATTCTCCACTGCCCAACTCAATATCTGTCGGATCAGAAGGTATCTCCGTTGCATTAGATAATTTTCAAAATTTATCCTCCCCTTCATTACGACCCACCACTACAGCACAACTGATAACACTCAAACCCCACCATCATCTAGGCAGTTAATCACTTACCAATATAGAAATCGCCAACAATCAAGTAACACCAAATTACACCTGACTTCCAGTATACAACCCTCCCACCTACGTTCTTAGTCACCTGACAATAATCTTTCCTAATCCACACTTGCTTTGACTTCATCTGATCCTTATCCTGTGGTGACCACTTCAACTCATCCTATGGTTACTCACTCCAAAACAAATAGCCTCAAACCCAAACAGTTTTATGTCAATGTTCAACTCTCCTCATCCTTTGTTCCTCGTACATATAAACAAGCGTGTCCTCAGCTCACTGGAGAGAAGCCATGAAAACTGAATTTGATGCATTTGTTAGGAATCAAACATGGGATTTGGTCTCAGTTGCTCCTTCGATGAATGTGGTTGAGTGCAAGTGACTGTTTCATATAAAACATAAATTTGATGGTTTCATTGACAAGTATAAAGTCCGGCTTGTTGCAAAGGGATGTACCCAACATCTGGGCTTAGACTACTATTCCACTCTCATCCCGATAATAAAATCAGTGACTGTTTGATTGGTACTTACCATAGCAACACATTACAACTGGCCAATTCATTAGATTGACATAAATAATGCATTCTTACAAGGACATCTTGAGGAAAAGGTTTATATCAGGTAGCCACCAGGCTTTAAAGATCGAAGTCTCTCCACATATGTCTGCAAATTGAACAAAGCAATCTATGGCTTGAAATAGGGCCCCCGAGCTTGGTACAATGATCTTAAAAACTATTTGCTAACTGTTGGGTTTGTCAAATCTCAATTACTCTTCCTTATTTATTTTGCATAAGTTTGGGTTCATTATTTATATTCTTATCTATCTGGATGATATAATCATCAGGGGAAAATCAGATTCATGGGGTTCGTCATATAATAGAAGGTCTTTCCACTCGTTTCTCCTTGAAAGACCTTAGATATCTCAGTTATTTTTTTGGGCATTGAGGTTCTCCCTTCTCCTGATGGTCATGTTTTGTCCCAGCACTAGTATATTATGGATCTTTTAGACGATGTTACATGCTAAGTAGTAAAGGAGCTCCTATGCCTATGACCTCAACTACCATTTTGACAACCACAGTGAATGATCCTCCGACTGATGGTACTTTTTATCGATGGATAATTAGAAAGTTGCACCACTTGTCCTTTACATATCCTAATATTGCCTTCATAGTTAGCAAGCTTTCTCAATTTATGCACAATCTACACCAATCTCACTGGAAAGTAGTTAAGTGATTACTTCGTTATCTTCGCTACACCTGCCAATATGGAATATCGATTTCTAGAGCTCCATATTCTCATCTAGTTGTTTTTGCTGATTCAGATTGGGCTGGTGATCCGAATGATCGGACTTCTACCTCTACCTATGTTACTCCTGGGCAGTAAATTGATATCCTGGTGATAAAAAAACAAGAATCTGTATCACAATAGCCTACAGAAGCTGATTTTACAGCTGTAGCTACTTCTGTTGCAGAAACTAACTGGCTTACAAATCTTCTTCATGAACTTCACATGTCACTTAAGGGAGTTCCACATGTTTATTATGATAATATTAGCACCATTTACATTTGTTCAAATACAGTTTTTTATAGTAGGATTAAGCATGTTGCCATTGATTTTTACTTTATTCGTGAACAAGTTCAACACAAGGAAATTGAAGTTCACCACCTTCACCCAGCTGATCAAGTGGCTGACATACTCACAAAATCACTTCCCAAAGCTACTTTTGCCCAACAATTTTCCAAGTTGAGTGTTGTTGACACCACCAAATTGCAGGGGCGTAATAACGAATAACATCTTTCAGCCCTTTTAGGATTTTTGTTGTAACTTATTCCTAGTATTTAGGTTATAGATAAGTCTTACCTTTTTCTTAGTTTATCTCTTTGTCGTAGAAGTTGTATAGAATCTATATATTCTAGTCAATTGAATGCATTGTTCTTTTTCTCACTGCAGTCTTGTACTTTACACTAGTCTCTCTAACACGAACTTCAATTGTCCAGCCATCAGGTAAGATGAAATTCTCATCACTAATTCTCTTACGTTTGCACCATTTTTCTTCTGAGTTTCCCCTAACCGACTCTTGTGGATGATTGTTAGCTATTCTTTGAGATCTCCTAAGGTTGATTCTTCTTTCTACCAATGTCTCATCAATAGATCCAATAGCAAAAGTCATTGTTTCGTCCTTTCTGACCTCTTCCTCATCATTCGAGTTTTGTTCCACCAATGTCTCCTCGATAGATCTAACAGCGAAAGCTATTGTTTTTTCCTTTCTGACATTCTCCACATAACTGGAACTCTGTTCCACCAACGGCTCATCAACAAACCCAACAACAAAAGCCTTTGTTTTTTTCCTTTCTGACCTTCTCATCATCATTCGAGCTTTGTTCCACCAATGACTCATCAATAGATCCAACAACAAAAAAATTTGTTTGTTCTTTTTCTTGTATCCCCACTTGTGGGATATTACTGGGTATGTTGTTGTTGTTGTTATTGTTCTTTTTCTTGTATGATCGTTCTTTTACTATCATCAACATCAATAAAATCTTTCTTTCTCTCCTGATCATTCTAACGAGAACGATTATCATCATCATTGAGAATTTTTCAGTTAAAATCTTTCGATGACCTCATTCATCACCTTCAAAAAGTGGAACAATATCATAAAATATATTATCGTTAAAATTCATCATTTCAGAATTATTTTGACAGGTAGAATGAAAGAATTAAACAAAAAAATATAAAGGAGAGTAAGAAGAAAATGAAACACAAAAGTAAGAAAAAAGTTTGATAGACATGACTATATAGTGAAAAAGAAAGATGTGATAAAAAATAAAGATAAAAAAATTGTCCTATTTTATGGAGTATCCGAATAAAGAGAAAGAGAAAGAGAGACAGAGAGAGAGGGAGAAAGCGAGAAAGAAATAGAAAAGTATTTTAATACATTTTGAAGATGTGATAATTATGTTTATGTACTATTTGAGTAGAAATAAGAATAAGACTTTTTAGGAAAAATAATACAATCTAAAGGTATAGAGAATTGTTTTATGAATTGTCTAAATTTTAGGGATAAGAATCGAAGAAAGAAAAAAAAAATTATTCAATACAAATTGAAGATGTAGAAAAATAATTTAGTGGAATATAGAGCTTGATAAATGTGACAATTGAGAAAATAGTATTGTATCAAAAAAATTAATTAAGAGGCTTTATTTAATTAAAAATCTCACAATATATTTTTTATATGAAATCACATTTTAAAATTTATTTAGTTTATTTTAAAAAATAAAAATATCATTGTCACGACCCGGACCTAGGGTCTAGGAGTGACATGGCGAATGGGAACTTGAGAGTCCCCGAACAAGCCTCAAAGTATCTAAAATTAACATCATCGGTTCGAAAGTGTATTCAAATAGTAAACACATAGTTCTAAGGAACGGGAAAGTAGGACTCACGCTATGAGGATCTCATAGGAAAAGGAATTAACATGGATTCACATAACACGTAGCACATAAAGAATAATGGCCAGGTAAGCATGACTCAATTTATGGGGCAATTCGAGACTTAATTAGGATCTACCACATTTCCACATCAAAATATACATACTTATCATAATTCTCATAGTCAATCTATAATAGTCATATCCAAAGATAACCATAATCATAAACTCCAAATACAACACATAGCACATATTCATACAAGAGTATACAAGATGTCCAATAATGCCTCTATTTATGAGATAGGATGGGGGCCAAGACATGTCCCGAGCTTACCCTCAAAATAAGGATAACATAAGAAAAAGTAACATAAGGTAGAGAAATGATGGATTGACCTTGGAGGATAGGACTCACCGCAACAAATGTCTCAATTCCGATCTAGCATTCAACGGTGGATGAAAGTAATCTCCGGTCCCCACATGGTGAGATCATGTAGGCAAAAGTATGTGTTAGTACGTTTGAATGTACTACGTATACAGGGTGTAATGCATGTAACTTACCAAAACCTGCATACAATGTTAGATGGCAAGGACATAATATAAAAAGATATATCTATCAAAGAATGTAATATACAAGATGCTATGAAATTCATGATATATAAAGTGCAAATGATGCTCATATATATAGTGGGCATGTAGCCATAACCGACATCTCAAACTCATGCGAGCTATTATATGAATTTTTTCGATGTTGACCTTGCATCAGGAGAGAGAAGATTACTTACCAAAGGTAATCAACACCAAACCATGCATCCCAATCATTTCGTATTTGGCGGCCATCTTCCTTACAACTGGATCATTTTGGAAGGATTTTCTTATCAAAACATATCATATCATATCATAAATGAATAGCCATCTCTTATGACCTGATCATTTTGGTGATGACTACCATTCCTATGCTTGGAGATAGTTTAAGAAAAGAAGTATGGACCCTTGGGGATAGTCCATGCTGATATCTAATCCATTGGTGCTAGGTCATCATCCCACTAAAATATATGTATATATATGCTAGTAAAAGAGGCATAAGCTTTCAAATCGTTTTCATACATTCTTGGGCTTAAAGGCCAAACCACATTCATAACAATTCATACTTAGCCTCAAATGCCAAATCATAGCTCATAATCATAACATTCATGCATAGGAATAACTCATTCATACATACATAATGGTGCAAGCACCCATAATTCTCAAAGAGGCATAATCATAGACATGTATATGATCACATTCTTGTCGTAATCATTATCTTATCAAAATCATATTATAGAATATAATAGAGCTTAAAATACTTCATAATTTCCATAGTAATCCAATGTCATGAATGTAAATACTATGAATGATGGGATAAAAACATAGGTAATTAAGATTGAATCTAAAATCAACATCATAATATGAAATTGAAGTAAATCTATAATTAAATCACATTTAAAATCATAATATAAATACCTATGCATAAATAAGCCTTGAAAAGGGACATGTATATTCATAATCTCATAAATCCAATGTAAATCAATCATCATAGTAGGGCTGAAAGTAACATAAAATCATCAAATATGTATATCTCATACATTAATTTAATTTAATAAATCAAAATAATGAAAATCCACATGTAAAGTAAGCTTAATTTCATAGAAAATTGCTTGAAAATTAGGTCTCCTTGATTGGAAAGAATCAAGGATAAAACCCACATATCTAGACCCAATTGAAGAAATTTGAAGAGAAGTTTGAAAGAGACTTGAATTTTCCTTGATCCCCAAGTTGAAAATCTTCAAGAGTTCTTGAGAGGAAATTTTGAGAGACTTTAAAACGTGAGGAGTGAGTTTTGAATGTTAGGAATAGGGTTTAGGTCATTTGGAGGTTTTAAGATAGCTTAGGAATCATAAAAGACCCTTAAGAGAAGCCATAATTACAAAAATACCATTAATGCAGCAAAAATCATATTCCTCGCCCCGAGGGTCTGTAAAGAGGTCTCACGGTCTGTACAAGGTTTCACGGACTGTGAAACCCACCCGTATAGCAACACTTAGGCAAATTTTCAGAAAACTCTACACAGACAGGATTTACGAAAATGAGCATAACTTCTTCATCTGAACTCTAAATGAGGTGAAACAAAGTGTGTTTGGAAAGCTAATTCAGAGAGCTTTAATTTGCTAGATCGTGGACCACCCCAGTTTCATTTGTTCTAAGAGATATGACCCTTTAAATTTGACCCTTCTATTGGTACATATGAAAAAGTTAACTAATGGAATTTCTTTGAACTTGGCTTTACATAGAAGGCCCATGATGACCTTAAATAACATAAATAGGCTTGAATTGAAGGGTTGAAAATGAACTTAGCTTGACCTTGAGGATCTCATACTTAAAATATTTTTGAGCCAAAAATGAGCCATACAGTTGGGTCACACTGGCAGTGTGCCTTCAAATGATCCATATGAAGTGGCTGTGTCCCACTGCTTAGCTCCAAGCATTGGTGTTCTAAGCTCAAGACCATCACACGGCCCTTCACATGGTTCGTGAAGTGTCATACGACCCGTGTGGTGTCTAAGTGTGATGTGCCTTAGCCCAAAACTCTACTCCAAGGCCACACACCCAAAATCAAGGCCAAGTGTTGTACCACTGGAGGCCACACGACTTATGTGACCTCACACTGACCGTGTGGTCTCCCTTGAGATGACACTTGATCCAAATTTTGTCCAAAATGAATTTCTCAAGCTCTATGAAGTCATATAAAAAAAATTTGAATCATTACATCATCTCTCCCTTGGGAATATTCATCCTCGAATATGGAAGAACAAGGCTTGAAAGGCTTGACTTAGAACATGAAACTTCCAAACACAAGGCACAATGCATAATTCATCATTTGAAAATCATAAAGTCTTTAAAACTCATATCAAAACATATACAAATCATTCAAAATATCATAAAATAAACCATTTATGTGAACATGCATACATGTAATGTCATGAGACTCAAGAGTGAAAGAATTAGGACCATTGAGAATAGGAAGAACCGAATACAAGGTATCGCCACATCCTACTTGATTCCACTTTCCACGTTGCACTTTTAACATGTTGATTCCTCCAGAGCACCTAACCAAAGCCACATCCTTGTAACAAAGTCGCTTCACTTATCTACCCAAAATTTCCACCAAATTTTCTTCATAAGATAAGTTCTCCTCAAACTCCACCCCTTCCAAAGGCACAATAGTACTATGATCATCAACCAATTTTCTCAACAAAGATACATAAAGAACTGGTTGAATAGAGCTTAAATCCAAAGGCAATTCAAACCTATGAGTCACATTTCCAATCCGCTCAAAACCTCATAAGGACCTACATATCGAGAACTTAACTTGCCCTCCTTTCCAAAATGCATCACATCCTTCCTAGGTGAGGCCTTCATATACACTAATCACCAATACAAGACCCATGCTGCTTTTTTAAACATCCAAATTAAACCTTTTGATGACTTCAAACCATCTTCAACTTTTCCCTAACTAATCCCACTCTTTCCATAGCCTCCAACGCTAAAGTCGGGATATAGAAGTAATCTCATCTAGCTCAAACCATCCCACCAAAGACCTACACCTTTTACCACACAAAGCCCCAAAAGGTGCTATACTAATGCTAGGACGAAAGTTGTCATTGTAAGCCAACTCAATAGGTGGTAGGTCATCACCCCAATTAACCTTGAATTCCAACATGCAAGACATCGACATGTCCTCTAAAGTTTGAATTGTCACCTTTGGGCCAAGCCCCCATTTGAGATGATTTCTAAAAGTAAGAAGTAAGTTGGGTACCACAATTCAACATAATAAAAGTAGGCATACCATCCAGTCTAACTAACTTCAAATTATATAACTTGGCATTGTCTTCAATGTTGAGAGTAGTCTCAACCAATAAAAAGTGAGTCGACTTAGTTGCTCGATCAACAATAACCCAAATCGAATCAAATTATTTTTGGGTCCAAGGCAATGTAACCACAAAACTCATATTCGCCTCTTCCCACTTCCAAGTAGAAATTTTAATATCTTGACCCAAACCACCGGGTCTTTGGTGCTCTATTTTTACTTGTTGACAATTGGGACATTCGAACACAAATTTGGCTATATCCTTCTTCATACTGTGCCACTAGTACGCCTCTCTCAAATCCCAATGCATCTTAGTAGACCCCAGGTGGATAGAATAATGAGAGTTATGGACTTTACTCATAATCATCTCCCTAAGACCTTCAATGTTCGAAGTACACAATCGATCTTGGTATGGAGGCACACCAACTCCCCTTTGGGAGAAAATCCCTATCTTCTTTTCAGCAACCAACCTTTTCAACACAACCAATGACGGATCTAGATCTTACTTAGCCTTACCATTAACAACAAAACAAGATTTGGCTCCATTCTAAACACGAATACCACTATCATTAGAGTCAGCCAACCTAATATCCAATCTAGTCAAACGGTAAACATCTTTTGCTAACTCCTTCATTGCTTCATCAACTCCCGTCTAACCTCATATATAAGATCAACTACAACATCCTCCTTTCCTGAATTGCATTTGGAGACCAAAGTAACTCTTGCTATCTGATAGGGAAGGATGGAGACAGGAAATCTCAAGACATGTTTCATAGTACGATAAGAATCATGAAAAAGTGAAACATTTCCTAAAACGTCTTGTCACCTCTTACCCATAGATGTGGCACGCTTCACATCCACAAATAAGACTCTACTTGAAGCGGCATGTTGGAATCCGAGGACCATTTATAACTTTAGTGCTTCGATACCATCTCTACCATGACTTGGACCTAGGGTCTAAGAATGACATGGCGAATGGGAATCTGAGAGTCCCCAAACAAGCGTTAAAGTATCCAAAATTCACATTATCAATTTGAAAGCATATTCAAATAGTAAACACATAGTTTTAAGAGATGAAAAAGTAGGATTCACCCTATGGGGATATCATAAGGAAAGGGATCAACATGGATTTAAATAATATGTAGCACATAAAGACTAAGGGGGGCGGGCGGGTAAGCATGACTTACTCTATGGGGGAAATTCAGGATTTTATTAGGATCTTTCACATTTCCATATCAAAACATATATACTTATCATAATTCTCATAGTTAATCCACAATAGTCATATCTAATAGATAACCATAGTGATAAACTCCAAATTAACACATTGCATATATCCATACAAGAGTCTACAAGAAGTCCAATAATGCCTCTAGTCATGAGATGGGACGGGAGCCAAGACATGTCCAGGACTCATCCACAAAGTAAGAATAACATGAGCAAAAGCAACATAAGGTAGAGGAATGATGGCTTGTCCTTAGAGAATAGGACTTACCATAACAAATGTCTTAATTCCAATTTAGCGTTCAACGGTGTATGAAAGTAGTCTCTAGTCCCTACATGGTGAGATCATATAGGCAAAAGTATGCGTTAGTACATTTTAAGGTACTAAGTATGCGGGTTGCAATACATGTAATTTTCCAAAACTTACATATAATGTTAGATGGCAAGAGCACATAATATAAATGAGATATATATCAAACAATATAATATAACAAGATGCTATGAAATTCATGATGTATGAAGTGCAAATGATGCTCATATATATAGTGGGGATGTAGCCATTGTAATACCTCGTGAGATTACCGAAATACCCCAAGAATATAATCGTGCATATAAGTGTCTTCCCAAGATCTGATAGAAAATTTGAGACCAGATTTGCGATCAACGTGAAACATTAAGTGAGAAAATGGTCTCGACATAATTTTCCCAAAGACAGTGAGGGTGCACGCCCAACGCGCGACACACCTAGGACGCGGACCAACACTTATCTTTTTTTTCAAAATTTTTCTACGGGATTGAAAAATCGATAAAAATCAATCTATAAAAATCTATACATCAAATGCCCTTGATAAATGCATTTTATGTGTATTTTTCCTAGAAATCAGCTTTTTTAACATATTTTGAAAAAAGTCTCCAAAATAACACAGGTCTGCACCCCTAGCATAACGCGGATATAGTGTTACGGGGTGAAATTTTTATTTTTTATTTTGGGAAGGATATTTTGGAAAATTTCCAACCCCTCCCAAGTCCTATAAATGATTATTAGATTATTTTTCTACGAAATAAGAGTTTCTAAACCCATCTTTCAGTCTCCAAAGGTGAGAGTTTTAAGAGAGAGCAAGAGAAGAGAAGCTTGAGATCATAAAGGCTTGAGTCAAATTCTTGCAAGGATTCGTATTGTCTTCATCTCAGGAATATAAGGCTAAATTAAAAGCATGAGATTATTCTTCCATGTGTCCCACAGATGGTCTTAGAAGTGAGTTAAAAGTTCTTGACTCTACTTGCATGATTTCTTGATTATTTTCTTGAGAAATTATATTTATATCATAAACTTATTTTCTTGAAGTGAATATTTTCATGAGATATTGCATAAACCCTACTTAATATTTCATAAAGATTGCATGAATGAAGATAGAAATTGAGTCTAGAGCCTTGATTGAGATTATTTATAGAGATTGTAATTGTGAGCATGAAGGTGATAATAGATTGATAGAACTTGATAGCCCCTTGAGTCTCCATAAACAAACTCTAACGGTTTGTCTATTCAATCATCCTAAATGATTGTTCGAAGGCCTGAACTATTTATTGGGAAGTGGACTAATGAGATGTGAGAGTCCTTGTGAGGCTGACTTGAGATGAGATGATTGATGATGATTGTATGATGTTGATATTTATGAGCATGTTGAGTCCTAGGAGGAGTATTGAGCATCGAAAATGAGTAAGAGTGAGTCCCGCTCACGCTCATTAACTACGTGGCTAGCGTAGAAGAGGATTGGACTATGAGAAACGAATGTTTCCTTAGTCCTAAAAGAGGACTTGATGTTATTATAAACCCACAGATGTATGCCCTTCTACCCTGGCAAGGTACTGGGCGGATGCCGCAACGACATAGCTTCATTGTACCATCACCTGCTTATAAGTGATGGGTGTAGGTCTGAGGAACTCCTAGAAAGTTACCAAACTGAGTAATCTGAGTAAAGATGAGATAAGTTGAATTGATTTCCTTTGAGATGAGTCTCTCTAAGATGAGTCTATTTCGATTAATGAGTTGAGTGGTTGATGGGTCACTTATTTGCTCTTTAGTCTTGCTTTGGATAGAGATTTGACATGTTGATTATTACTATTCTTGATGTTTATTGTTGTTTCTATATTATTCTACCTATTTTGGTTTCCCTCAGCTATTTTACATATCAGTACATTCCACGTATTGACGTCCCCCTTTAGGTCTGCATCATTTCATAATGTAGATATATGATTTGGAGATGGTCAACAGGCGCATCATTGAGGATTTGAGACATTCAGCTGATTGGTGAGTCTCCCCTACTTCAAAGGATTCATTATATTTTTTTCATCCTGCCTTAGAGTTAGACACTTTTTGGTTTTATTTTGATTAAGGTAGCCGTGGATCTGTCATTGCCACCACCTAATAGTGATAGAGACTTCATAGACTCGAGTTGGATGTTGATATAAAATTGTGAGCTAGTTATTCCTACTAGCCTCTTTTATTATAATATTATTTTGAGACTAGATGATGATGTGCCTATTTATTCATTTATGTCTTCCACTGATAGGAAAATACATGCATGAATGAACGTGATGAGGCCAAGTGATTTGCTTGGGGACTACCAATAGTCTCTGAGTGTCGATTACGTCTAAGGTACCCTCGTAGAACGTGATAGCCATAACCAATATCTCAAACTCATGCGATCTATTACATGGATTTTCCCAATGTTGACCTCCCATTGAGTGAGAGAAGATTACTTGCCAAAGGTAATCTACACCTCACCTTATGACCCGGTCATTCGTAGTCATTTCAGAAGAATTTCTTATCAAAATATATCATATCATATCATAAATGAATAGCCATCCCTTATAACCTGGCCATTTTAGTGATGACTACCATTCCTATATTGGCACATAGTTCAAGAAAAAGAGTATGGACCATTGGGGATAGTCCATGTCGACATCTAATCCATTGGTGCTAGGTCATCATCCTACTAGAATATATACACTTGTAAAAGAGGCATAAGCTTTCAAATCATTTTCATGCATTCTTCTGCTTAAAGGCCAAACTACATTCATAACAATTCATACTTAGGCTCAAATGCCAAATCATATCTCATAGTCATAATACTCATGCATAGTGTCACAAACTTGGTCGTGATTCCAATGTAACGTGAGCCTAGCTAACTTATTTCTCTTAAGTTGCTAGTCAGCCTAACTCTTAACGCTTAGCAGAACTTTGAAAGACTAAGCTAAGGAACTTAGAACTTTGGAGGAACAAAGAAAGAAACTTTGTATTAAAGAACTCTTGAAGGCTTTACAATGCTTGGCTTAAGACGTGCTTTGCTTACTTGATACCTAACATGGAAATGACCCCTCTATTTATACTTACAACTTGGGGTCAAGGTAAAATTAATATTTATGTAATAAGCCCCTCAATATTTATATTTTAGTCCCTATTCTAAAAAACTCCAAACAACTCTAGAAAAGGCTAAAGTCTTCAAGACACATCTACAATGTTCTACATGGTTCTGGAACCTTCCAGGCCTTTCTTCTAAGATCTACACATATCTAGTGAATTCTAGAGAATTCCAGAGTCCTCCAAATGGTTGTGGACGTTTCTAAGGCATTTTTGGGGCAACATTTGAGCGGTTCATCACATTCTCCCCCACTCAATATGGCGATGTCCGGGGCGCATCCTTCTTCTATGCCTCGATCAGGTCCTAGTAGTCCCACAATATAAGCTCATCCTCCCAGCTTGCCTCACTATCGGGAGATCCCTTTCATTTTTCAAAGTACTCTATGTAGCTCGGATGAATCCCGCATCTTGGAATGGCTCGGTGTATAAAGATCTCTTTGACTTTTTATTCAGGCACTATAGTAATAGCTGTAGGTGCTCTCCTGGATTCACCTCGGCTTGGATCATCCTTGTCTTGATGGTATGGCTTCAGCAGGCTTATATGAAAAATAAGATGCATCTCCAAGTGTGAGGATAAAGTCAAGCCATAGGCTAGCTTTCCAACACGTTTCTCCATGGAAAATGGTCCTTTATAGTGCCTCACTAGACTTTTAATGCACCTTGGCAAACCTTCGTCTTTGATGAGGAAGGAGCTTCACCATAACTAAGTCGCCTTCCTCAAACTCCAAGTGTTACCTCTTAGCGTCGGCCCATTTCTTCATTTTCTGCGTGGCCTTTGCTAAGTATGCCCTTGCCAAGTTAAATTTCTCGTGCCATCCCTTGTCAAACTTGTACGATGTAGGATTTGGCCCTTTGTAACCAATGGCCATAGTTTGAGGCATCATTGCTTGTTGCCTCATTGCTAGATCGAATGGACTCGACCCAATCGACTCACTTTTCTGCAGGTTGTAGGAAAACTAGGCGATGTCCAGAAGCTTGTCCCAATCCTTTTGGTTGGCACTGACATAGTCCCTCAAGTATAACTCCAGCAAAGCATTCACCCTCTCGATTTGGCCTTCAGTCTCTGGGTGAAAGCTTGTAGAAAAGTTGAGCTCGAACCCCATGATTTTAAAGAGCTCCATCCGAAATCTCCCTGTGAAGCGTGTGTCTAGGTCGCTGACTATCGTCTTTGGTATGCCTAATATTTCGCCAGATATTTGAAGAATAACCCAATAGCATCCTTGGTATTAAACTTGGTTAGAACCGGTATGAATACTTTATATTTGCTGAATCTGTCCACGACCACCATGATATTGTTGTACCCTTTTGACTTCAGTAAAGTGTTGCTATATATGACAATGTCATCCAAGTATACCATCACAAACTTATCCAGGATCGGTTGTAGGACATGGTTGATGATTGTGCAAAATGTTGCTGGCATATTTTTGAGGCGAAAAGGCATCACCAGGAATTCATATGAATTGTACCTCATAATGCAAGTGGTCTTTGGCTTGTCCCCCTCGGCAATTCTTACTTGATTGTATCCGGATCGAAGACCTAACTTGGTAGACCACTGCGCTTGTCTAAGTTGGTTAAAGAGATCAGTAATGTGTGGGATCATGTAATTGTTCTTAACCATGATCTTGTTAAGCACCCGGTACTTGATGTATAACCAAAGAGATCCATCATGCTTCTTCTGGAATAGGACCAGGGCTCCATAGGGTGCTTTTGATGGACGAATATACCCTATGTCCATCAACTCCTTCAATTGCCTCCTTAATTCATCAAGATTTGGAGGCACCATACGGCATGGCAGTGTCATTAGCGGGGTGGCACTTGGTACCAACTCTATTTTGTGTTCCAACTCCCTCTTTGGTGGTAACCTCTTCGGCAACTCGGGCGGCATCACATCTTTAAATTTCTCCAAGACATAAGTAACTTCCTGGGGAAGATCTTTGGTTGGAGGAACGATTGTTTCTTTCTTCAAGGCTATGAGGTAGGTTGGCTCCTCCTTCTTTATGCCTTCGGCAAGTTACATAGCTGAGATCTACTTCTCTTAGAGTCGAGTTTCTCGCTCTAGTGGGACTAGATGAGTGTTACCTTCCTCAAAGATATACAATGAGTTTACAAAGGGGGTTAAGATGGCCTTGACTTAGTCCATGAACTCAATACCCAAGACAAATGGATAATCATCCATGGTTACAATGGAGAAGTCTATGTGGCCATTCTAATCCCCCAAGTTGACCTTTACATTTCGAGCAACTCCAAAGGTCTCAGTTAGTTAAGAATTGACTCTCTTAATCCAACCACATCTTTTTTTTGTAGTGGATGCCCATCCTCTTAGCTTCCTGCAAGGTGAGAAAGTAGTTGGTAGTTTCCGTGTCAACTAGTGCCTTGACAGTGTGCCCTTCGATCTTGGATTTTGCAAATAACCTTCCCTTCTTTTCATCCTTGGGCACCTCCACCTTTGTCTTGATCGCACTGAGGAGTCGTAGGGCCCCTATCTTCTCTCCTCCCGTTTGTGCTCCTCGATTAATGATGAGAGTTTGGATCTCTTGGGGAATTCCTTGCCTTATGTGGTCCTTCACAAAAGAAGCATTTTAGCGGGGTTCTCTCGCCAGCTTTATACTCCTTAGATCCCTTTGTCTTATCGGTCATCTCTTTGCCTCTATGTGGGTCTCCTAACTCTTTCCCTTGCTACCTTTATCCCTTGGTTTAGGCTTCTCCAGTTTTTGGAACTCGAAAAGGGATTCGGCAATGGAAATGGCAATGGTCAAGTCATGAGCCCCTTGTCTTTGGATTTTGAGTCTTTCCCACTATTGTAAACCATCCATGAAGGCAAAGAAATCTTCTTTATCAGGATAGTTGGAGAGTTCAAGAAGTTCCTCAATAAACTCCTTCACGTACTCCCATATACTTCCTTTATGCAATAGTCGCCTTAGTTTCCCTAGAGCCTCCTTTTTAACATTGCTGGGGTAGAACTACTTCTTGAGTTTGGCCTTGAATTTTGCCCAAGTGCCTATCGAGCAGGAGCCTCTTTTAATATCCCCCTATCTTCGCCTTCACTATACCATCACAGTGTCCTCGATTTAGAGACTATCCATATCAACTTTTAGTGCCTCATCAGTCAAGGCGAGTGCCCTGAAGTATTGTTCCATACTCTAGAGGATGTTATCTAGCTCTTTCGCATTTCATGAACATTTGAAAGACTTGGGTCGGGGAACATCTAATTTAGAAGGGGTCGTCCTTACCTGGACGTAGATGGACTTCCTTGGGCAAGAGCCTTATTGCACAAGCTCAACTTTTTCTCCGTGCTCTCCAGCTTATGCAAGATCTGCCCTAGGTCTTCCCGCGTTGAAGAAATCTCTACCTTGTGAGTCTCTTCCATTGCATTCACGCTGTCGAGACATTAGGCTAGGACTTGGTTCATGGTAGCTTTCATCTCCTCCCATAATCGGTCCATGTTTTGTTTGACCTCTTTGAACTTTTCCTCCCCATCGGTTATGGCCAGCTCTACCATGGCTAGCCGTGTCTCGAACCCCTCCATGGTTTCCCTCGACTGAGATCTCTGGCCTTTGGATTTCTTCTCGATTACCTTACTTTCTTGGCTAATCTCGCTTCCACCTTCCATCCCTCTTGATGTACCGACAGTTTCCAACCTCAGCTTTGATACCAATTGTCACAGACTTGGTCGTGATTCTAACATATTATGCGACCTAGCTAACTTTTGTCTCTTATGTTGCTAGTTAGCCTAACACTTGACGCTTAGTAGAACTTTGAAAGACTAAGCTAAGGAACTTTACGAAGGAACTTATAACTTTAGGGAAACAAAGAAAAAACTTTGTAATAAAGAACTCTTGAAGGTTTTACATTGTTTGGCTTAAGACTTGCTTTGCTTGCTTGATGTCAAACATGAAAATGACCCCCTCTATTTATACTTACAACTTGGTGTCAAAGTGAAATTAATATTTACATAAGAAGCCCCTCAATATTTATATTTTAGTCCCTATTCTAGAATTCTCCAAATAACTCTAGAGAAAAGGCTAAAGTCTTCAAGACACATCTATAATGTTCTACACAATTCTGGAACCTTCCTGGCCTTTCTTCCAAGATCCATATATTTTTAGTAAATTCTAGAGAATTCCATAGTCCTCCAGATGGCTGTGGACGTTTCTAAGGCATTTTTGGGAAAAAATTTGAGCAATTCGTCACAATAGGAATAGCTCATTCATACATACATTATGGTGCAAGCACCCATAATGCTCAAAGAGCTATTATCATAGATATGTATGTGATCAAATTCTTTCATAACCAATATCTTATCAGAATCATATCATAGAACATAATTGAGCTTAATCCACTTCATAATTTTCATAATAATCCAATGTCATGAATGCAAATGCTATGAATGATATAAGGAAAGCATGGATAATTAAGATTCAATCTAAAATCAACAATCCACATTTAAAATCATAACATAATCACTCATGCATAGACAAACCTTGAAAAGGGACATGCATAATCGTAATCTCATAAATTCAATGTAAATCGATCATCATAATAAGACTTAAGGTAACTTAAAATCATCAAATATATACAACCCATACATTAATTTAATTTAATAAATCAAAATCATGAAAACCCACATGCAAAGCAAGCTTAATTTCATAAAAAATTGCTTAAAAAGATTTGGGTCTCCTTGATTGGAAGGAATCAAGGATCAAATGCACATACCTAGACCAATTGAAGAAATTCCAAGAGAAGTTTGAAAGAGACTTGAATTTGTCTTGATTCCCAAGTTGAAAATCCTCAAGAGTTCTTAAGAGAAAATTTTGAGAGAGTTTAAAATGTGAGGAGTAAGTTTCGATTGTTAGGAATAGGGTTTAGGTCAAATTAAGATAGCTTATGAAGTCATAAAAAATCCTTAGGAGAAGCCACAATTACAAAAATACCATTAGAAGCAAAAATCATATTCTTTGCCAGGGGTCCGTGAAGAGGTATCATGGTCTGTACAAGGTTTCATAGACCGTGAAACCCACCCGTATAGCAATACTTAGGCAAATTTTAAAAAAACACTACACAGACGGGATTTAACAAAACGAGCATAACTTCTTCATCCGAACTCTAAATGAGGTGAAACCAAGTACGTTGGAAAGCTACTTCAAAGAGCTTTAATTTGAAAGGTCGTGGCCCACCCATTTTTTTATGCTAAGAGATATGACCCTTTAAAATTGACCCTTCTATCAGTAATCGTGAAAAAACTTAACCAATGGAATTCCTTTGAACTTGGCTTGATGTAGGAGGCCTATGATGACCTTAAACAACATAAATAGGCTTCAATTGAAGGTTTGAAAGTGAACTTAGCTTGAGCTTGAGGATCCCATACTTAGAATTTTTTTAGCCAAAAGTGAGTCATACAGTTGGGCCACACGAGCCGTGTGCCTTCACACGGTCCATGTGAAGTTGTCGTATCCCACTACTTACTCTAAACAATTGGTGTTCCAAGCTCAAGACCATCACACTGCCCTCCATACGGTCCATGAAGTGTCATATGGTCCATATGGGGTCCAAGTGTGATGTGCCTTAACCCGAAACTCCACTCCAAGGCTACACACCCAAAATTAAGGCTAAGTATTGTGACAATGGAGGCCACATGGCTCGTGTGACCTCATACTGACCGTGTGGTCTCCCTTGAGACGACACTTGATCCAAAGTTTGTCCAAAATGAAATTCTCAAGCTCCGATGAAGTCGTACAAAAAATCTGGGTCATTACAATTATATAAATGAGATTCAAAAATTATTTATTTTACATTAAATTGAATTATAATATACAAGCTCTATTTCATTTTAATTGAATTTATGGGATAATGCACATATATTAAAAAAAATATCAAAAGATAAAATTTACACCATACTTTTTACTATTACTCTTTATAAAATTATACATATATAATATAATTTATCTCCTAGAAAATTAAAAGTTCAATAAATGAAAGGACAAATATGAAAAAAGTTTCAAACATTTATTTGAACTTTGAACAATTCAAATATTTTGAATATTGAAAAAAATTTCAAAAATTCAATTAATTTAAAACGAAAAGAGGAGCAATCTAGAGATTATCGAAATTCAGTTTTCTTTCTTGATGGTCCAATTCAAATTTTATTTTTCTCAAAATTTCAAAAAAAACAAAATGTAATAATAAGCCTCTGTTTTTTAACCCAAGTATTGGCCTTGAGATTGCATCCACGTTTCCTTCACTTTTAGTACGACGTTCCTTTAGTTGCGTTACATATTTTTCAATGTCTCTCTTGTCCTATTCATTCAGTTTCAATGGCCGGCCTCTGTTTCCTCACCATTTTGTTTTATTCTATTTTCATCCTTTTTTGTAACTAAGTCTTTGGTGACACCCGTGCGTACATATGCAACACACATGCGATAAATATATTAACTAATGAAAAATGTAAAAGTATTATTACTTACCTCAAAAAATAAAAGTAAATTGTTTGCTCCTGCGTTGAATCCTTTGTGGAGGTAATACATTAACAAGTGTAAGTGCTATTTTATGAAGTATTCGAATAAAGATTAAAAATAAGAGAGAGAAAAATATTTTAATATATTTTAAAGATGTAATAATTATGTTTATGGAGTGTTTGAGTAGAAATAAGAATAAGATTTAAAAAAATACATTCTAAAGATATAGAGAATTATTTTAGTGGATTGTCCAAGTAGGGACGAAAATACGGGGAAAAAAATATTATTTGATACAAATTGAAGATGCGGAAGAATAATTTTGTGGAATAATACTTGATAAATGTGACAATCGAGAAAATGGCATTGTTGCTTTTTTGCTTCTATCAGAAAAAATTAATTAATAGATTTTATTTAAATGTGTTAGTGATTCCTATATATTTCTTTTTATAATTTAAGTCCTTTTATAAAATTTATTTAAGATTAAGAAGATCAAGGAGTAAACTTAAGCTAGCTTTGATAATAGATTTTATATCAAATTTAAAAAATTTATCTCAAAAATACTTTATGTTCCAAATAACAGTACAGATCATACTTTGAATTTTTGAAATTTTCAATCACAAAACATCAAGAGAAAAAATAAGTAAAATGCATGTCTCAGCACAATTTTTTTAATTCAAAATTTACTACTTCAAAACCTTAATTTTTCAAGCTTTACTTCAAAATAAATTACAATAAAACAGAAACTAAAATAAAAAGAGAGAAGTATTAAAAAAATCCTCAAATTTGTCACGAATTATTAGTTTTGTCCTTAAACTATTGATAGGCTTAAAAATACCCCTAACAAGCTTAAATACATCCTCGAACTTGACACGAATTATTAGTTTTGTACCTAGACTATTGATAGGCTTAAAAACACCTATCAACTTGCTGAACTGGGCTTAGATACACCCCTCCCGTATGTCACATAGCATAACAAGTGAATACAATTTATTTAAAATGCGTGAAAGGTTAAAAAAGACCACATCAACCTTATTTTTTTCTTAAAACAAAAAAAATTTCGTGCAACTTTTAATTACCAAACTACTAGAATACCCTTCTTCTCATTTAACGTTTCCTTCATTAATGGTGACTTCAAAACAATATGATTTTTTTCATTCTCATTTTTAATTGCTTGATTCTCTTTCTTTTCCTATTTTGTTTATGATTATTTTTGTCAATGTGGATGTTTGGCAATGTTAAAAATTTCATGGTCAGAATATGACAATCTCGTAAGAAGATTTTGGGATTGTAAAAATATGGCAGGTGAATGAAGCTCTACGAAATTTCAAATCAAAATTTAATAAGTTACAGAAACATGAAGTTGGGAGAGGAGGGGGATGTTTTTAAGCCTATCAATAGTTTAGGAACGAAACTAATAATTCATGCCAAGTTCAAGGGTGTATGTAAGCTTACTTCGCCAAGTTAAGAGATGTTTTTAAGCCTATCAATAGTTTATTGATGAAACTAATAATTCGTGCCAAGTTCGAAGGTGTATTTAAGCTTAGTTCGCCAAGTTGAGGGGTATTTTTAATCCTATCAATAGTTCAGAGACAAAATTAATAATTCATGACAATTCGAGGGTGTTTCTAATACTTCTCTCAAATAAAAATTGTCACTATTACTTTCATGTTAAGAAGAATCACCACACATGGGCTCTTTTTACTTATTATATTTGTTGTATATAAAAGTTGTGGAGATAATTATTTTGTTAGATGAAGTTTTGATTATTTTTTGAATTGTTTATGTTGTCACCTAATCTAATAATACGAATTAGATGAATTCTCACACATTCACATTCCCTTCTCAAACGGTCTAAAAAAATCATAAACTCACTAAAAATCATTTCCTTCCTCTCCTTCCTCCATTGAAACTTCTTGGATGTAAAACAATTTCAGTCTCGATTATTTATGAATTTCTTCCACAACTAACTTAGTTATTCATTCTATCAATTTGAAGTTGGAAGTGAAAATGCAAATGTTTTTCAGATGAAGAAGATCAGAGAGATGGATTGTGGGATTTAATTTGGTATGTCTTTATTTAGTATAGTGTGGGCAGGTTCGAGTTAAAAGAGGGAATCGGGTAACTTTAATTAAAATCTAGTAATATAATTTTAGTTGGTTTGGTGGAAATCATTTAATTGAGGAATATGTTTGTTAAATTTATTAATGATACGAATAAAAATAACTGATAGTATAATAAATGACAAAGTTAACTAATAAATTAAAGTACACGTTCTTTAGCCTTTTCCCATAGAAATAACATCATCATGCTAATCCATTTCTATAAAGAAATACTGTCTTACACTTCAATCAAAATATCAATATTAAGTCACCAACCCTTGACATGAGAGTCAAGTCTTTAATATCTTGGAAGCAATATACACACAAGAGGCTCTTTTTATTAATCCACATACCTATAAATAACTAGCCTAAATCGTTGCCCTCCTCATCCCAACACATACAAGTTCTCATCATATATATTTCAATACCAATTATATTACGTAATCAATGGCTTCTAGTTTGGAAAACTTCACACGATATATGATAATCATTGTGTTCCCAGCATTTTGTTTCATTTTGTTATGCCTGGCTTTGCTAGCACTACACTGCTACTTAAAGAAGAAGAAGAAGAACAAAACATCTTTGGTTGAAGAAACAGAAGTTAAACACATTGATGAGAACAGGAGAGTTAAGGAAAACATTGTTAAAGGGGCCCATGGTCGACCAGAGAGCGTAATGATATCAGTGGAGGGAGATTGTCATGTACATGATGACATTGTTAGGAAAAAGAAAGAGTTAGAAGCTCAAAACAACATGCAGGCTTCTTCTTCCAGTTAATTACAGCTAGTCATGTTGAGCATCAAGTTATGAATTCAATTATATAAACTAAAGACAAAGTATGAGAAAATTGCCATATCAAAATAAAGTAAACTGTGATATCAAAATATTGATTGTCTTTGTTTGTGTTAACTTGTCACTCGTGTAATAATAAATCTATAGTGATGATGATTTACACATGCGTACATTCTCTCTGTTGATCTTTATTAGTTTCTATGCTCCTAGCTTTACACAGCTAGTTAGAAGATCAGCTTGTTGAATTTTGGAAAATATACCTATATCGGTTGGGTGAAATATATATTCTCAAAAATAGTGTCTTTAATATGCTTCAAGCTGTAAAGAATTCTCTATAAATTCTACAACTAAATTTTTTCCATAAAATTTCAACAATTTCTGAAATATTTTACTCTTACGTACTTGAGAGTTTAATTTCATATTGTATTCTTCTTGAATATCCATAGTCGAGGGTGGATGTAATTAACCTTCAGCAATGAACAATTATATGTATAATGGCACGCAATTCTGTTTGCTGATCTAAACTTCTGAACAATTTTGACTTGCACAATAGATAATATATACATACTGTTTTTAGCAATGAGGTCCGGAAGATAAACTTTTACGACAAGACACATTATGACAAATAAGAGTTTTTTTCCCACTCTGATACAATGAGAAATTTGTGTTACAAAACATAATTTTTCTATCGAACTAGCTTGCTGGAAAACGTACATTGAGGATGTGTTTGGTTTTCAATTTTTAGTTTTGGCTTAAATATTTTAAAAAATATTTGTCAGATTAATTTATTTGTCTCAAATTTAAGTAAAACGACTTTCTTCCAAAAACTAAGGAAAATATTTTTCAAAATTTATCTTCAACGTAACCACATATTACAATGTTTTTTTCTTACCCTATCATGATAACCCCCTCTCCCCCCCTCTCCCAAAAAATTAAAATTTTAATTTTTTTAATATTTCATATATTGAATTATTTTTTGTAAACTCTAACTCTGCGCCAATCCACCTCACCCCCTTAAAAAAATTTAAAAGTTTATTTTTTATAAAAAAATATTTTAAAATTTCAAAAATAATTTACTCCATCTCTTACCCGACCCCTCCATCCCCCCTCCATCCCCACAAAAGAAATTTAAAATTTACTTTTAAAAAATAATTTTTTAAAGTAAATTTACCACTAGACATAGTGTCTACAAGCCTTTTATTAAAAATAAAAAATATCAATAGGAATAAGTACAACTAAGGGGCCTAGGCCTTATCTTACTAATCCTAATGAGGTAACTTGTAAGGACCCAGAATTTCCTAGCATATGTATGTCGTTTAAGGCTATTATGGGCCCCTACACAAGTCAAGTTCAAAAGTATTTCCGTTGGCTAAGTTCGACACAATTACCGGTAGAAGGATCAAATTTAAACAAGCATAACTTTTAGCACATTTGGAATTGGGTGGTCACAACATATCAAATAAAAGCCCTTTGAGTTAGCTATCCAATGCACTTGGTTTCACCTCATTTCGTGTTTGGATGAAGGAGTTATGACTGTCTTCGTGAGTCCCTCCCGTGTAGTGAAGCCCCACAGGCACCTATATGGGCAGTGGTGGCTTGTACAGGTCGTGCGAGGCATGTGAGGCTAGGAAAAGCCTTTTTTGGCCTAAGGCATGGGCCACGACCAGTGGATGGGTCTTGTGGCTTGCAAATGGTCGTGGGGTGAGGTCTGAAGGTAAGAAAGAGGGCTAAAGTAGGCGTTTGCGGGAGTTTTTTTGCCAAGTGTTGAGCCAGCCCCCTCACCATGACCCGTGGAATGGGGCATGACCCGTAGCCCTTGGCATGGAGCCTAGGCAATACTTTCCTGCACCATGTATGGTGCCATGAGCCCTCCACACGGGTCGTGAAGCTCTACACGACCCGTGGAGCCCTCCGTGGTCGCGACAAGATGTCTTTTTTCAATCAATTTTTAACTTTAATTTTTAGACTAAGTACCTTGTCACGGGCACTCCACACGACCTGTGGAGTACCACATGACCCATGGGACCTTCTGTGGGGCAACACTTTGCTAAATTTTCCATCCATTCACAAATGGTATTTTTGTAAATGCTAATTATTCTAATGACCCTTTCTGACTTCGGAAGCAATCTTAACCTTCCTAAAAGACCTAAATAATAATGCAAAAGATCAAACTCACTACTCTCATCTCGATCACACTCCCAAATCCTCTCAAGAGCCTCAATTAAGCTCCAATCCAATTTCAAGGAAACTCAAGAACAAGTTTGGATTCCAAGACCCACTTCCAAGCTTCCATTCTTCCCAAACTCAATTC
>JAOTQJ010000083.1:7255899-7271100 GCA_025642045.1 Solanum sejunctum
AAAAATCACCATGTGAATGCTAAGTGTGAAACCAAGGTAATTGTTGGCTGCCCACAATTGTCCAATGTTCACATTTGGCTAACAAGGCTGCCCAATTGTTGTTCACACTGCTGTCCAACACTTACATTGGTATCTCTACAACACTCTTATCTTATGGATATGTTAGACTTTAGCGGACCCAACATGCACTATATAAAACATTGTTGATCTTATAGTTGTTCCGCAGAACTTACCCTTCACTTTGGTAAGCATTGCTCCATTACATTACACCTCGATCACACTTCTCTATTTGAACCATCACATTTTAATTCTCTGAGTAACATCTTCATCTATCATTTTATTTTCTTGAAACAACGATCCTAGATGTCTAAATTGTTTATATTTTGGAACCACCTAGTTTACCTCAACTTTGCTTTCTCATGCAGACTAAACTTTCAGTGTATGTACTCGTAAGTCTTACTCCTCTTATCCTACCTTACTCAAAAGTGTTTATCCATAGTTCGAGGCTTCAAGCTTTGGTTGAGACCCTCAATAATTTCTTCAATTAACACAATACCTTCAGCAAATAGGATGCATCTTTTATGATCTATGCTAAAAACCCTTAAACATGCATTGAATACTCAACTCATGATGGTTTCTCATATTATGGACTAAATGTGGACACATAAAACTTGAGTACTGTAGGAACTTGATAAAAGGAAAATACTGAATAATACAACTGAACTACAACTACAGCTACTTAGGCTCACCTGTATACCCGAAACAGTAAAATATGGTATCTCAAATTTCACACATATAGGAGCTTTCCTTTCAGGAACTGCTTCTTCTGCTGTAATGCTGGGAAGTCTAAACTCTGCTCTCAACATATATTCCTGAAAACGAAATGAGAATTAGCATAAAAGAAATCTCAGTGAGAGAACAAACAGCAAAAATAACTGAGCAAAAACTTCAGCTATGACTAAGTGCATGCTTACCTTACCACCTGGAAAAGATTTTATCTTCCAAATCAACGCATCCTTTTCAGGTGCATAAGTAGATGATCCCATTGATGTACGAACATCTGGATTTGTTGCATCAGTTGGAATGGGCAACTCAATTTCAACATTAGTTGCAGTGCTGAAATTATCAAATAAACTCACAACTGAATCAGCACCACATGCAATATCATAATGCTCAACCAACCCCCGACAGACTAAATGATGCAGCTCCAATAAGGTGTGCAACATAGTGCAAATAGGCATACCTTCTCTCCTTGAACTGGCTTCGTGCTTTAACCAGAATTTCTACACGGCTCTTAGAATGTCTTTCCACTTGGGCTTCTACCCACAGAAGAGGCTTTACCTGAGAATAAGTGGTAGTAACACTTTAACCTATTGGATCAGTGAAGGTCCCAAAAAAATTCAGTCAGATAGAGAACACCAAACATTAATGTACCTGTGTACTGAGTCTATAGGTCATAACTTCGAAAGCCCCATCAGGAGGTATGAATGATATAGTACGACCATTCTCAAATTGAGCCAAGCGCACACACCTAAGTTGAAATAGAAGTAATAGAATGAGAGACGGGTGGGATAGGAAGGGAGAGGGGGGAATGAGATTGGTTGAGTGGGAGAGATATGGGTTACAACTTGAATGTGGTCAAGCTATACTGTAGCAAAGCCTTCAGATTTTTTCATTTTAAAAAGGGCAGCAAGGATTTTCCGGTTAAAAACTGAGGACCAACCACTCCCCCACTTGCTTACTCTATCGGCAGTTTTAAAAGATTACACTACATTTCCCAGAATAACATAATTTGTCCCCTAATCCAACACCCACGTTAGGCCAATTCTTGCGTAAAGGATATATGCAAAAAAGATGTTATAGTGCACAACAAAAATTAGTAGTTGCATCACATACTGATGAAACTTGATATCATCTAGATCAATAGCTTTCCCCTTCGCATTACGTCCTTGTGCTTCCAGCAATACTCTATCGTTAAGACCAAGTTTACACTCCGGCATACCACTGCAAGAGAAAAATCATTATGGCTTTAGACCAGTACCACTCATCGATTAAATGGCTGGGTAAAGAACAAGATCTCAAAATTTAGACTAAAGAAAAGTAATATGGTGGCATTTTGTGTCTGGTTTACATTTAGCAGGAATTGAATTGCATTTAAACTAGTGAAAATCTAATGGGAGATCAAAAGGTATGCAGACCTTGTGTCAACATTTAAATCCTAGAC
This sequence comes from Solanum sejunctum, assembly GCA_025642045.1. Classification (NCBI taxonomy): domain Eukaryota; kingdom Viridiplantae; phylum Streptophyta; class Magnoliopsida; order Solanales; family Solanaceae; genus Solanum; species Solanum sejunctum. Next base: position 7,258,124 of record JAOTQJ010000083.1, read on the forward strand.
ATTTTACATAGTCAGGCACTAGTGATGCTAGTATAGGGGCAGCTCATTAGAAAAATGAGGAGGAAATGCAGCAAGAAGAAAGAACACCATCAACTCAACTGTGTAGATCTAAATTGAAAGGGTCAGACAACATGGTTACATGTAAATATGAGTCTTACTGATGAAGAATCATAATCAGTATAGACCATTTTCACACTGCTAGAAATAGTTCAAAGCACATAAAAAATATTTAAGATCAGACAGGACAGCATTAGAAACATTCCATAGGTTTTAGGCTTTATCTTGGCTTCAGAATAAACTGCTTTAAAATCTTCAGGAAAGGGCCACTAATCTCAACTTTCACTAAAGTACCAACAGGATTTTAAGAACGCTTCTGAAGTATAATTTCATAAACAAGAACCACTCCAACAAATGTCCCCATGGTTAACAGAGTTCTTACAATCATCAACCTTTTATACAACAGGGTCAAGCCATTTGTGTTAAGATAATTACTCCGTTTAACATATTAATGGCCAAAAGTCTGTCAGCAAAGCCATATATGCTGGTGACACAGGACACTGTTGCTCTACATCATACGATATTAACTGTACCTACCTGTATTTACTGTTCCCAGCTGATGTTCCAAGCTCAAAATCAGCTCCAAAGTTCTCATTTTTCCACCTTAGTAGATTGGAATTTTCTTTGTTGAAGTATAACTTTAACGATTATATAAGCTAAATACAATGAAGAGAGAACGGCTGCTTCATTCTATGAAGCAGCTAACCTTGCCAACAATTACTTCTGATCATACACCTACTTTTACAATGTGGGAATGGGAAGTAATTAATATCTACTTCAAATTTTAAATTGGTGGCTCAAGAAGGAAGGCTTTGAAGAAATGAAATGATTGGTGGATAGTTTCCTTCATTTGCAGTTCAGGGGAGGCCTGACTTCATTCTGTAAAAAAATAAAAAAAAGAACAACAAAGTTGAAATCGAAAGAGTGAAACAACGAAGCTGCTGGAAACTATGAAGTAAGAAATGTGATTGTTGAGAAGGGTTGAAGCTACCGATAGATACATGGAGGTAAGAGATTTAACTGATAAAGAGATGGTGGAAAAAGCAAACATACTGATGGAAATGAAAGATATTACCAAGGCAGAGGAGATTTCTAGGATACAAGTCCAGGTGCTTACGGTTAAAACAAGGAGATAGAAACAATTTTTTTCAGAAATAGCCTATGCCAACCAACAATACAACCGCATTGACAAATAGATGTGGAGGGGTAACCAAGAAAGAACCAGAGGAAATTGAAAGGGAGGTTTTTGACTTTTATGAAAAACTTTATGGGGAGAACAAGAGTTGGGGATAAATATGAAAGGTTAACCAAAAGTGACTGCAGAAGAAAATGTCTGGCTACAAACACCTTTTAATGAAGAAAGCTCTTGCTGTTATAAAATAATATGCTTGTGACAAAACTACGAGGCCGGACGGGTACACAACAATTTTCCTCCAAAAATGTTCATTTAGGATCAGAGATGTCATGAGGACAACTGACTATTTTCACCATCAGGAAAGGTTTGGAAAAGAGTTCCAATGCTACTTACATTTCTCAATTCCCAAGAAGAAGGGAGACAGGGAATTGAATGATTTTTAGACCAACAACGACATACCCAGTGAAATTGAAGGATTTTAGACCAAACGGTTTAATTGGGATCTTCTACAAGATAACAGCTAAATTGCTCAGGGAAAGGTTGAAAGAGTTGTACCAAAGCTTATTTCCAACTCTCAGATGGCCTTTTTGAAAGGGAGACAGATTATGGATGCGGCACTCATTACAAATGAATGCATTGCTTCCAGACAAAGGGAGAAAAATACAGGTATCATGTGCAAGCTTGACATTGAGAAGGCATATGATCTTGTTAATTGGGCTTTCCTTTTAGACATACTTACAGCTTGTTTGAATGGAGGTTTGCCATGGTTTCATAATGTATGATACTGTATGGTATGGTATGATATCGTACAGTTCATTACCATACAATCTTTGGATAGACTGTATGGGTTGCTACTGTTTAATGATAATTTATTGTTTGATTTGACTATATGGTACTGTATCATAACTTATAAATTTACAAAAATATCCTTAATTATGATAAATATTAAATTTATCAATATTTTTTTAATAATTTTTTAAAAATGAATACATAGAATCAAGTAGAGAGACATACAAGTTAATATATCTCTAATCCATACAAACTACATAAGAAAATAAAAAAATAAGAACTTTAAAAAAAACGAACCTAAAAAAATAGACTAAAACGTGAAAGAAAAGACAGGAAGCAGAAAAGAAGTTTCAAAAGTTGATGCAGAGAGAAATAAGTAATACAAGAACAATACATATATTAGGGTAAAATTTAATAAAGAATAAAGGAGAATAAAGGATAAATTAGAATTATTTAAATTTAAATAAGGGTATAATTGGGAAAAGGAAAAGGAGAACCATGGGATACCACCAAATTGGTGGTTTCAAAAAGTGACGGTTTTCATGGTTACAAAACCATGAAACCAAACCATGTCATACTATATAATTAATGAGACAATCAAAACAAACATCGTTCTCTTAATAACAAATACCATACCATACCATGAAAAATCACCATCCAAACAAGCTGTTAAAGACATGGGGTTTGATAGGAAGTCGCAGAATGGATTTAGTACTACAACACAGTCAGATTCTCAGTTCTCAGTAATGGCTCTCCACAGAATTGCTTTATTATCCAAAAGGGTATCAGGCAAGGAGACCCAATTTTTGTCCCTTTTATTCTTGCAGGTGAGCTTCTCCTAAACAAATTGCTTAACTTCGCTGTAAATCAGAGTTGGATCAGAGGTCCCAAAGTAAGCAGTGGGTCACACAATTACCTGTCTATGACAATACTATTATCTTTTGAGGTGAGGCAACTTAGTCACATGAGATTGATCCTGAAAGTCTTTGAAGTTGTATCAAGTTGGCACTCAATTGGTTGAAAAGTAGACTTCTCCCAGTTAATCAAGCTCAAAATTTACAGGTTCTAGAAACAGTTTTGGGGTGGAATACTGATAGCCTTCCTTGCTATTCATTTGGGCTTACCTTTGGGGGTAAAACATAAATCATCTTCCATTTGGCATGGTGTGAATGAAAAGAGACTCTCTGATTGGAAGAATCAATACCTTTCATTTGGAAGTCACTTGATCCTAATTAATAGTGATTTGGATTCCATTGCCACATTCACTATGTTTTGGTTTCCAGAGGTATGAAGGTGGAGAAAAGGTTAGACAAATTGAGAAGAGATTTCTTTCGGTAAACTAATAAGGCAAAAAGACCTTTAACTTAGTCAAATGGGAGAGTGTGATTCTGAAGAAAGAGGATAAAGGAATAGGTATCAAGAATTGAAGGGTGTAAAATATCAGTCTCTTGATGAAATGGCTATGGAGATTCAACTTTGAAGGTAATGCTTAATGGAGGAAGGGAAGTTAGAACAGAGAAAAATGGCCTCTTGAATGAGTGGTTCTTTAATATGGGCTGCCCACAAAAAGGAGTAAGTATCTGGAGAAATATCAAGGCTCTATGGCCTACATTCTCAACTAAAGTTGGTATCAAAATGAGCATGGCAGAAAAGTCTCTTTCTGGAAGGACACCTAGATTCAGCATTCCCCTATCAAAAATCAATTTCCTATCTTTTTAATATAATATGAGATACAAACCCTCATTGTACCACAAAGTGATGAAGGAGACAACTGGAACATACTTCTAAGAAAGCATCTAAATGACTGGAAAAGAAGATTTCCGTAGAATTTGTTGGTCTTCTAACTTCATTTAAAGAGCTTAACAACAGGGGAGGATAGCATGATATGGAAGGGGCAAAGACATGGTCTTTTCACAGTGAAGTCCTGTTACTCTTTGCTAATCAGGAACCAATAAACGCATGCCCCATGGAAACAGGTCTGGAACTCCAAAGCACCTGGAAGTAATGTGCTTTGTGTGGTTAGTGAACAGAGAAGCTGCTTCTTCCCAGATAATCTATAAAGGAGGGGCAACCAACTAGTCAATAGATGTTATTTGTGTGCAAAGGAAGAAAAATCTGGTAACCATTATTTCCTTCATGTTCTTTCACTTTATAGATATGGTAGATGTTCATTATTATTTAGGCCTTAAATATTGAACTCTGATTTATTTAGGCCTTAAATATTGAACTCTGATTTGATGTTCTGTTGGCATAAAAAGTGCCAATTTAAGAGATTTAAGAAGAATTGAACCTACACCTGCCCATACTTGGTGGTGCATTTGGAGAGAAAGGGACAATAAAAGTTCTGAAGGCTGCAACAACTCCATTCTGGAGAACAAAATGGACTGTCTGCTTTTGGTTTCTTTTTGGTGTAAGATGGAGTAGGTAGATTATGTTGAACCCCTGCTACCGATGATAGAAACTTTTGAATACTTCAGTTCTTCCATGGGGGTTACTTTTCTTTTCCCATATATTTTTCTCCCCTTCCCTTCTTGTTTAGAATTCGGATATAATCTCAACGCTATCTTAGTGTTATTTTGTCGTGTAGGAAATCAACAACACTTACCATTTCAAGAAAAAACAATGCAAAAGTTGTTTTAAAACCAGTATGCGACTTTCATAGTATTGATAGCCCAAGCCTCACATCAAAACCCAGACTGATTCGTTATATTGGTCAACAGACAGGGTAAGGAATGAAGGATAGGAGTCCAGATGAGGATAATATTAAGATCTGAAGGTCACCAAGAACAATCAAGTACAATGTTAAACTAGAACAGACAAAATCAGTGATTACACTAGGGGTGTGGGGGACTACATAGGTGAGGGTGAGGGTGAGGGTGGGGTGTGTTGGAGCCTTGGAGGGTGTGCCGGTATGGAGGACACAATCAATGTGAATGCCACCTGCGGAACTTGTTTTTCCTACTTCTAGAGGAGTCATTTTCCTCAATTTGTAAGGAACTTGTTTTCCTAAAGAAGATCTTATCTAAAAAAGTTAACCAACCAAACATGAGGAAATTGAAAAACATTTTCTCGAAAATGTTTTCCTCCATACAAAACACACTTTAGAACACTACTGGTTATGATGGCGAGCAGAAGCCAGTACAAAACTTGATTCTTGTGGTGATTCTCAGGGAGACAAGTAAGCAATTGATGATAGAACTTTTTAGGCTTGATAGGATAAAGATTGAATACAAATTTGAATTTTTTTAATTACCATGCGAAGAAGGCAAAAGTCAAAAATCCTTTACCACCTATAGACATGAAATAGATGTTTATCACCCAGTCCATACTGGGGAATAATATACTGACATTTCAGTTTCACTGATACAAGTACCAATATGCAAAGAGAGTGACACATACATACATAAATACAGTTATATCTAGGAGAAATGCAAACCTCAAGTATGTCCGCATCTTCAATGCACCAACAACATCCGACCTCACTATTTGCCCATTGCTATTAACAAGTATATTAACACTCTCCACAACATCCAAAAATACCTGAAAGAAAAACAAAATTCAATATAGGCTACTACAAGAAGCTGTCTATCAAATAAAATATAAAACTTACTTCATTCTTCTTGTATTGGATCCCTTCACTGCGCCAGGACACAGCATTTGTAACTGCCATTGGAGGCCTTTGTGTAACCTCCATTCTATATGCATCAGTTTTTATAAACTCACTAAGAATTTTTGCTTCAGTATACTGAGGATAACCAAAATCCATCATTTCGTCAAGTAACTCATACTGCACAAGACAACATAATTCTAGTCACAGCCAGTATTAATAATTATTTTCCAATCACATACTTCTTTTTTTAAAAGAATAAATGTTCCTTGTACCACTACAACAAAATTATCTCGTAGGGATTCTTCTTCTAGCTCTTCAAAGTAATGCTTAAAGACCTGACAGCAAACCAAATACAAAGAAATTAATATTCTCCCATCTACTCAACAAATAAATTCATCTCAAAGCATGAAAGAAACATAATAAGAGCACATAACTTTAAAATACTAGTGAACCAAGTAGATAATTTCTGTGTAATGACACAGTTAGTTTGTTAGAGATAGTTAAAAGGGCCATGTGACTGGCACGGATGTTGGTCAGGGAGGTGGGTTGAAGAACACTTACACAGGCTCTATAAATGTATTAGTGCGCCTGTGCAAGGTAATTCATTTTGGCTTGATAATAAAAATCTCTTCTCATTTCTTCTCTTCTTTGTAAAGGTTCATTTACCAGAAGTTCAAATCTGCTGATTCAATTTACTTGCATGCATAGAAATTGAACGAGTTGCTTAATGTCATTTTCAAGATGGAGAAGATGCCCAAATCATGGAGATGGAGTATGATGATTCTGTTGTACAAGAGTTACTACAAGGTATCAAGCTGCTAAGCCACACTATGAAGGTCTCAGAGAGAGTGGTAGAGATGAGGGTGAGGAGGGTCATGACTATTTTTGAGAGATAACCGGATTTATGCCAAGACGCTCGACTACAAAAGTCATTTGCTTCGTAAGGATATTGGAACAGTATAGGGAGAGGAAGAAAAGCTTACACAGTGATCATCGACACCAAAAAAAGTGTATAGGGAGGTTTTATGGAGGTGCTTGGAGGCTTAAGTGTATCAATGGCATACACCAGGTCAATTAAGAACCCAAACAATGGAGTCAAGACTCGAGTGAGGACAATGGGAGGAGACTCAGAACACTTCCTCATGATGATAGGGTTGCACCGAGGATCAAGCTTTAACCCCCTTTAATATGAACCTTGGTGATGGATGTATTGACATGGCATATTAAAGGTGAGATGTCATGGTGTATGTTTTTTGTGGATGACCTAGTTTTGATTGACGAGACTCGCGACTGAGTTAATGCTAAGTTGGAGGTGTGGAGACAGATCCTAAATTCTAAAGGGCTTAGATGGAGCAGAACAAAGACTGAATACTTGGAGTGCAAGTTCAGTGAGGTGACACATGAGGCTGACGTGGAAATGAGGCTTAATACACAGAACATCCAAAAGAGAGGCAGTTTCAAGTGTGTTGGGTCTATTATCCAGAAAAATAAAGAGATTGACGAGGATGTCACTCACTGGATTGGTGCGAGGGATGAAATGGAGGCTCGCATTTGAAGTCTTGTGTAATAAGAAGATGTCACATAAACTTAAAAGTGGTGGTTAGACCGGCTATGTTGTATGGGCAGAATTTTGATCACTCAAGAACTCTCCCATTACAAAAAAATAAAAGTGGCGGAGATACGATGTTGCAATGGATGTGTGGGCATACAAAGAGAGGTAAGATTAAAAATGAGGATATCTAAAACAAGGCGGGATTGACTTCAACGGTAGACAAGATGGAGGAAGAAAGGTTGAGATCGTTCGAAGGCATGAAGAGGAGATGCGTGAATATCCTAGTGTAGAGGTGTGAGAGGTTGTCTATGAATGGATTTAGGAAAGGTAGAGATAGAGCAGAGAAATATTACAGAAAAACAATTAGACAAAACATGGTGCTATTGCAGCATACCAGAAACATCACCTTAGATAGGAAGGTGTGAAAGACACGAATTAGGATAGAAGGATTAGTAAGTAATAGTGCATCCATACTAGTAGCTAGGAGTGCATTGTCTGCTGCCTTTACTAGTAGTCGTAATACTACTCTTGTAGTTTCTTGTTCTTCGACTTCTATTATTTTCTGTTGTTATGTGTAGTTCAATTATAGTATACTGTTGTTTTTTTACTATCTATTGTCCCTTGAAACTACAATACCTCTCTTTTGGATGACAGGGGTAGTTTCAAGTACCAAGGTGCCATCACAACCCTCAGATGTTGGATCATGACAATTGGTTGGGTGGGTTGGCGGGTTAGAGAGCACTTTAATAGGCTCTGTAAATGTATCAGTGAAGGTAATTCATTTTGGCGCAGATAATTAAAATTTAATCTTCTGCTGATTAAATTTATTTCCATGCATAAAAATTGAGCCAAATCAAGTGAAGTTAATGAATGCCAATGTCACTTACATCAACAACCCGGTGTAAAAACAGAAGAATACTAGCAGCATTACAATTTTGCCTTGATGCAGCCATGAGGTATACATTGTTGTGCTGTATAAACATATATGTCACGTCATTATCATATGCAACAGGATCTTGAGGGTCACCCTGCAAATGATCAAATTCAAGCACCTAAATTAGTCAGGAAAGTAGACTGAAAAAGTAAACTCTATCTTCTCCAACTAAGTGTTCATAGTAAGTTGTCTACAAAAGAACTATAACTTCCTAACCTGTTTTTCTTTTCGCAACTTTTTCATCATTTAGAAAAGAGGCATCTCTAAATAAGAGAATATAATGGAAAGCCATTCACAAACCATGCTTGCACAATAACTCAGTTGAAGCTTCAAAGAACATATTTACCAAACTACAAGATTTCAAACGTACTAAACCACTTATTTCTTTCATTTTATACTATTTAGCAATGCAGCATTTCCACTAAAGGCATTGACTTGGATAATGTCTATTTAGCTTTGAAATGCAGCATCTCCAGTAAAAGCAATAATTTGGATAATTCTACTCTCGGCAGACAAACTTACATTTCCATACAACCATCTGTATATGTGTGAAAGTTAAATAGAACTGGTATAAATTAAGAGAACCGAAGAAACTACTTCAAGCGAGCAGTGGCATTTGTTTCTAAAGCCAGTTAGAACTCCGAACCACCTGAGTCTTTTACATCCTGGATCTGCCTTTACTTGCTGTGTATCTTTCGTCACAGTCAAAAATCTGCAGACATTTCGACATAAAAATCTGGAGAGAATTGAAAAAGAGCAAGAGAAAACCTCTTTCTCAAGGAGCTTGGAGAAAAATCGTTCGGCCTGGACGGAGGAGACATCACCACGGAAATCACGCCAAACCAGTACCCGGCCTTTGATGTCAAGGAGGAACAGCGCCGACGCCGCCCCTGCCATGTGTTGTCACAGATCGCGAATCAGAATCGGCGTACAGAGATCTAAAAGGTGATTGAGAATTGATTTGTAGTTTGTTATGGTTGAGGGGAATATTGTTTCAGGATTTGAAGATGGATTTTCCAATCAATTGGCTGAATTTGTCACATTGATTCATTGTTGAATTGCAAGTGAACTCATTTCTCTGTTTTGTGCAGGACAATATCCAAATGTACCTCCGATCAAGTTATTACTATGTTTCCATGCGCGAGCCTGTGGACCTTCCATGGACATAAAAGCCCCAAAATTCAATTCACGATACCTTGCTAGTATTTGGCCATTGTTCCCAAATATTTTTGGCAAGTGAATTTTGGGTAAAGTTATATGGTAAATTTAGTTATAATTTATTTTAAATGATAATTAACTTTTTAGGAGAAATATAGTTTATATTTACAAGTTTCAAAAGCTATTAAAAATATATATAAATTTGTTGTTATGAAGAATTTTTTACCAAATTAAGCTATTATTTAAATCAATTCATCAAAATGATACGTTTTTTTAAAATCTTACAAAATTAGTATAAACGTATTTGGTAGTAACATTTTAGGCTAACGGGAAAACTGACAGTATTAATGAATAAATGTTACTGTGAGTAACGTATTATAAATAAAACGTTACTCACAAGTACATATTAGTCTTAAAATATTATCCACAATAACATTTTAAGAGGGCATTTGGTGTAAGGGATAAGTAAAAATAATCCCAAGATAAAATTTTAGTGATACATAAATAGTTGTTTGGTTGGCAAATGGGGGATAACTTATCCCTTCACTATAAGTCATCCTCTCTAATAGATGGTATAATAATCTCATCACAATTTGTGATGGGCTAAATTTATAAAATGACAAAATTAGTCTTCTCTTTTATCACTTTTTGACTTGTCCGCTTAGCTTGGTAGAGGTTCTCTTTTCACTACACTTGCAGTAACAAAAATCCATTTCATCTTTATGCATCCCAAGTTTTCAACCTTCCATTGTTGATTGAAGCTACATATAGGTGAGGGTAATTGAAGAATATCTTTATCAGTAGCCTTCAATTTTCAATTTTCTAGTAGGTTAATTTTCTCTAATCAAAATATATATTTCTTTTCTTCTTTTTTTCTATATTATTTACAGTTCTTTATTGTATAGTTTGGATACACTCATCTTTTCTACTTAACTGCAGCATACATAGCTCTTTTCTTAATATGATATTCTAGGGTTTTTGTAAATTTTGTTTAGCATATAATTGGGGAATGTGACAGTGATTCAAGCTCCATATGTATTGCTTGAATATGTAACCAAGATGAAATTTGTGAAATAGGTACTAGCTTTATGTGAAAGTTTTTAGTTTTAGCTTCTTCCCCAATTCTTTTTTTTTTTTTGAAAATTTTATTTTTTCTTTATGTGCTTGAAAGTATGAAGTTGTCCTCATTTGTTCTTTCTAGTTGATTTTTTTTTGTATTAACTCTTTTTAATTTTTTCTGAAAAAAATTAGGTTTACTTATGGATCATCAACTACAGTCCGATATTGAATATTTTATCATCTTTGAGGAGATATTGTATCCATAATTTCTTGTTATGTGTATTTTTTTATGGTTATTCATGGTCTTTCTATACGAAGAAATAGACGTGTGGTTAGGTACCTCATGAGTAGTCGAGCTCCTAAAATTATATGTCATTTAAATTATATCATACAAGATAGTGACACAAGTTGTATTGATAAGTTAAGGATGGATAGAAATTCTTTTCACACTTTAGTTCTCTTAACTAAAGGAGTTGGAGGCTTGACTGATAGCAAATATATGTTAAGTAGTGAAAGTTAGCAATGTTTTTAAATATTTTGACTCATCATGAGAAGAATAGATCCATTAAGGTTGATTATGTTAGACCGGGTTGAAGTGTAAGTCAAGCTTTCAATGAATGCTTGAGAGCTATTCTCAAACTAGCTCCATTATTACTTGTTAATCTCAAATCGGTGCTTGAAGATGAGCTTGACGATCGATGGAGTTGGTTTAAGGTATATACACTTTCAATTGAGTATCTATTAATGATCATTTAAAAGTAAAATAAATATAATCTTATCAAAAAGAATTTAATAGTTTGAGATAATATTGTAATTTTTTTATAGGGATGTCTAGGTGCATTGGATGGTATTTACATTTCAATTAGAGTTTCATTTAAAGACAAATCAAGGTATAGGACAAGAAAGGGAGAAATAGCAACTAATGTATTGGGTGTTTGTGATAGAAATCTCAATTTTGCTTATGTATTACCGAGTTGGAAAGGATCAGCGGTTGATGGCTGTGTACTAAGAAATGTTATAGCAAGAACAAATGATTTGAAAATTCCCGAGGGTAATGCTATACATATACTCATGTTAATATATCACAAAAAATAATGTTATATTAAAAGTAACTAATTTTTTATTTATATTATAGGTAATTATTATTTGTGTGATGAAGGATATACAAATGGAAATGATTTTCTTTCACCATATAAAGGATATAGATATTGGTTAAGGGATTGGCAAGGTGACAATCCACCACCCCAATGTCGAGAAGAGCTTTTCAATATGAAACATGCTAGAGCTCGTAATCTTATTGAAAGGGCATTTGGTCTCTTGAAAAGACGTCATGGTATTCAGTTAAGATTCATAACAGGATCATAATTGCTTGTTGTTTAATACATAAATTTATTAGAAAAGAGATAAAAATGGACCCTTTAGACATCGATATGGAAGAACACGTAGAATATCCACATGATAACATTGATGTTGTTGAATTATCTGAGGAGTGGACCACATGGAGGGATGAGTTAGCTCAATCAATGTGGAATGCGAGCAATGAGTTGATCTTTTTTTATTATTTTATAGTAGTAATATGTTTTATGTTGCATTTGGAGTGTGTTTCTCCTTAGCTTTTGTTATTATTGTAAGGTGTATCAACTTTTTCTTTTTTTGTGATGTAAGAAACAATTACTTACATTAATTTGTTAAAGCTATTGTATGTTTAATTTAATTCCTTTTCATGATGTGTTAGTAGTTCATGTTTTTAATTTTTATTTGTGGAGTGTATGAATATTTTTTACATGATGCTACCTAATGATTTGGATATACATTTTTCTTCTTTACAATAGTAATTAATACTAATGATGATTTATTTTAGAAGATTATACAGACAAAATGGATAGTCAAAAATCTGTAATGAATCCACCAAAAAGATCAAGACGATCAACACCTTCAACCCGAAGAACATGGACTCCTCCTGAAGAGAGCTCTCTTATAAATGACTTGAAAGAGTTATGTGTTAATGGTTGGAGAGCCGATAATAGAACCTTTGGGCCAGGATATCTAATAGAGTTGGTGTCACAGCCCAACCCCGGGGCCATGACTCGTGTCGATTAGGCACTTAAACCAATATTAACTCGCAAAACTGCAACTTAAAGTCTAAGAATTCTACTGAAATTTCGGCAGAGTTTTCTCTGTTTTTATTAACTAACTGCACCTGCAAAGAAAATCCAGCAGCAACCCAGACAACAATACAAAGATGTAGCCATTTATACATATACATAAATGCGGGCCGACAAGGTCTCCGCTGCGGTCCTGCCGCCTAATAATCAAGTCATACATAGAGTAATGTGGTCTCGACGCCTGATCATGTATCAAATACATATACTATACCATGTGTTCAAATATATCTCACATACCCACTACCCACTAGTATCCACAGATCTCTAGACATATATGCTGAACCATACGTGCATAAACATAACACAATTACAGAATGTGTGAACATGAGAAGCTACCAATAACTGGCTCTTGAAACAAAGAGGGGCACTGCAGCTGAAACCGGAGATCCTAGACAAAAGGGTTTCGCACCTGCTCGTCGGTACCTGAGGGCATGAACGCAGCCCCCCCCAGAAGGAAGGGGTCAGTACGACAGACGTACCGAATATGTAAAGTGGTAAAAGCAGACATGAATGATAAA
>JAOTQJ010000083.1:7271200-7310217 GCA_025642045.1 Solanum sejunctum
TACGTAACGCCTGTATTTCACTTATACTATATCCATCACATGACGTGACTACAGGGACGGCGATACGTAACGCCTGTGTTTCACTTATATTACATCTACCCCATGAAGTGACTACAGGGACGGCGATACATAACGCCTGTATCTCACCTCCAATACAGATGGGGCTTGTGATAGGAAATTTCAGTTATTTGCATCTTCCCAGAGTCGTGTACTGCATGGAGCGCATTCAGGGGCCGCCATCGTTCCAGTGGACTATGCATTATTTTTGGTGTTGTAAAAGACTAAGTATTTTCATGTAGACATGAAGGTTTGGCTTCTATACTTCCCTATTTTGATTATTAGTTTCACTCATATATTGTGCTTCTGCTTTACATTCTTGGTACGTATTTTGTACTGACCCCCTCCTCCGAGGGCTGCGTTTCATGCCCGCAGGTACAGCCGAACAGGTGAGAGAGCCTTCCACCTAGGATATCTCCCCACCATCGTCGCACTCCTTCGCTCTAGGAGCACTTCTTTGGTATATGTACTAGTATTTATGGTTTCTTGTGCTGTAACCTCTTTGATGTATTCGAGGGCCTGACGGGGTCCTGTCCCATCAAATGTTATAACCTTTCTGTATAGAGGTCCGTGGATACTAGTGGGTAGTGGATACTTGAGCGCAGGGTCTAAAACTTGTTTTGATACTTGATCAGGCGGCGGGACCGCATTATTCTATGTATGTCTTATTACTAGGCGGCAGGACCGCAGCGGAGACCTTGTCGGCCCGCTTCAGTTGTATCTTTATGTATATTTGTGCTGTATGTATTTTCTGGGAGCTGCTGCAGGTGAGGATAGGGTCTAAAAATAGAGGAAACTCTGCCAAATTTTCAGTAGATTTTTAAGACTTTAAGTTATGGTTTCTGCGGATGAATGTTGGTTTAAGTGCCTAATCGGTACAAGTCATGGCCCCGGGGTTGGGCCGTGACACTCAGAGTAAAAGCTAACCTCAGTATAGCAGTGCATAAACTTCAACAATCAAAATAGAATTAGGCTTAGTAGTAAAGCAAGACTCCATTAGGGGTGCACTATACTCGTCCTCAGAACATGGTGTCTCTCTAGTCACTAGCCAGTGGGTACAAATACATAACAGATAACAGTAGTATATAGGATCATATAGACTACAGGGCAATATAGAATCATGTTTAGTCAGGAACTTCTATTAGATGTACTCAGAAAAGATATAGACAACCGTAGTCACATCATGCATATACATATAAACCAAATATATATACTAGATTTATCACATGAGGTAGCATGTAATCACAGGGCAACATCAATAGCTAGTATATTTCGGTAGCCTCAGACCACACACACATACAAGCGATAGTCAAGCATAATTTACATACCTGCCACATGTTCAGTGCTCCAACCAACCCCTTTCAGGCTATTTCGTAGTCATTTAATGTAAGAACTCAGGTAATATAGCAACTACAACCAACACATCCCTCAATAAAATAACTACTATCCCATAACAAAATATATATATATGACACATAGATTACATCTAGCCATATACAACATATACTCCACCACTCCATGCATAAATAGTTTTCTACACATTCCAACTCAATCTAGGGTTTAGAGAAAGCCTAGGCCTGGGAACGGAATTGGACACTACCAGTACCAGTCCGGTTCTGTCCTGGTCCAGTGTCGGTAGGTACCAGGGGATAAGGGGTCTAGTAGGGGTTTCGGGACGTGGGGGGAGGGGGAAGGTAATTTCTTATCAGTTAATATCAATTTTGATATACCAGAACTGATCTCAGTACTGATCCAGTTTATTGGTTGATAATAAAAGAATTAAACATCTTATTGAATCATTAGGGGATGGGGCCTACCCCAACGAGTATCAAATATTATAATTTGAGAAAAAAGTCATTGAATGGCTCTTTTATGTAATTTAATTTTTTTAAAAAAAATTCATCTAAAATTTTTTCTATAAATACCCCTCCTCCCAAATTTTTTTCAATCACACAATTCTCTCTCAATATCTCTCAATCTTAATTTCTCTCAATCTCTCTCAATTCTCAATATTACTCTACTAAATTACTATTATAAATTTTTAATTATACTATATTATAATTATAAATATTTAATATTTAGTATTTACTCTATCAGATATAAATTAGTGAGTTGTTAAATTTGGAATTTGGAGAAAAATTTGGTGGAGCATATTCAAGCTTCAAGTTTCATCAACTTCGGCTTCTACATTTGTTTTTACACAGACGTTTGGTACATTCGTTCCAACTTATTATTTTCATCTTATTATTTTTTATTCTTTAATCTTTATTTTTTTACTAGTTGACTACTTAAATTATTTTTTGTGTTATTCATAATTTCATATTACCATGTCATTTAAAATGGTTTCTGGTAGAAAAGAAAAGGAAAAAAGTACTTTTTTGGTGGAACTGCAAAAGCGTTAACTAGTAAAATAATAACTGGTAGCTCTTCTAAATCGACAAGATAACTGCCAGTTCTTCTAAATACGGAATACTTTACATATATTAATGATACTTATTTTAATATCGATTCTAACACGACATTAAATCATGAATTTCTTCAATAAAGATTAGGTTTTAGTGAAGATTTACGGGAAAATAATTTTGAAATTAATGAAGATAATAATATTTATGATGATGGTGAAATGCAACCCCCATATACTGCTACTACTCCCCCCGACCGCTCCCGCTCCCCCGTCCCTCTTGCTCTCGCTCCCCCCGTACATCTAGATGCATCTAGTAGGCCTAAATGCAATGTGTAAAAAAGTTGGTTGTTTGGCAATTCTTAACACAAAATGAAGATAAAACAAAGGCTAGTTGTAATGAATGTAAACATAATTTAAATCATAAAACTTCAAAAAAGGAGGGTGGAATGGGTCATTTAAGAAATCATTTGATGTATTACTGTAAATTACAATTTATGCATGCTCAAGCCATTGCGGATGCGCAAAAATATGAAACTCCCCTTCCTGAACAATTCGTAGGAGTAGGAGGTTCTACTATATTTCAGTCACAATTAAACTTTACTAATATTTCTGATCATAGTACACATCACCATTATAATAAACAACGAGACCTAGAAGAACTTGCAAAAATGATTGTCGTTACTGGTTTGCCTTTTAGTTTTGGTGAAAATCCAAGTTTTATTCATTATATTCAAAATTAATTATAACCCATCGTTTAATGATTTTACAAGAAATACAATAAAAAAAAAGTAATTTTTGATTATCATGCACGATATTTACATTATCTTCGTTGTTTATTTGCTTATAGTACTTGTATAATAGCAATTACTTTTGATATGAGGTCGTAGTGTAAAAGGTAATGATTATTTTAGAATTACCGATCATTGGATTGATGAAAAATGGATTTTTCAAAAATAAATTTTAGGTTATAAATATTGTGAAATGCGTAAAGCCGGTTCTTATATTGCTCAAACAATTCTTGAAGTCTTACAATTTCATGGCCTATCTAGTCAAATAATTAGTATAACTTTAGATAACACTTCTAGAACTAAATGTGTTGTTGACTATTTAAAACATGTTCTTACTCCTATTTATGAAGATGGTTTTCATATAAAATGTGTTGCACATATATATAATTTAATTGTTAGAGATGGTGTTTCTTTATTTGAAAATGGTTATAATAAAGCTGAAGCCATTTGTCATTTTATTTTTAAATGCCAGGTAAAGGGTAGACATAAAGCATTTGAAAGTAGGTGTATTGAATGCAATTGCCTGTACGAAAAATTTCAGAAACGGTAGCTACTAGGTGAAATTTGTTATATGACATGCTTAAAGTAGCTTATGACTATAGAAAACCCCTTCAAATGGTTTAGAATGCCTATAATACAGATTTGGATTACCGAATTGATGATAATGATTGGAAAGATATAAAAGAACTAATTAATTTTTTAAAAGTTTTTTATTTAGCTAGTAAATAAATTTTGGGTCTTTATTGTCCTACTATTTCTTCTGTATGTAAAAGAACTAATTGATTTTTTAAAAGTTTTTTATTTAGATACTAAGCAAATTTTGGGTCTTTATTATCCTGCTATTTCTTCTGTTTTACCAAATATTTAGGTTATTTTTTGTAAATTTGCTCAATTTAAAAATAATTCAAAATTTCAAGAACCGATTAAAAAATGATTGACAAATTTTAAAAATATTTTTTTCAATTTCTCAAATTTATTTAACTACCTGTTTATTTAATCCGACTTATAAAGAAGTAGGTGTATCTAGAATGGTAGATAGCATATAGACACATTTAGAAATTGAAGATGATGAACAAAATCCTTCACATAATTTGTTTTTTGTTAAAAGTAGCATTAGACTAGCGGCTAGGAAAGTATATGATTTATATGCTTCTACTGTATTAGATAATATACAATTTCAACAACCAGAACCATATAGGTGTAGATATGATGAAAACATTGATGACATGGTAGAATATAATCTTGGTCTTAGTACTAACGATCATAATGATTTTTATGAATATCTTAACCAGGCTGCATAAAATATTAAAGGAAAGCAGGGGAAGCAGTAGCTTTTAGACTAGTGGAAGAATCGGGGTAAATTTTTTCAAGACTTCAGTTAGTGGTCCATGATATTCTACCTATTCAAGAATCGTCGGTGGCTTTGAAACGAGATTTTAGCACAGCAAGATTCCAACTTGAGGACATTCAACATTCACTAGCATCAAATAGCTTGGAAATATCATTTTTATTCATAGATTGGATCGATGTCGAGCAAAAGAATTTAGGGCATCCAACTCTTGCCATCTCTATTTGAAGCCGACATAGATAATATTTTAACTGAATCAAGTGAAGACGGTATGGATTTCATAGAAGAACAAGCTCAACAACAAATTCTAGATAATGTAACACTAGAAATGTTAGAACAACTTAGGCAAGATTTTCAAAATAGTATAAAATATTATTATATTGTAAATAATACCTGATTGAAACAAAACTCTTCCTAAAAGGTGGTTGTGTAAATTAGATGCCTAATTGAAACAGAACCCTTCGTAGAAGGTGGCTGCGTAAATTAGGTTCTTTTCTAATATTTGTACAACTACTTTAGTAACATAATAAAATTATAGGCTACTCCCTTTTTTTAATTATTATCTTGAATTTATAACTTTAAGTGTAGAATTTTTTAATATATATTAACTCTAAAATATAAAATCAAACATTCAAAAAACTTTAAAATTTAAATTTATATTAGAAAAATTTAAAAATTAAACTTTTAAAGTCAAAAGTTTAAATTTTTGAATATTTCAATTTGAGAACTTTGAAATTTTGAAATATAACTTTGTAAATAAGTTATAACTTATAACTTTAAAAATTAAACTTCAAACTTCAAACTTTAAAAAAATAATAAAATCTTATAACTACAGTTTAAACTTATAAACTTAATTTTTGATTATGTTCAAGGAATAAGCTTTAAAATGTATAAAAATTTTAATCTTTAAAATTTTAATTTAAATACTTACAAACAAATGAACAATTATTTAATTAAAAAAAACTAGAAAATCAGTCCAGGTCCAGTTAATACCGGACCGGTACGATAAGAGCGATTTTTTTAGGTATTATCGGTATTGGTACCTGTCCAATTCTGGATAAATACATCCCAAGTACTACTGGTGCCTATCCAGTTTAGGTAAATATCGATCCGGTGGTACCAGCACCATTTTCGTTACCAGGCCTGAGAAAGCCTAGCCTACCTGAAAAGCAAATCCACTTGCTTCGAATCAGTCCACGTGAGTTTTACCCTATTTGACCACCTCCAAATGTTGCTCAGATGTCACAATAGGAATCACAATGTGATTACGGTTGTTTTGGCTATAATACCACAAGAAGTAGGGGAGAATAGGTTAATTGCAACTAAAATGGAGAAAATGGAGCCCATGTCCAAGATTTCCAAACAACCCCAATAAAATGATGTCTACGTCACCCTGAGTCTATAGCCAACAATTGATCTCAAAATGAGACTCGAAACAATAAGAAATAACCCAAAAACCACATGACATCTTTTATCGAAAATGTGTAAAACAGTAGCTTTCTAGCTATATTTCTACCAAAATATGATTAAATAAATAGAATACAAGCATACCATAGTGTAGGGCTTGAAAAGTAGTACAATGTAGACCCAAATTTCACTTAAATCCAATAAGAAATAATCGAGAGAGCATATTTTAGATTTTTTGAAAAAATATCATGTGACCAGCAGCTAAAAATAGATTTTCGCACCAAACAGAGCATTGTAAATTAATTCCAATATTACCACGACGTTTGTCTCATAAAAATACAAAAAAGCCCAACTTTCACCAAATTCTAACTCAAAACAGATAAGAAACCGCAACTCAAAGTTTCTGAAAACATACTTAAAATACAGACGCAAAACAAGAATTTTTACCTCAAACGGCACACCTAATCAATTTTCAACACTTCCATGATGTTCTCCTCGAAAAATATATAAGTTAGCCTTTTGAATCATTAAAATTAGACCCAAAACAAGCAAGAAATTGTTGTCCGAACTTGACCATTCCATTTTACCATTTCTAGAAAGCTTCTAGAAACATATATCATTTTTTTTCTGCCTTTACTTTTTCAGCAACTGCTCAAACTTAATTTCGATACTCCGGCCTCATCCGGAGTTAGAAAAATACAATCCATATATAAAGTTTGATCAGAAACAACATTTCAAACTAAATAGTGTAGTCTAAATTTTTATCGGATATAATTTTATTCCAATATGGATTTCATTTCTGAAATGACCCCAAAAAGTGCCTGAAAATGTGCCTTAAAAATGCTCATAATCATAATTTCTATATATCTCAAAATTTATGCGTGATATTGAAAATCTAAATTCATATTCTTATTCAGGGGGCAAAATTGAGTGGTAGATGGTCCTAACCCCTATTTTAGAGCAACCGTATCAAAATTTGAAATTTCAAAGTTGGCGATTTACAATGAAGAATCGCGCCCAGAGCGTGCTCCTATATTATTTTTCTCCAGTTTTTATTGTCTGATCCATGGCCTTTGGGTCTTGGTCCTACGTCTTCCCACACGTGAAAATACCTATACTTAGCCATATTTCACCTTCATATCATCCAAGAAATTCCCCAATACTCTCTCAAAACCCTTATACTAATATTTCTCTTAAAATTCAAGTGTTCAAATCTCTTTCGGATCTTAAGGATTTCACTCAAGCTTCAAGTCTCCACTAAAATCTTCATCAAGAAATTCTCGAAAGTCAAGGTTTATGGGTTTCATCCAATGGGTCCTTTCACCCATGGTGTCCAAACTTTCTTTTTACCTAAATTGCATGATTTAAAGTAGATTTACTCATGGGTCTTACTTACTATGAATTTTACTACACACTATGTTGGGTTTCATGAAATTGTGATTATTTTAGCATGTTTTGAGTTATGAATCTAAGATCTATTGTAAGATTTTATTAAGGGTTTTGATATATACTGTATAATGGTATTACTAAGTATTTGTGGGATGATTTACTTCAAGATTTCTTACATGATTTCAGTCTTTAATTGCATGATTTTACATTAGTTTTACACACCTACCAAGTGTTTGATAAAACTTCTAGTTTAGGGTTATTAAGTTATTGATGGTATATTGCATGGCTTATGATTCAAGTGGCTTATGGTGATGAAAGAAATGTGTATATGTGTGTTTAAATCATGTAAATTACCTATGGCATTGCAAGTGAATTGTTGGGCTCTCATGTTTGTTGTGTTCTTGGAAAATGTTGATGAGTTATTGAGTCTTTATGCTAAGGTTTATGCTCTTATGAATTGTGAAGCCTACTAGAAGGTGTTATAAACAATGTTATATGCTTTACCCTCTAGTACAAGCCCAATATCTACATGTAGGGGTTATGAATTATGTTGTACACCTTACTCTCATGTACGAATCAATGCTACTTACTTACTCATATCTACATGAAGGGGTTATAATCTATGTTGTACTTCTTACCCTCGTGTATGATTTGAGGTTATGCAATGTACTCATATGAAGGGGTTATGAACTATATGGTATGCCTCACCCTCATATACGATTCAATATTATGTATTATCTCATGCTTAAATGTAGGATTTATGACCTACGCTACCTTTTACCCTCATGTGCTATCCATTATCTCATCTTTATATGTTTGGGTTATGAACTATGCTATCTCTTTACCCCTCGTGTACTACCAATTGCCTACTAGAAAAGGTTTTGACTGATGTTATATCCCTCACCCTATAGTACAAGTTATTTGGATGATCTAATTATGTCACCTTATTGTGTTAAATAAGTTATACAAGTATGATTATTTTCAAGCATGTTTTACTTCAAACATCATGCATGCATGCCATATTGTTATATGCTCAGTTATTGCCTAATTATGAGTTTCGATTATGCGTATATCTCTTATTGTATTGCATCTTACATACTTAGTACATTCAAATGTATTAACGCATATCTATGCCTACATGATATCACCATGTAGGAATCGGAGCTCCTATTGGTTCTCCTCCTCGCAGCTAGATGGATTGTTCAAGTTAGCTTTTGGTGAGTCTTCAAGTCCCAGGACAATGTCTATCTTCTCTCATGCTTATGTTTAGACCATATATTATATATTTGGATTACCTATTATTATTATAAGCGTGATCTCGATTGCTTGTCATGGCCCCTGATAAGTTCTATGTTTAGAGATATTGTTTGACAAGTATGTAATGGTGCTATAAGCTTGACTCACTTGATGTTTTATGGAATGAAGGTTTCCCTTTAGTCCTCATGCCCTTATTTCTAATCTTTTATTGTTCTCTATTTGCTTCCACTACCAAGGATATCTAATGATATGCTAAGAGGCTTGCTTGGGGTCCCTCCGGGTTTTCCACGCACTGTGTCACATCTAGGCCCTAGTATGAGTCGTGATAATTTTCCAATTCAAAATCTACTGAAGGAGCCAAAATATACCCGAAAGCCCCGAGAACTGAACGAAAGGTCCTTCTAGACCAAAATTGACACTCCCAGATCTAACAGTGTGGTCACAATTTTCAATTGAGGCATATTTCCCAAAGACATTGACTAAAGTCAACTATTGACCTATTCCATAGGCTAAATTTGCAGGACTCGATTTAATTGCACTGATCATTCTTCTAGCCTAATTCGATCATTTTAGAGATGATAAAACCATTAGAACTCCACTTTAAGGCCATTTACTAGGACTTTACTGAAAATTCATTTTCACAGTCATAATCTCTCATTTACTTGAAAAATTGCATAAATGTCAAATGATTCAATTAACAATTGAACAATCTGTGTCAATAAGTCATAAATAGCCCACAATCACTATGCAAAAGCTCAAACTAATAAAGCATTCATGAAACCACAGAAATGACCTAGAGGGTTATTACAACATCCCCACCTAATAGAACTTTTGTCCACAAAAGTAAGAATGAGGACATACCTGAAGACTCTCATCAAAACCACAGGGGGATCCTAACCTCAAACTCACTGTATATAGGTAATACAACAGTCATAAGCATACTTAATATCCAACAACAACCTCGGTAACCTTAACTAACCAAAAGTACCAAAAGTCATCTATATGTAACAGAGAATTAGTGTAGCAATCTCTAAGGAATCCTCAATAATCACATCACCCTTACAACTTAAATCCAAATGGTTTCCTAACTCTATAGGCTCAAACTAGCCAACTAGAGTATGACATCGGCAATCGCATAATAGGAACAAGTCAATCCACCCCCAGCGAAATATTAAAACAAAGGCCATCTAACTATATCACTAGACATGCGTATCACAATCCCGAGGAATAACCATACCAAATCCCCCACTAATAAAAGAGACCTTCCACTACCTCGATACCTACTCTAGGACAAATAAATTTGAAACTCATACTCAAGTAGGCAAAAGTTAAGCAAGGCAGCTAATACTGTAAAACCATAATCCAAGTACAAGGCAACCTGACAAAACAATCAACCTCCCCACAAGCAAACATAGTCAGGGATCTGACAACAACATCCCAGCCAGCTAACAATTATAACAAGTCCCCAAGGTAGAGTGGCTGGTAGTTCAGCTGATAATACAATAATACTTCATCCAACAATAGACAACCCAACTAAGCCCCCAAGCATAGCATTTGTCTCACAATCCAGTCACCAAGGAATTAGGGTAGCCGCATATCAATAGAATCATCACACATGATCATAACTATAGAGGCACAAGGTGTAGCCAGGGATATAATTGACAGCCAGCCTCTCGAATACTATGTAACTCTAGTATTCGACTACCCTCTAGTAGTCAAGTAGCACAGATATATATATATATAATAACACAGGGTTTACATTTATCCTCCAATAGGGTATAGTCATAACATAAGTGACAGTTAACCAGAATCCCACCAGGTATAGCATACTCATCCGCATCGAGAAGCCCAATGGGTCAACCCAGTGGTCAAATAATCAAATACGGATATACAGAGAGCATCAACGCTTAGTATTACCTCAGTCTCATCTCTCCCACCTGTAATATCCTTATTAGAAGAACCCATACCTTACACAATATCTAAACAATAGCTGACATATAGGTATATGCTTCAGAAAGTTCCATCCTGAACACATCTCCTATAGCATATTATAGATCATAAAGCCTATCTCTGAGGCCCTTCTACATTCTCAATGCCTGGAAACTTCCTTATCCAGCTGTTAAGACTAGAGTGCGTCTAGCCTCTACTCAATGGGCTCTGGTGCTGCTCCCTATCTGGGACTGATGATGTAGGAATTCCCCTACCCAGAGTCTGGCCTCTATCCGACATCAATATGGAGGGATGAATGAAGCAAAATTCTTATAAATTGCACAACCATTGACAAGAGGCTTAACAGAATCGACAACCTAGGAAAGTTCCTAAACATCTCATAGCCTCCTGGAGATAAGCCATGGATGTCTCCTAATACATCCACAGGACTCTATTAGATAGTAGCTTTGTACAGCTGAGACTAGTGAACCTTAAGCTCTAATACCACCTTGTCTGGTTGGGTCCCAATCATAATAGAGCCTACTATACCCCACCTATAGGCAAGCCAATTACCGAATCCCCAGGGTAACTGTCCTAGCTTTCTAGTCTAAACCATAACCAATATGACAATATACATAATAGAAACTTACCTCGAATCTAGAAATCAACTATACAGAGCTACAATAGACACAAGACACATCATATACATATATTAATAATCATAATAATATACAAAATTAGAGTGCCTCTACAAATACATAACACTACTGTTGAAATGCACCAAAAATGCCCCAAAAATGTGCTTCAAAAATGCCCATAATTGTAATTTTCATATATCTCAAATTCTATGCGTGATATCAAAAATTTGACTTCATATTCTTGATCAGGGGGCAAAATTGAGTGGTGAATGGGTATAACCCTGATTTTACAGGACCCGTAGTAAAATTTCATTTTTACCAACTTTGCAATTTCCAGTGCGCATCCGCTTTGGCTCCACAACCAGGTTGTGACTTCCTTACTTTTTTTTGTTTCAACCTAAAGCATTGGGGTATTGGACCCATGCCCTTTTATGCATGAAAACATCTATACTTA
The DNA here is from genome assembly GCA_025642045.1 of Solanum sejunctum. Taxonomy (NCBI): domain Eukaryota; kingdom Viridiplantae; phylum Streptophyta; class Magnoliopsida; order Solanales; family Solanaceae; genus Solanum; species Solanum sejunctum. The sequence continues at coordinate 7,282,872 of JAOTQJ010000083.1, forward strand.
GTCATTTTTTAACTCTATATCATTCAAGACACTGTCAAAATCTTCTCTAACACTTAACCAAATATTTCATCCAAATTCAAGTGTCGCAAGCTTAATTTTGGATCTCGAGAAGTTCATTTAAGCTTCATGTTCTCATCCAAGTCTACATCAAGAAAATCTCCAAATTTGAGGTATTTGATTTTCAACCATTGGGTCCTTCCACCCATGGTGTCCAACCTTTCTTTTTAAGAAACTTGCATGTTTTCAAGATGTATTACTTATGGGTATTATTTGCTATGAGTTATGATTACAAATCATGTAGGGGGTTTTATGAAATATTGATTAAAATCACATGTCTACATATTTCAAGCTTATACTATGAGATATTTTGTCTATTCTGACTATGCATGTTTTGACCTATAAAACTATAATCTATTATGAGGTTAGATAACGAATTTTAAGCTATCTTGCATGTGGGTTTTACTATGTGTTGTGGGTTGATTTACATTGAGTTTTATCACATGATTTCACTCTTGAACTACATGATTTTGAACTAGCATTGAACACCCACCAAGTATTTGATAAAATGTCTTGATATGAATTCTTGGGTTATTGGTGATCAATGATATGGTTTACAAGCTAATTGACTCTATGATGATGAAGGGATTGTATGTATGTATCTAAATCATGAAAAGTATCTATAGTGTTGAAAGTTTACCACACCTTATTGAGGGGGTGATCTGCCTCAACCACTATGATGGGGGGTGATATGCCCATCAACCATATTGAGGGGTATACACCTTGACCACTTTGATGGGGGATGTTATGCCCATCTAATATGTTGAGGGGTATATACCTTGACCACTTTGAGGGGGGGTGCTATGCGCATCTATCATGTTGAGAAGTATATACGTTGGCCACTTTGATGGGGTTTGCTATGCCCATCTATCATATTGAGGGGTATATACCTTGCCCACTTTAATGGGGGGTGTTATCTGATACGTTGTCAAATTACAGCACATTTGATGCCAAAAACAAAGGATTTTGCATATTTTTAATATGATTTTTTTTATGTATTTTTGTGTTGTTCTTGCAGAAAATATAAGTTTGCATGATTTTTGGAAAACATTTTACATTTTGATGAAGTTCAGGACATTCCATCAATCTCGGATGGAGCCAAAGATTCACTATTTTTTGGCTTTGGGATATAATGGAATAAAGCAAAATGGTTTTTTAAACTGTCTGCGCTTCTTTTAATTGTGAAGTAGCAGTTTGTCAATGCAACTTTCGACGCTCATCATGGGTCATCTGGAAATAGTTGCGCTATATTTTTAAACATAGAGGTCAGGCTGCGTACATCCGACCCCCTTTACCTCGCAATAGGCGGGAGCCTTTGAGGCATAGGGTTAATATTTGTTTGTTCGTTGTATGAAGTTTAGGATATACGAGGCACCCTACGAGTCATAGCCCAAGCTATGAGTCATAGTGTGCCATCGTAGCCAGATTAGAAATTTGCAAAGTGAAAGTCAGTTGTATGAGGATAACCTATGAGTCGTAAGTCTCAATACAATTCATAGGAGGGGGCCTTGTAGCTAGAAATAGTTTTACCAAAATTTGGACCAAGAATTACAACTAGAGACTATGAGAAGATTCTACGAGTCATAGATTAGACCACGACTCATAGCAATAGATCATAGCAGTCAAGTCCAAAATGCCAAGTACTAACTATGAAAGCCCGATTATGACTTGTAGGTTATCCAGCGAGTCATACCTGCAAGTCGTACCTGCTGTCAGCTGTATTTTCTATTATATTTTTAGGGTCTTTTTGTAAATAGTATAAATAGTTAATAATATGGTTTTTTGAAATAGAGACTTGACACTTTTACAGATGCAACAACTTTGAATATTCTTAGAGAACTTTTCTAAGGTTCAGTGTGGATATTAGTATTTTAATTTTGAAGACCCATTGTAAGGGATTTGAAATCGCTTATATTCAACTTCCATTAATCTAAACTTGTGGTTTCAACATCAAAGTGTTTTCGTTCTTCATTGTTCTTGGATAATCTCTAAACCATGTTTATTCCAATCATTCTTTGTGAGTTTTCCCTAGCCATAAGTAGCTAAGCACCCAAAACTTGGGGTTGAGGAAACTATGAGGAGTTGACTTGAAATAACCAAGATTTTGTGCATTTTATTGATTGGGTATTTACATGTATTGTCTATTTTCTTTCATTTTGAATGTTTTTTGGTGGTGGCAAACACCTAATCCCATCTGCTATCACAATCCTGACCAAGGTAGTTACGAATAGGAAAAGAGAAGTAGATGATAGGATTCGACTGATATTTTCTCATCTAAGCAACCAAACCTGACCAAGGGATGGTTGACTGGGACAATGGATAACGATTAGTTGGCAGACCATGGTTACCAATCAAGCGCCATGGTAAAATTTGACCTTCACCTCCACAAGAGGGATGGAAGAACCTAAGTTACAGTCTTACATGCGATGTCTCAATTAGAATTATGTTATATGGGGTATTTGAGTTAATAAATCATGAGGAACATAATTTCCAAGTTGTCCCCTAAATTTTTCTTCTCACATTAGTAGTGTTATATTTTAATTGTTCTTCACTTTGAAATTGCAAAATGCCCCTATTTTAGAGAATATAGTTGATTGATTCTTGAAATGATTTGTAGTGAGTCAATATGGTCTACCATGTATTCCTTGTGGATTCGACCCTAACCTCTTATTAGGTTTATACTTGATAGAAGTGTTTTACTGTTGGAACATGAACATCAAAATGGCGCCATTGTCGGGGAATACGGCTAGGTTCTTGACTTGATTTCACTAGTAGTTAGTTCAAGAATTGATTTCTTAGTTCTCTTATATTTTACTTTTATTTTTGTTTTTGTTTTCTTTTGTTTCATTTCAAGGTGTTAAAAAAAGAGAGAGAGATTTGTGGAGTATCCCTGATCACAACATTAGCCTTCACGTACGTTTATGTACAAGGAGCTATATTATGAGGACACTTGGTCTTCAGTTGATCAGATATGGGGTTTTTGGACCAATGTCTAGTGCTCCAATCAAGACCATTGGCGCCAAGGTTAAGGAAACTATAATTGGAACTATGCAACAGAATGTTCTTACAGAGATAGTGATATGCTATCAAAATATAGCACATTTGATGCCTAAAACAAGGGATTTTATGAGTTCATAATGTGACTTTTATGGTTTTTATGTGCTTTTGTGTTGTTATTATAGAAAAGACAGGTTGGCATGATTTTGGGAGAAAATTCTAAAATTTGCTGAAGTGCAGGGCATATGAGCCTTCCTACGAGTTGTAGACCAAGCTATGAGTCATAGAGTGATCTCGTAGCAAGAAATAGAGAGAAAAAAATCAGAAATCTTCTAAGTAGAGATCATCCCTATGAGCCCACTTTACGAGTCATAGATCTTACTATGACTTGTATTGGTGGACTCATAGCAAGAAACAGAGAGCCAAAATTTTGGACCACAAACTAAAGGCCTAGACTACACGAGAGGAGCATACCTGTCGTGGCCTAAGCAATGACTCATACTAGTGGGTCATAATAGTCAAGTCCAAAATATAAAGTACCTGATACAAGACCCCGACTATGACTCGTAGGTCACCCTATGAGTTGTACCTGTGCGATGCACCTACTGCCAGTTATCTTTTCTGTATAATTTTTAGGATTAAGATTGTAAATACTATAAATACCTTATGTTAGGGTTTAGTGTAAATACTTGAATCTTTGAAAAGAAATTCTGAATATTCTCTCTAGAATATTTTAGGTTTTTAGTGTAGAATCTCATTTTCAATTGAAAAACACACTTTTAGGGATTAAAAATCTTACATTGTATTCACTCTCCATCTATCAAAGCTTGTACAACTTGTGGTGGTATTGTTCTTCATTGCTTTGGGTAAAATTTTCAATAATGTCTTTTATTTGCATTCTTGTTGGTTTTGCCTTAGCCATGAGTAGCTAAGCACCCACAACTTGGGGTTGTAGGAACCATGGGTAGTTGACTTGAGATAACCTAGATTAGTTTTATTTCTTTGATTTGGGTTTTGTATGTTTTGTCTATGTCCCTTCATTTGATTGTTGTTTGGTGGTGGCCAACACCAAACCCCGCCTACTATCACAGTCTCGACCAAGATAGTGATGAATAGGAAAAGGAAAGTAGATGACAGAATTTGACTGATATGTTCTCATCTAATCAACCAAACTTGTTAAAAGGGAGGGTGACTGAGACAATTAGTAATGATTAGTTGGTACACTATGGTTGCCGACCAAATGCTATGGTGAAATTTGACCTTCACCTTCACAAAAGGGTTTGAAGAACCTAAGTTACCATCTTACATGCGAATTTTCAATTATAGTCATGTTGTCTAGGTTAATCGAGTCAACAAACCATGAGGAACACAATTTCCAAGTTGTCCCTAAATTTGAGTGTTTCTTCGCATAATAACAGTGTTTACTTTTACTTTTGTTCTTAAATCACAACCTTCCCTATTTAGAGGTTTTAGTTATTTGATGCTTGAAATGATTTATAGTAAATTCTTGTAGTCAAGCCCCGTATTCCCTGTGGATTTGATCCTAACCTTCGATTAGGTTAATTGCTGATAGCGACCGCTTTCTTATGGGAGCTTGAATATCATTAAAAATTATGGGGCCGCTGCCTGGGAATACGACTAGGTTTTGACATAATTTCACTATTAGTTAGTTCAAGTATTTATTTCTAGATTCTCTTGTATTTTACTTTTATTTTTTTTGTTGTTGTTTGATTTTACTTGGAAGGTGTATTTGGTTGTATGCAAAACACAAGGAGCCAAGGCAACCCCTTAGCTCCAATCAATTTGAAGATTTATCAACTCTTTAGAAGAATGGGTCAAGTGAATGAGGACATCGCGGTTGAGGAAGAGATGAATATGAATGACAATATGGTAAGAGAAGAAAATCCATCCCCGAGGGATGATAGGCCACAACTTAGGGATTTCAATGAGAACGCTTATGGTTGAAACCAATATCGCTTAAACCCTATGACCATAGATGTTACTGGTGCTATAGTGTTGCCTCCATTATCGGCAGATGCTAAGTTCTCAGCGTCAAGTAGATTATTTCAAATGCTCCAAAACCTTGGGTTGTCCACAGGTCTACCTTCAGAGGATCCCTACCGTCATCTTCACATTAGACAGGGTGGTTATTATGAGAAAAATAAGGGTCCAGACACTGAGTGGAGTAGTAAATATAGTCTCAGGAATGATCCTTATATGCCATCACCATCACGTTTCAAGCACAAGCAATTCCAGAATTAAGGAGATGTTTGATCGCTTGTTGAAGAAGGCCTAGACACAATATCAGACTCTACTTAGAATGAAATCAGAAATTACAATCATTAATCAGAAAATAGAGTCTTATTATGTGGCTTTCAAAAATCTTAAACAATAGATGGTCAAGTATTGACACTGCTTGATCAGTGTCAGAGTGGTAGATCTCCAAGCAATACAATTAAAACTCCAAAGAATGAAGAGCATTATAACAGCGGTGACTACTAGGGGTGGAAAAAGCATCATTAATCCTCCTACTTTGATTAAGCCAAATGATGTTCATGTGGAGATAGATGCAAATAAGATGTAGTTTATGGAAATGAGTGTGGGAAGGATATGGTAAATGAATCAGTTGAAGAGCCAAAGCATTACAAGCCCATCCCAAGGCCTCTTCCTCCTTTCCCTCAAAGACTCGAGAAGAAAGAGGAGGAAAGCAAGGTCAATAACTCTCTCTCAATGTTAAAACATCCATCCATCAACATTCCTCTCATTGAGTCAGTGGAGAAGAGGGCCAACATACCCTGCATAATTAGAGACGTAGAGTTCACAAGCACACTATGTAATATAGGTGCCAACATATATATAAAGTCCCTTGCGATTTACAAGAAGCTTAGATTGGGAGCCTCTACTCTAAATAATACGCAATATCTAGTACTCATTCCCCTCATTTTTATACCACCACTCTTTAATCATGATAGAAAGTTGGAAAATAAATTAGAAGTCCAATTCATAAGTTCAAGGTGGAAGAAAAAGCAAAATTGTGAAATAGCAAGGTATGAGAAATTGATGAAGTCTGAATAGCCAAGTGGTCAAAGTTGTACCGTGATAATAAAGCAAGTGTTGCTTGGGAGGCAACCCAAGGTATGTTTTATTTTACCCCTATATTCTCTATTGTTGCTTGATTTGACGTATTGAGGATAATGCACAACTTTTTTGATGGGGTGTGGATAGTTTTGGATCTTGGTGAAGTCTGAGTAGCTTAGAGTCCATAACTATTACAGTTTTTAATCCCCAAGGTTTTCTTGCCTATGTTCCTTTCGTTCATGGATATTTACTTTCTGTTCAACCGACATGTTTAGGTGTTGTTGATAATTTGTAGATATATAGTGATTATTACTTTTGGAATGTATATAATCTTGAATGGTCTTATAAATGTTTTGAAAAAAAATGGGTACCCTCAAAATTTTTGGGATTATTACTTACCATTGCAATGTTGCATGTGATTGTCTGGCAATGTTTGTTATGATACAGAGAGGGCAAGTTGATGCTTGAAGCATGACCTGTGAATCTATGTTAATTGTGGGTGCAAAGCCATATGTGTTGTGTAAGCTAATTTTATCATATTCATGCATTTTGTATTGATTAAGAACATACCTTGTTATTCTAAAATTGGATTGGAGATACTGGTTGATTGGGAAAGGATCTTATGCCTTTGTTCTTTAAGATAGTCCACTTTTGTCTAAGTGACTTACCAAATGTAGTAGTTAACCCCTTATTCCAAATATTTAACCTTTACACGTACCTGTTCTTTCTTAACATCTAGTTAGCCTAACCTTGTTTTGTGAAATACCTTGATATTGGCCCTGGTCAATCCTTGAACATGTGAATCGTGATTGAGGCAAAAAGGCTAAGTTGAGGGTATTCAACTTGTCACAGTTGGATTGTTAGATGCATCATTATGTCCTGGTTTGCTTGGTGTCTATTCAACCAGGCTTTGAAACTGAGAGTTTGGTACCTGAGTTGGAATTGAGTGATGCATATGCCATTAGGATAGTTGCTATGCATTTCTTATTGTCTACTTAGATCGAGTCATCACTTGAGGACAAGCAATAATTCTAAGTTGAGGGTGTTGATGTGCTATTAAATTATAGCATATTTTATGCCTAAAATAAACAATTTTGCATGTTCTTAATGTGACTCTTTATGGTTTTTATGTGTTTTTGTGTTGCTCTTGAAGAAAATACAGGTTGACATGATTTTGGGAGAAAATTATAGATTTTGATGAAGTTTAGGACATATGAGTCACCTTAGGAGTCATAGCCCAAGCTACGGGTCATAGTGTGCCATCGTAGCTAGAAAAAGAGTCAAAAATTAGAAATTTCCAAAGTGAAGGTCAGTTGTACGAGGCTAACCTACGAGTCATAAGTCTCACTATGATTCGTAGGAGGGGGTTTCATAGCCAGAAATAGTGTTACCAAAATCTGAACCAAGAGCTGCAACTAGAGATTATGAGAAGATACTATGAGTCATAGATCATACCATGACTCATAGCAATGGAAGACCAAAATGCCAAGTGCTGACAATGCAAGCTGGATACGACTCTTATGTCACCCTAAGAGTCGTACCTGTAAGTCATACTTGTTGCCACTTATATTATCTATTTTATTTTTAGGGCCTTTTTTATAAATAGCATAAATAGTTAATGATAGGGTTTTTGAAACAGAGAGTTGGCACTTTTATAGATACAACAACTTTGAATATTCTTAGAGAATCTTTCTAGGGTTCAGTGTAGATATTAGTATTCTAATTTTGAAGTCCCATTTTGGGAGATTTGCAATCATTTGTATTCAACTTTCATTGATCCAACCCTGTGGTTTCAACATCAAGGTGGTTTTCTTCTTCATTTTTCTTGGGTAATCTCTAAACCATGTTTATTCTAATCATTGTTTGTGAGTTTGCCCTAGCCATGAGTAGCTCAGCTACTATAACATGGGGTTGTAGAAACCATGAGTAGTTGACTTAAAATAACCTGGATTTTATGCATTTCTTTGATTGGGTATTAGCATGTATTGTCTATTTCCTTTCATTTTGAATGTTATTTGGTGGTGGCGAACACCAAATTCTACCTACTATCACGATCCCGACCAAAGTAGTGACGAATAGAAAAAGTGAAGTAGAAGACAGGAGTCGATTGATGTTTTCTCGTCTAATCAACCAAACCTAACCAAGGAGAGGTTGACTGGGACAATGGGTAATGGTTAGTTGGCACACCATGGTTACCAACCAAGCACCATGGTGAAATTTGACCTTCACCTTCACAAGAGGGCTGGAAGAACCTAAGTTATCATCCTGCATGTGATGTCTCAATTACGGCTATGTTATTTGGGGTATTTGAGTTAACGAATCATGGGGAGCATTATTCCCAAGTTGTCCCTCAAATTGATTGTCTTCTTGCTTTAGTAGTGCAGTATTTTAATTATTCTTCACTTTGAAATTACAAAAACCCCTAATTTTAGAGAATATAGTTGATTGATGCTTGAAATGATTGGTAGTGACTCAATATGGTCAACCCCGTATTCCCTGTGGATTCGACCCTAACCTCTACGACCGCTTTATTATTGGAGCATGAACATCACTATGCCCATCTACCATGTTGAGTGTTATATACCTTTACCACTATGATAGAGAGTGACATGCCCTTCTACCAATTCAAGGGTAGATACCTGAAACCCCTTCCAAAAGGGTGATATGTCTTTGATTCAGAGTACTAGTTTGCTTGGTCTCTGATGATGGTCTCTTCCTACATATGTACTCTATATTCTCAAGATGTATGTTTTACAAGCATGTTTTACTTCAAGCGTTGATCATGCATGCCATATTATTATTATACTTAACCGTTGCTTATGTTTATGCACTTTGACTAAGTTGCCTGTGTCTTGTTCCATTGCATCCTACATACTTAGTACATTCAAATGTACTAATATATACTCTATGAATACATGATGTTACCATATAGAAATCGGAGCTCCTCACGATCATCCTCCACATGGCTAGTTTTGGCACCTTGAAGATAAGCTTTTGATGAGTCCTCAAGTTCGGAGACACTAGCTGTACTACTATTGCTTTTGTCATCCCTTATGTTGAACATTTGATACTATGAGGGTGAGCTTGGGAAATGTCTTGGCCCCCACCCAATCTATGTTTAGAGGTTTTGTTGGAACAATTCATGTATTTATGCTTTGAGCTTTGACTCTCCTATGTTTTATGCTATCAAAAACTTCCCTTAGTCTCTTTTATCCTTGTTTATATTCTTGTTGTTGTTTACTTTGCTTTCAAGACCAAGGATTGTAATTGAATGCTAAGAGGCTTGTTTGGGTCCATTGGGGTTTCCATTTATCATGTCACATCTAGGCCCTAGGCTTGGGTTATAACAAACTTGGTATCAGAGCAGTAGGATGTTAATGGTCCTTGGAATCCAATACATCTTGTCAATTAGAGTCTTATTCATGGTTATGAAGTGCACCACCACTATGAGTAAGAGGCTATGAGGAATTTAAAACGACCAAAAAGTGCCCAAAAATGTGTCTTGAAATTGCCCAGAATCATAATTTACATATACCTCAAAATCTATGCGTGATATCAAAAATATGACTTCACATTCTTAATCAGGGAGTAAAATTGAGTGGGAAATGGGTCTAAACCCGATTTTAGAGAAAATGAATCACAATTTTAATTTTTCAAAAATTGAATTCCAGTGAGGTTTCCACTCCCCTAATGCGACGCACCAAGTGCGCGCCTCAGTACATTCTTTTATGCACTTTTGTTGCTCAGTCCAAGACTTTTGGGTCTTGGGCCTAAGCCTTCTCATATGTGAAAATGCCTATACTTAGCCATATTTTACCTGTATATGATTTGGGATATTCCCCAATAATCTTTCAAATCCTTAGACTAATATTTCTCTCAAATTCAAGTATCCAAATCTCTTCCGGATCTTAAGGAATTCATCCAAGCTTCAAGTCTCCATTCAAATCTTCACCAAGAAATTCTCCAAAGCTAAGGTATGTGTGTTTCAACCATTGGGTCCTTTTTTACCCATGGTGCCCAAGCTTTCATTTTACATAAATTATATGTTTCATGTTAATTTACTTATGGGTCTTACTTATTATGAATTTGACTATGAACTACGTTGAGGTTTCATGAAATTTTGACTGTTTTAGTATGTTTTGAGTTACAAATCTAAGATCTATTGTAGGCTTTGATAGAGGGTTTGATGTATATTACTTGAGGGTGTTATCAAGTATTGATGGATAGTTTTACATTGAATTTTCTTGCATGATTTTATTCCTAAATTGCATGGCATTACACTACCACTACACACCCACCAAGTGTTTGATAAAATGTACGGTTATGATTTCTTGAGGAATTGAAGGTCCAAATCATGTCTTATGAGTTGAATGACTTTATGATGATGAAAGGAATGTATGTATATGATATTCTCCTATATCATGTTGGGAATTGACCATGCCCCACTCGGGGGGTTGCGAGCCCTGGTAACTATGTCGAGGCGTCTGTAACTTGATAACCATGTCGAGGGGTTTTTAGCTTGATAACTAGGTTGAGGGGTTGGTACCTCAATCATGATGGGTGGTAGGGTAAGATGATCTACCAACCAATCAACGGGTTTGTACCTTGATAACCGGGTTGAGGGCAATCACCATGGGTGGTAGGGTTCGAATATCCACCAACCAATTATGGGGTTGGTACCTTAATAGACTATGAATCCTATAATGATGGTCTCTTCTGGCATATGTATTATATTCTATGTTAGCATGATTTACTTCAAGCATCTTCCATGCATGCCATATTGCTATATGTTACTCATTGACTATGCTTATGCATTTGGATTATGTTGCTTATCTTTTGTTGCATTGCATCCTACATACTTAGTACATTCAAACATACTAACGCATACTCTATGCATACATGATGTTACCATCTAGGAATCGGAGCTCCTCACGATCATCCTCCACGTGGATAGTTTTGGCACCTTGAAGATAAGTTTTTTGTGAGTCCTCAAGTTCGGGGACACTAGCTATACTACTCTTGCTTTTGTAATCTCTTACGTTGAACATTTGATACTATGATGGTGAGCCCGGAAAATATCTTGTCCCCCGCCCAATTTATACTTAGAGGTGTTGTTGGAACAATTGATGTATCTATGCTTTGAGCTTCGACTCTTCTATGTTTTATGCTATCAAAGACTTTCCTTAGTCCCTTTTTCCCTTATTTATATTCTTGTTGTTGTTTACTTTGCTTTCGCGACCAAGGATGTGCAATTGATATACAAAGAGGCTTATTTGGGTCCCTTCGGGTTTTCATTCACCGAATCACGTCTAGGCCCTAGGCTTGAGTCATGACAACTGTACAAGGCCAATGTCTGGATACAAAAGATGGCTATCACCAGGAAGGAGACTGCGAAGAAATCGGATCTATTGTTGCTTACCAAAAGTCTCCTGAGCTCTCCTGAAGTTCTCCAACTCAGATATTATGACCCGTACTTGGACCTGCACTATAGGAAGATGCAGAAGTAGGAGTGAGAAACAGAAAAGGCGCCCAGTAGGCATCATTCCCTAACCGAGTGAAACAGTAAACATATATAAAGCCCAAATTTAAAAAGAACTGCAGTAGTGTAGCAAAACGAACTCAGATCAAGGCATAGGCATGTCTAAAAACCCTTAAATCACCGCTAAGCCAATCGAGGAGATGAACAATGATAACTGAACCAACCCAAGTGATGACCACGATAACCTGAATCAACCTAAGCGATGAACATCGATACCCATGAAGAAAACTATGCAGACTCATAACACAATTATTCCCAACTGAGGCATAGTGTTGTATGAGGGTGCAAGGCCCTAGTATCTATGCTTGTACACCAACTAGGCTGCCATAAGCCTAGAGATACACCCGCGCATAATAATAATGCCAACAAAAAATCATAGAATCCCTTAGAACCATCATAGAGCTCAGCTTCCCACGTCATCAGAACAGGGGTCAGCTATAAATAAGTATAAAGCCCTAGTGTCTAAGCTTGATTGCCCCTTGATCCCCCATAAACCCAGGAGGTACACCCATACACAATCAGGATATGAATAGGTGAGTGGATCCATTGTAAGTAATCACGGGCCTCGCCCCAACAATTACATAAATTTAGGTCCTTGAACATATGCTGGCACGTGGCAACTGATCCAAAATATACATATGGAACGAAGGGACGTATCCCCCACGGAAAAAGAATCCCCTCGCATAACAAGTGTGTTTCAACTCAGAATATCAATCATAGGGGCTCGTTCCCAAATGTAATCAACGCGGTTCTCGACCCGATTATTAATCATCAGGGCCTAGCTCCAAAAGAGTAGTTAATGGGCCTTAGGCCCAAAGTAACGATAATTGCTCGGACTATTTTAGAATTGACACCCTAATCTCGAATACTCGGACGTCACCACCGAAGACTAGGACTACGAGGAGTGTCACCTAGCCGTAGACACTCGAACGTGATCATTGACGACATGAACAACAAGGTGTGTCATCTAGGTCTCAGAGCGTAACATTAGAAAAATCTCCCTCTCTCTCTCTAATCGGATCCGAATCCCCCAATCACATCATCTCTCCCAAGTCATGTTAAACAACTCATTCCCAAGGCATGCACGACACTCAGAGTAGCAACTAACCTCAGTATAACAATGCATAGACCTCAATAATCAGGTTCAGCAGCAACGCCTCTCGTATCATAGAATGAAAGACTCCCTTAGGGGTGCACTATACCTGTCATCAGAACATGGTGTGTATCTCCAGTCACTAACCAGTGGCACAAGTACATAGCAGATAACAACAATATATAGGATCATATAGACCACAAGGCAATACAAATCATATTTAATCAGAAAATTCTACTAGAAGTACTCAGTAAAGATATACATAACCACAGCCACATCATGCATAGACATACTAACCAGATATAAATACTAGATTCAGCGCACAGTGTAACATGTAATCACAGGTCAATCTCTAATAGCTAGTATATTTCGGTAGCCTCATACCATACACATATACAAGCAAGAGTCAAGCTCCATTTACATACCTGTCATATATTCACAGCTCCAACACAACCCCTTTCAGGCCCTTTTGTAGTCATATAATGTAAGAACTCAGGTAAAATAGCAGCTACTACCAACACAACCCTCAATACAACAACTACCATCCTATAACATTATCTATATATATATATATACATGACACACATATTACATCTAGCTATATACAACATATACTCCACCACTCCATCCATAAACAGTAAATTTCTACATATTCCAACTCAAATATGAAACATTTCAGCTCAGCCTAGGGTTTAGAGAAAGCCTAGCCTATCTGAAAGGCGGATACACATGATCTGGATCAATCCACATGATTCTTACCCTATCTGACCGCCACCAAATGTTGTTCAGTTGTCAAAATAGGAATCACAATGTAATTACAGTCGTTTTAGCTATAATATCTCAAAATACGAGGAAGAACAGGTTAATTGTGACTAAAATGGAGAAAATGGGGCTCGCGCCCAAAATTTCCAACCAACCCCCAAAATATAATCTCTATGTCATGCCGAGTCTATAGTAAACAATTGAGCTCAAAAAGAGGTTCGAAACAGTAAGAAACAACCCAAAATCACACGATATCCTTTATTGGAAATGTGTACTACGGCAGCTGCCTAGCCATATTTCTCAAAAACATGATTAAATTAACAGAATACAAGCATACACAATGTAGGGCTCAAAAAGTAATACAATTTAGATCCAAATTTTACTTAAATTCGGTAAGAAACGACTGATATATCATATTTTTAATTTTTCAGAAAAAACATAATGTGACCAGTAGCTAAAAACATATTTCTGCACCAAAAAGAGTGCTATCGATTAATTCTGACATTACCACAACGTTTGACTCGCAAAAATACATAAAATAGACACAAATTTCACCAAATTTTGACTCAAAAAGGATAAGAAATTGCAACTCAAAATTTATGAAAATATACTCGAAATATAGCCGCAAAACAAGAATTTTTACCTCAAACGGCACACCTAAATAAATTTTTGATACTTCTACAATGTTCTCCTCGAAAAAATACACAAGTTAACCTTTTAAATCATTAAAATAGGACCCAAAACGAGCGAGAAATTGTTGTCCGAACTTGTCCTGTTCCATTTTACCATTTCTGGGAAGTTTTCAAATATATATTCCTTTTTTTTCTACTGCATGGACATGTGGCAGCCTATGGCTGGGCCACATCACCCACCGCCTTTACTTTTTCAGCAACTGCTCAAACTTAATTTTGATGCTCCGTCCTCATAGTGTATCAGAAAAATGCAATCCATAGATGAAATCTGATCGAAAATAGCATTCCGCACTCAATAGTGTAGTCGAAATTCTCATTGAAGGTCGTTTTATTCCAATGTGGGTCTCATTTCCTAATATCAAAATCTAATGAAGGGCCCAAAATACACCCGAAAGTCCCAGGAACCGAACGAAATGTCCTCCTGATCAAAATCGACGTTTCGGATCCAATAGTGCGGTCAAAATTTTCATTTGAGGCACATTTCCCAAGGACGTTGACAAAAGTCAACTATTGATCCCATTCTGAAGGCTTAATTTGCAAGACTTGATATAATTGCACCAAACATTCTCCTAGCCTAATTCGGCTGTTCCCGAGCTAATAGAACGGTTGAATTATTCTCCAAAATCATTTACTAGGACTTTACCTAAAAATTCATTTTTACAGTCATAATCTCTCATCTACTCGAAAAACTGCATAAATGTCAAATGATTCACTTTGAATCCGGGTCAATAAGTGATAAATAGCTCGTGGTCACTATGCAAAAGGTCAAACTAATAAAGTATTCGTGAAACCACATAAATAACCTAGAGAGTTATTACACACTCCCTACCCGACACACTTCACACCAAAACAAATTAAAAATTTTATTTTTTTAACTTCATCCCTCTCCTACAAAACCCCAAGCCCCCCTCCCCTCCCGACCTACACATAAAAAAAAATTAAAAACAGTTTAAACTTTTGAAAATTTTATTCTTTTACTCCATCCCTATCTCTGAGCCCCCTACCCACGCCAAAAAATTTAATACTTCTTTTTTTAAAATAAATCAAATTATTTGAAAGTTAGGTTTAAAGTTGGGCATGGTTGGATGCCAGTTCAAAAGTTGAGGCTGAGTCTAAATTTGAAAGTTGAATCTTGGATCGGAAGTTGAGTTGAATCTGACATTAGATATTGAGGTCAATTACTGAATCAGGACTGATTTTCATGTTAGAAATTATTTTAATAAACAATATTTTCTACTCTCTAGCCAAAAATAGAAGATATTTTCTAAAATGAATATTTTCATTCACTAACCAAATAATAGAAAATATTTTTCACGCACTAACCAAACATGAGAAAATAAGTTATAAACCAACTTGTTTCTATGAAAACATTTTCCTTCGTACCAAACACACCCTAAATCTCAAGTACATGATTCTTGTATCTGGACATATGTATATGGTAGTTGAATATGATAAATTAACATGTTTCGTAGATACAGGATTATTAAAACACTGTGATATTCTTCATCGTTAAACTAAAAAAGCTCGAAATTATCAGAGAAAATTGGAAGGATTTCAAATGTTTTCCATTTTTTTAGGAGCTATGATACCTCGAGATGCTACAAATTTGTTAACGCATGAATTCTTCTTTAAATCATGTCTTTCAATTACATCAATGAAATAGATACTCCAAATTTGCTAGACACGTAATTTCTACCTTAAAGCATGCCTTTTAGTTACATTCCTCGTCCAGAATATTCATGATATGGCAAGTTAAGGGGAAGGAAAGTAATGAGCTACCAAACTAAGAATTTATGTTGTTCGTCCAAATCCATTAAAATATGTGCAGGTTACGCAGGATGATAAAATATGGTCGCATTGGCGGTCAAACAAGATTTGCTTACAAACTTAGATAATACACATTCCAGTAATAAACATGCTCTATCCGTCCATAAAATTATCATGCCTTCCGACCATGTTAAATACAGCAAAGTTGATAAATATCCATCCTCAAATGTATCAATAATGTCACTCCTTAATGCCCAAAGTTGGTTCTCCTCATCATTCTCATGAAGTCTTCAACATTAACCTCTCCATCACCTGCAACATTTAAACCCAACAGTTCTGCAATAAATTAGAGACATAACCCACACTAGGCAAGCCCAAAAGGCAAACCCCTTGCTTTTGCTAGCAAGAGGTTTCCAACTTGAAACCTCCGACATACAAGTCTCAAGCCCAATCCACTGAGCCACCCTGAAGGGTCGCACCCAAACAGATGCTAAAGGTAGCTGAGGTAATGAAGAGAAGGAAATGCACACTTCCTAAAGCACAAAACTAGAAAAGATTAAAGAATAACAAAAATAATTGCAGACAAAAGGCTGGAGAGCTATATAAGAAAACATAAGCCAAGTTATGGCATTAAGGAACAGTACAGGAGTCGGGTACATCTTTTTTTTTTTTTTTTGGGGGGGGGGGGGGGGATACTGGGAGTCGCGTACACTAATAAGCCTAGTTAGATTTTACCATGTGAAACAGCGCGGAGATTTGTAGTCCTGCAACATGTTTTTAAAAAGTTGACCATTGTCTACTGTTTTCATATAGCTATGCTATTATTAAAATGTGTGCAGATCCCTCAATCGCATGGAATAATTTATCATCGGAGGATGCTCATTAAACAATTCAGCAATTAACTGAATATTTAACCAAGTAGAAGTATAGGATAAAATGTACTAAAATTGCGCTCCAAGGGTTTCAGTGTAGTGGTAAGACTGCAGTGTATGATGTGTGGGTTAGGCGCACCGTCCACATCATGGATCCGAACCTTGCAACTGACAAAAGCCAGGTTAAGTAGGGAAGGGTGGGGTGGGCCCATTATCTAAAGTTCCAAACTGTGCATCACTGGTACTTGGGGATTTCTTGGTTATCAAAAAATTTATACTACGACTGGAGTGTTAGATAAAGAAGGGATTCTGAGACACTACATGGTATTGGTCTACAGCATCATTTAAGGATTTTATTTTTATTTTTTAATTCACAGAATCATTGAAACTCTAAACAAGAGAAGGAATTGAGATTTAATTTCGGCAGACTGCACATCATTTGTTCGAGATGCAATTCCCAACAATCTAAGATTTTAATGTATTAGCTAAGAGAATCTAAGGGGAAGAAAAACATTACACAAGGTCCAAAATAAGGTTTGGAACCATGTAGACTTTCCTCTTACTACATAGTTTGTAATATCATCCTAAACAACTAGTAGGGGTGGCAAAACTGACCCACACCCATATAACCCACCCAACCAGCTAAATTTAATGGGTTTGGGCAAGAATGATTGATGATGACCTGATTTGGGTTATGTCCATGTTAAGCTATCAAAATCAACAGCCCAAACTTGACCCACGAAAATGTCCAATCTTAGCCCATAAAAACATAGCTTCTTTATGCCGAAAAAGGAATTGCCCCCTCCCATGTTACTGATGCCTTTATGTGGAGAACAATCTAATGTAAATTATTTGCTCCTCAGATCAATAAAAACAAAAAAAAATATATATATATCACATGATATTTGTTTTTTTCCCTTTTTCAAAATTACTTGATCTTGTTTAGAAAAATTAGTCACATTTACGGTGTTTCCATATGAAGGAAAACATTTTCCTTCATACTGAACACAGCCTTGGACAACTTCAACTGTTTTCTATATAGACATGCCAAGAGATATTTTGATCAGATTAAAACAACAGCTCAAATGAATCAAGGCTCCTAAATGGAAAAAATTATCAAGTTCTTAGAACAAAAAATCATTTTTAGCAAACAAATCTTTGTTAACCAACACAATTGTTTAGATGTTTCTGCAATGCAAGTATGACCAATTTCATAAGTTCAATAGGGATCTATTTAATTAATTTCTTATTTTAAAAATAAGATACATTATAAATCATACGAGAAAGGTATAACTTGCAATTTGATCTTATCAATATAAACTAATTTCATTTTAAAATTCTAGTCATGTTTCACATAATTCATCTCTAGGGAAGCAAAAAGGTAAGAAAACATTTTCCAACAATCAGAGTATTTCTTTTTCAGACTTCACTTATTGTTGTGTTCACAGAATTAAGACTTTCTGTTAAATTTAAAATAACAATGAAACGAACAAAATGTATTTTTGGTATCAGGTTGCCAATTTAGTCTTGATGTCTAACCAATAATGCAGTCAAACCATCAATTCCATTATGCTATAGGTCTCTTTTATTAGATGGAGATCAAGGGGAATCATGGAATATAAGTTTGGAATGGAAAAATTATGAGTCATGTTGGCCAAGTAGGGCTATGAGTTATGACTCACTGATACCCATCTCAGTCAACTACTTTGGGCCGGTTGGGTAATGACTAATGACCCATTTATCATTTCAGCCCATTTTGACCCGGACTAGTTCAGCCCAAATCGCCCATTTGCCATCCTTAACTGGTAATATATATTAAGGGGTATTTAAGTATAGCAGTTTTTGAAATAGCTAGGTAATTTAAGGACTCGAGAGCTTTGAAGCGAATATCTTATGTACCAATTATATTGAAGCCCCAAGGACTTTAGTCTAGAAGTAAGAGCATCATTTGTGAGGTGTGAATAAGGGATACATCACGATTTTGAACCCTACCCCCAGACAGAAGCATAGAATTTAAGAGGAGAAGGATAGAGGGGCGAGTCCATTATCCACCAAGTTTCAGACCATGCACCACCGACTCTTGGGGATTTCTCGGTTATCAACAAAATAAAAGAGACCTCATACATTTTAACAGTGGAAGCACTAAAGACAGAACAGGAATACTAGGAAATAAAGCCTAACTTACGATCACGATCTGCCTCTTCTATCATTTCCTGGATTTCTCTGTCAGTAAATCGCTCCCCCAACTCATCAGCTATTCTTTGAATGTCTGCAAAAGAGATTTTTCCCTGCATTTAAATGCTTTAATGATTAGAAACAAGCCAAGAAAACAAGCTAACTGTAAGGAAGATAACCAAATAAGCAGAAAGCAGGAGGGCAAGCAAAGCAAGCACATTTTTATCTTGATCAATAATGTGAAATGCCTTCATCAGCTCTTCTTTCGTGTCCCTTTCACCAAATTTGGCAGTCATCATGTGCACAAATTCATCAAAATCAATAGCACCACTGCCATCCTTATCAACTTCTGCAATCATTCGATTGATCTCCTGGAATAACAAAGGCAATCATGAGTACACGTTCACATATGAGAATAACTGACAAGGGCAGAAAAGAAGAAAACTAAAACCAAGGACTTACGGAATAAACAGTATTTGACATAATGGAAAGGCTCCAAATTAGCACAGGAGAGAGTAAGAATGAACTTATTCTCAAAATGACTTGCCAAATAACAAGGAAAGACTAATCAGATACTAGAAAGGTTAAAATCCTGATACAGGCACCAAAGGCCAAATCTTCTTAAATTTTGCCAATGGGATCACTGACCAGCCATCATGTAAAGACTAAGAGGAATATAGATCAGAAAGTCAAAAAAGAAAATAGAAAAGAAAATCAAAGAACTCCTAAATAATCCATAGATTTCATTTATTTCCCAGATCAAAACAATAAGCAGCATGGCTTACTAAAGACCATATCGCTTACATTTTGGGCGTTGCTTCACCACAAGTCAAACACAAAATAATGCAACTCGACATATTTTAAGGTTAATATCATTCTCAAATCTGCAACCAGAGTAGAAAGTTCAGGTTCGAATTCCATAGAATAATCTACTTTGAAAATGATGTACAAAGAGGAACCGCTGCAACAGTCACTATTAGTGCACCAGTTGACAGCCATCCAAGACATTTCCCAATAATCTGGATTAGTGTATCAGACTATCAATAGAAAGGAGCAGAGTTTTTATATAAGCTCAACCACTGTTTGTCCAAAACAGAAACGAAAACCTACGATGAAAGAACTTTATGTTAACCATTGCAGGGTATCGGAAGGTTGATCCAAAAAGGTGGAAAACGGTACATAAATCTGCAACTTGAATATGAAAAAGCAAAAGTACCAAACACAAATTCCAAGACTACAATGAAAATCAGAGAATCTTCAGTTGGCAGTCATAAAGGCGTCATCTGTAATAGGACGAAAAGTAAATTATTGCAGCTCATAAATTCAAGTTATATGCTTCAGAAACAAGTACAGATAGTGTTGTAATTCAGTATCTTCACTGTATGAAATATGTTGTTAAACAGAAAGATACAGTAGAATATATGAGCTAGCATAAAGTTATTGGAAAAAATATATATATGAACTAGCATATAAGTACCTCTTCAGTTGCTTCAAAACCCAGAGCCCTGTAACAAATGATATTAGTTTTACTTATCAATAAAAGTGAAGCAATAAGGGTACCACAGACAGAAAGGTACGACAAAGTAGATGATCACAAAGACACAAAGTCAACTTTTAGGCTGTTAATGAGACATCCAGGACATTATAAGGAATAGCAAGAAGCACCACAAACCTCATAGCAACATTGAGCTCTTTGGCGTCAATGGTTCCTAAATAAGTCGCAAAAAATTAACAGTCAGAAGTTTAGACATCAAAAAACTGCATCTATATGGATGCCTTGAGGTTTATTTTATTACCAGAGTTGTCTGTATCAAAAAGCTCAAAAGCCTCTCTTATTTCTTGTCTTTTCTGTTGAGTTAACCCCTGATTACGTCCTCTGGGTTTCTCTCTCCGTGATGTACCTCTGTAAAGGCTTCCCTGCAGGAAGACATGATTCAGCTAAGTGATATGGACAGAGGTAGGGAGAGACAAGAGACGACAGAAGAAAATAGGAACAAAGAACAAGGAATATAACAAAGGGGGAATAGATAAGATCAGATATTGAATGGTGTCAAGCATATGTCTAGTATCAGAAAATATCCAGCCTGCCATTTTTCTATAGCATTTTACTTTCTCTATATCAGATATCCTATTTAATTCTATATGTTACATCTTCATCTATCATGCCATTCTCCCAATTCCCCCCGAGAACTAAACTAGATATCTGAATTGTTTGCACAAGACACCAACTCCACCTAACCACATCCCACTTCATTCATTTTTTCGCTCAAGTTGTTTCGTTATTCAATCTCATTCCGTCTCAAAAGAAAAGGTAAAGAAAATTACAACTTCCGTTGACATACCCAAGTTTTTAAACACAATCCACTACTAAACACAAGAAAAAGGATATATAAATCGTGGCATTTGGAATTGTTCGTTCAAATGTGTTCTGGCACCATCTACAGCCATCATAGCCACATTTACTATTAAAGAGGCCAAATGGAAGGACATTTGGAGAAGGAAGATGAGGACAAAGAAAGAGAGTCAAACAGTTCGAAACAGGTTCCTATCGGTTCTCACTAGATGCTTGAAGTCACTTCCTTCTTTCTCTCTCATTTTTTTGGGGGGGAGTGCTCAAAGTCTGGAAGCACATATTTTTAGATAATATTCTGTCTTATATTTGTTACTCCTTTCATGTGTTTTTCATTCGACCACTTTATGTTTGATATATTTGTTTGTTTGTAGGATATGATTTGATGCGAAAAGAGATGGCAAAATGACTTTGAAGTCTAATTACAAATCATTTACAAGTATTCGGATCAACCAAAGTACCCGAGGTCCAATTATGCAAGAAAAGTTCAAAAAATGACATTTCGCGAAATTTGGTCTTATGGAGTGGCAACCCTTTGTGCCCCACCAGTGTATTTTCATGCAGATTTTACAAAATTTCACCCTCAAAAGAAATGGCTTGGTACAACGCATGGGCATGATACCCTGTGCAGCACACCAATGATATTTTATTGCAATTCAAATCGGTCTTGCACGGTAGGAAGAGATTTGGTCCGAGTCAAATCCTATCACTATAAATACACCTTCTACACATTTTTGAGAGAGGAACAACGCAAGGACGACTAGAGCATCGTGGAGCAGAGATTCACACAATTTATCTTCTTTCTCCAATCTTCATAGTTGAATGATATAGATCTTGTAGTCACCACATTATGAATGGCTAGTTTCTTAGTATTCTAGGGTTGTGGGATTATCCATGAATATTGTTGAATGACGCTATATGACATACGTTTGATAATCATTGATATCTATTAATTTAATTAGTTTACTTCATTTATCCTGCGTTATTATTTGATTGCTTTAACACCAATTGAATACTATCTACGAATCTAGAGGTGCGTCCCTATCTAATCACCTCTCCCTAATACTAATTCGGCCTACCTCTGCTTATCCTATAACCATCCATAGCAACCCTCCCACACCTCCATATTGGTGCATCCATGCATCTTCTTCACATGCTTAAATCATCTCAATCATGTCTTTTGCATCTTATCCACTATCAAGGCCCCTCTATCTTGTCCTGAATATCCTCATTTTTAATCTTATCTATCCTAGTGTGCGCACTTTTCACCTTAGCATCCTTATTTCTACAACCTATAAATGTGGGAGCTCTTGATTGAGCAACATCCTGCTCCATACTACATAGTCGGTCTAACCATCGGTCTATAAAACTTATCTTTAAGTTTTGGTGGCATCTTCTAATCACTGACATGTCTAATTTCACTAGAGTGACTCCAGAATATTATTTATTTTTTTTGACAAAAAGTGACTCTAGATTGTATTAGGTTAACATCGTTCCCATTCTACTTACCAGGAGAAGCTAAAGCAAGGTTGCAGAAGGAACCCACAAATTCCACATCGGATGTTCTTGCTCATAATTTTTGATGAAGCTCTTTCTGTCTAAAAAGACTTATATCATTGAAAAGTGAGATAGTGGGGTTTCAACAGAAATCTGGGAAACATTATATGAAGCATAGGAGCGAATCAAGCAATTTCTCAATTTCTTCTTGAGAAATAGATGTTTTGGTATTGACCATGTCAGATCGGTCTTCTTTGATACCAAAATGTTAGATGCTGAAAAATCTCATAGAAGTGAGTGAGAAAGAAAAGAAAATTGCTATTGGTAATAGATTGTGCAAGAATCTAAAACACAATTTACAACTAAACAATCTCTCTATGGAGTGGGCAAAACTCCCAGAACCTGATAGTCAATCCTACTTAAATAATTCTTACTAGATATTTATAAGATACATATTGTCTACGACAATCAACCGGAAAATTATAAGCCCAATATGATAGTAGTTGGAATATTGGTAACTGCTAGAGAGTATCAAGGAGGCAATTACTCAATGTTTGGCTGACTGGTTCCATGTGCAGTTTTGAGACTCTATTTCCCCTTCCACACTTACTTTTTCTAAAATATGTCTTCAAAAGTTGAGTAGTATCACGATGTATTAAGATACTTTGCATCACGTGTTATTAGTATAGCTCTCCCTCACTATGACAACAATGTCTTTCTAGGTTCGTAGTTTAGTGCTCACCTTATGTATCAATTGTCTGTAGTAGGCCTTCAACTTCCTCAAGTAGAAAGTTAGACACCCCAGGTATGTGAATGGAAATTCCTTCCTGCTTATTCCAATAACTACCTCTGCGATAATTACCACATCTATAGATACTTTACCATGCAAATAGCTAGCACTTTTTACCATGCAAATAGCTAGCACTTTTTTCTTTATTGATCTTCTGCCTAGATATCTCCCCATACTTGGTCAGATTATTATAACTAGATTCATTGACCAAATATCTGCCTTACCAATACTGTCATGTCATCTGCATATACAAGATGATTGACCTTAGGTTTCTTCTAAACATACACAAGTTGGTGAAGTGTTTGTGTTGATGCAGAGCATTGAATGCCCTTGATAGTACCTGAGTTGCTACGATAAAAAGAATTTGCGATAATGGATCACCTGCTAGAGAGCATTTTTGCAAGAAATGCCTTTCAAGGTTGATGTAATATTGAGTGAAGAGTGTAGTGAGCATGAGGTAAAATTGATTGAAGACAGTTGTAAGGATGAGGCCGAAGTGCATATATGTTGTGAGCTTATGTGCATGTTAGACAAAGTCGTAGAAGAGTGTCAGGATGTAATGAGTAATGAAAAGGTGAGGAAGCAAGGCATTTATAAAAATTGTCTGGGACGAGTGAAGGTCAAGCTCAAAGTTTGAAAGACTTGTTCATTGGGAAGCAACCCATTTTTTCTTGCTTTTGCAATGTAGCTTCTACTAGGTATGTTGTTACTACTGTGATTGTGTTATTACTATTCTTCGATTATTATGCTACTTTTATAAATTTTTTCCTTGTAGATTTGATATTTATCTTCATTTTAGCCGTTATTCTATATCTATTATTTTATATTTGGAGCGGATACATTTGAGCCAAGGGTCCTTCAGAAACAGACTCTCTATCTCCACGTGATAGTGGTAAGGTCTGTATACTCTACCTTCCCCAGACCCCACTTTATGAGATTTCACTAGGTATGTTGTTTTGTAGTGTAGCCACTTCATTCTTCTTATTTCTAGGACAAGATAACTTCTTTGTTACTTTGTATGTTCTAGGAGCAAGTACGACATGGAAACAGACCCCAAATAGCATATTGGGTTTGGAAACGAGAGTAAGTGAAAGATGTAAAAAATGTGATGTTGTAAAAATGGTTTGATGCACCGCACAAGGTACCCAAGCCAATAACAAAGATTCCAGACATAGTTTTCAGACAGATCAACAGCTCAACAGCTCAACAGTACTCTGTGCTTATATCATTATTAGAATAGGAACAGGATTATATATTCCTGTTCCTATTCTGCTTAGAATAGAAATAGGAATAATATGTAGTTTCCTACTTGTTAAAGAATTATATTGTAGTGTCTATAAGTAGGGTCTCTATGTAATAATGTTCTCAAACAATTCAATAATATTCTTCTTTACTATTTCTCACATGGTATCAAAGCATCGATGAAAAAAAATATAATAAAAGTCACTGTGCATCAATTTCCGGTGGCTGTTTTGGGGCTGACTTGTGTCACTTTCGTTCTACGACTGTGGTGCGAAAACCAACACCATCACTAGGCTCAGGAAGCTTGGGCGACCAAACCCCACAAAAACCACCAAAATACAGCCCCTCACGTGCCCTCATGCGCCACTCGAAGGTGGCAGTTTTTCAGCGAAATCTGGGACTAGCGGTGGCGCGTGTGGCTTTTCCGATCAATTTTTTCCTACATTTTTTCTTCTGCTAGGGTCGGCCAGTAATTTTGACCAAACCCATCACTTTTGTCCAGAACCAATCGTCGGAAATAGGGTTCTGACGATTTCCAGCAGTTTTTGGTGACTTTTTCGATGATTCCAGGAAGTTTCCAGCAAGTTTCCAGTGAATTCAGGATTTCCAGACCACCGTAGGCAGATTCTGGCGAATTTCTTACTATTTTCAACTTAAATTTTGAAAAAAATGTCTTTTGGATACGATGTCTTTGGCTCCAAAAATACAGGGATTGGAAGTTCAATCCCTATGATCACTTAGCGATTAATGGGAAGTTCAAACTATTTAGCTTGGGCCCTCTGTTGAGTTGTGGTGCAAGGGTCAAGGTATTCAAGATCACTTAACAAACAATGCTTGTGTGGTAAATGAAAAGGCAAAATCTAGTGAGGAAGGTGAACAGGCCACAACACAATGGGATAAAGTGGATACTCAATTATGTTGTCTCCTATGGCGCTCTATTGATTCCAAGTTGATGCCCTTGTTTCACCCATTTTAGACATGGTATTCGATTTGGAAAAAGCATGTGCTTTGTACACTAATGATATATCATGATTCTATGATGTGATATCTCAAATGACCAACTTAAAGAAACAAGAATCTGATATGTCTACTTCCTTGGGACAGGTACAGGCAGTCATGGAGAAATTTGAAACGTTGATGCCAATCACTACAAACGTGGAAAAGCAACAAGAGCCAGGCAGACATTGTTCTAGTTCTTACACTTGCAGGACTCCCTACTGACCATGATTCGATGCGTGACCAGATTTTAGCCAATCCTACAATTTCTACGATTGATGAGTTATTTTCTTGTCTACTTTGTCTTGCTGCACCTCCTTTGTCACAAAGTAGTTTCATCACCCACCGTTGACTCCTCAATTCTTGCATCTCAAATCATAGGAAAACAAACATATCAGCCTACAAACAATCGACAAGGAGGACGCTTTGGGAAACCTCGATCCAAGAGTAGTTATTATCATAAGCCTGGACACATTCATGACCTATGTCATATTTTGCATGGTCCACTGCCAATTATGACCCTGCTACTCTAAAGGAATATTATGAGTCCCTTCGAAATCGCGCAAGCAAGCAAACAACTCTACAAGTAGCATCCGTTGCTCAGCCTGATCAACCATGCAATAATGTTCATATTTCTCAAACAAAATATGATGAGTTCCTTCAATATCGAGCACGCAAATGTCTCCACAAGTAGCTTTTGTTACACAACCTGATGTTTCTGTGGCGGGTAATTCCTTTGCTTGTGTCTCACAATCTAGTACTCTTGGATCATGGGTCATAGACCTAAGGCGCTTCTGATCATGTTTCCGGTAACAAATCACTTTTGCCTGATATTATTTATTCACAAGCTCTTCCTACTATTACTTTAGCCGATAGGATCCAAACAAAACCAAAAAAGGTTGGCAAAGACAAACCTTTATCTTCTGTCACCCTAGACTCTGTTCTTTATGTCCCTTGTTCTCCTTTGAATTTGGCATTTGTTAGTCGTTTGACACAAGCCTTAAATTGGGGCATTTACTTTTTTGATGATTTTTTCCTCATGCATGATCGCAGTACGAGACAGATGATAGGCAAAGGACATGAGTTACAAGGCTTTTACTATCTTAGCTCTTCAAATTCCTTCACAGCATACTCCATTATAGATCCTCTAGACCTAATTCACAAACGCTTAGGACATCCGAGTCTATCCAAACAGCGAAAGATGGTGCCTAGTTTGTCTAGTTTAGACATATTAGACTGTAAGTCGTGTCAACTTGGGAAACACACCCGTGCTACATTTTCACATAGTACTGAGGGTCATTCAGAGTCTATTTTTTCTTTTATTCATTTTGACATTTGGGGTCCTAGTAGAGGTAGTTCAACCTTATGATTTTGTTATTTCGTTAGTTTCATTGATGATTATTCAAAATGTACTAGGATTTTTTTATGAAAGATCATTT
>JAOTQJ010000083.1:7317791-7373118 GCA_025642045.1 Solanum sejunctum
TTCTATGAGGTAGCGGTAAGGTCTGCGTACAAGTTACCCTCCCTAGACCCCACTTGTGGGATTACACTGGGTATGTTATTATTGTTGTTTAATGACAAAATAGAGTCTCAGTCTGTGGCTATTAAATAGCTTCAACTATAGTTTGGTCAGGTATCAACTCTACGTAAGCAACATCAGAGTGGTACATTGCCTATTGATGCAGTACAAAGTTCTTCACTCACTAAGTCGGACACACCCATCATAAACTTATTTATTCTCAACATTTGATTGGCAACTAAGTGAGGAGAAAACTTTGAAAGTTATGTGAACGTGAGGGAATACTTCCTCACATTCATGGACCTTTGTCTTAAGTTCATAAATTCCACCAATTTGGCTTCCCTAAGCTCAAGAGCAAAAAACTGATTAAGAAAGGCTGCCTTGAACTCTTCCCATAGAACCATATTATTGACTCCCTTTTCCTCCTTCTATTGGTTTTACCATATTTGTGCTACCCCTTTGAGTTGGTAGGTCATCAATTCTGCCTTATCCTCTGGCCTCACACCCATGATAGACAAAATCTTGTAGACCTCATCAATGCACTCGTGAGGGTCCACACTCATCTTCGACCCATGGAATTCTGGGGGATTCATCCTTATGAAATCTCTCACTCAAGATGCTGGTGTAGGAGAATGAGAGGCTTGGGCCCCTTGGTTGTCTTAATTAGCCCCCATTTGTGCAACCAAAGTGAGAGCATCCCTAAGTTTTCCATTGGCCAGTTGCTCCTCGAGTGTGCGGGCTCGTCTTCCCCTAAAGGACAATCATTAAGGGGTAAACTTACTTCAACTCTATAGCATTACTTAGAATATGAAGAAGTGTAACATATCCTAAATGTCTCATAGCCTCCTACTTATAGTTGTAGTGCACAACACAACCATTAATATACCTCTAATCAACGTAGTGTGTTGGACTCCGAGGATCTAATAACTTTGTGCTCTGATACCATCTTTGTCACGCCTCGGACCTAGGGTCTAGACGTGACTAACGAATATAGAACTCGAAGGAACCCCAAACAAGCCTCATAACATATCATTACTCATCCTTGGTTGCAGAAGCAATTGAAATGACAATAAGAGATAAGAATAAGCAAGGGAATGATAGCTAAGGGTAAGCTTCCATATCATATCATTAAGAAACAAGAGAGTCAAACCTCATCGCATAGATACATAATATGTCCAATAATACCTCTACTATATAGATAAGAGCGAGGACCACTACAAGCAACTGGGCTCACCCTCAGAGTCAATACATGAATAAAGGTAAGATAGTTTTAGTACAAAGCAAGAGATCATAAGCAACATCTTCGAAATAGAGGACTCACTAACAAGCTTGAGAGACAATCGTACTAGCCATGTGGAGGAGGAGGATGATCAAGATGTGTACCAGTTCCTACATGGTTACATCATCTAGGCATAGAGTATGCATTAGTTTGTTTGAATGTACTAAGTATGTAGGATTCAATGCAATAAGTAATGATAACATAATCTAAATTCATAAGGATAGTCAATAAGTACATATAATAATATGGTATGTATGGAAGATGCTCATAGTAAACCATGCTTATATAGATCATAATGTAAGTAGAAAGGAGTGACCATTCTTAGTTCAAGCCAAGGCCTACCACCCCCTTGGATAGGCGCATGCGGTTGTTGGAGTACAAACCCCCCAACAAGGTTGATGGAGTACAAACGCCCCAAAAAGGTTGATGGGTACAAATCGCCAACAAGGTTACGTGGGCCTACCACCCCAAAATTAGGTGATCAAGGTACAAACCTCTCAATAGGTTACCGGGCTTACGACCCCCCGAGCTAGGCTTGGTCATCCCCTATACTATAGAGATAGTACCATATACATATACACTCCTTTCATCATCACATACAATCTCTTTTCATCATAATTAAGTCATTCAATTCATAAAACATGCATAGGAACTTCAATTCCTCAAGAAATCATAACCGGATATTTTATCAAACACTTAGATGGTATGTAATGCTAGTGTAAAACTATGAAATTCAAGAGAGAAATCATGCTAAAAAATTCAATATAAAACAATCAACTGATACTTGGTAACATCCTCAAGCCATATACATCAAAGCCCTTCATCAAATCTCATAATAGATCTTAGGTTCATATGCCAAAACATAGTAAAACAGTCACAATTTCATAAACCCCAAAATAGTATGCAGTGAATTTCATAATAAATAAGATCCATGAGTAAGTAAATTTTAAATCATGCAAATTAGAGTAAAGGAAGCTTGGGTATCATGGGTGGAAGGAACCCATGAAAGAAACCTACATACCTTAGCATTGGAGATGAACTTGATAAAGATTGGAGATGGAGACTTGAAGCTTGAGAGGAAATCCTTTGATCCAGAGAGGGTTTTGAGACTTGAATTTAGGAGTAAAATATTTGGCTAAGTGTTTGAATAAGTATTGGGAAATGTTTAGGATGATATGAGGGTGAAAAATGACTAAGTATAGGTACTTTTATGTTTGGGAACACTTTGGCCCAAGACTTAAATGTCTTAGATCAAAGTAAAAAATCTGCACCAGTTTTAACACTGGTGCGCGTTGCAGAAGGGACGCGTAAATAACACTGGAAATTACATTTTTAAAAAATTAAAATTGCTAATCGTTTGCTCTTAAATAAGGATTAGATACATCTTTCACTCAATTTGGCCCCCTGAACAAGAATATGAAGCTTGATTTTCGATATCACGCATAAATTTTGAGATATAATAAAACTTCTGAGGCATATTTTCGGGCACTTTTTGGTTTTGTTACATTGGCTTTAGTGATGTATGTGTATATAGCTTAAAAACATGTTATTTTAGTGTCTTGTTCTTTAATCACTACCTTTTCTTCATTCTTCCACTTGGAAGTTGAGAATAGATCCAACCATCGAAATGAACCAATTAAAATTCAAAAACTATGTAAAGCTTTTCTATCCCTATACATGACTTTGAGTGATACTTGAATAATTACAAACCTCTAAATAATATTATTGTTGCGAATTTGATTTTGAGAGGTCTAATGAAATGATCATACTGGAGAAGATGAAGAAAGAGATAATGCAATGGAAGGCATATGGGAGAAGGGAGGGAGAGACTAGGGCAAGCTAATTAAGGGTGACAAAAAGTTCTTGAGAGTTAAAAAAGTGACTAGAGTTTTAAAAATTGAGGGTAGGTGATAATTTTATGGTTACTAGTTAATGAGCTTTGACCATTTCTTCAACAAGTCCTCACGTTTTCTTTTTACACTTTGACTCAATATTTTTTTTATTTGCATCGGGTGTCCGAGTCTCTTTGAGCCCCGACTAATTTTGGGGGTGCACAAGCCCTCAGCAAGGAGTTTTCCACAAGGGCACCATGGTTAATTCGGGTTTTATCCAGTGTGTTGGCCCTCAGAAATTATTTGCACCTGGGGGGTTCAAACTTAACACCTTGAAAGGGAGCAAACCCTAAGGCTACAACACCCCGCCTCTTTTTCCAACTACTTCTTTATCACGAGCTAAACCTAGGGCCTAGCCGTAACATCGAGAATGTGACACTCAAAGAAACCTCATCCAAGCCCCTTGTTCATATCATAAGCATACATAAGGTAAAATAAGCATTCATAAGAGTAAGTAAGCGGAGCATAGAATCATGAGAGTCAATATTTTCCATTAAAGGGAATTATATCAACATAGTGTTCAGAGTATGTAACTACATCATAGATCTTGGCAGGGTCTAAAACATAGATTTACTATCTCACCATAAAGACTAGAAAAATATAAAAGTCTTAAAACAACATCATAAGCAAGAAACATAAGGGCTAGTCCCCAAACCGTAGGAGCTCAAAAATCTTTAGTAGCAAGTATCCAAAAGCTAGCCACAATAATGACGAGTAGTATCGTCATCTACCCTACATGGTGATATCATGTGGGTAAGAGTATACATTAGTACATTAGAATGTACTAAGTATGTAACAATGCAAAACATCAATAAATATCATATATAATAGCAATAGACATAAACATAAGCAATAGAGCAAGGACAAGATATGCATGAACAATGCAACATTTTAAATCATGTGTGGAAGCATCATAAACTATTTCATATCCTAGTAGACATATGTATGTGGGAATAAGACCATAACCGATAATAAGACAATGTTAACTATTACATGAAATTTCAATGTTCCCTCTGCATCGAGCAAAAGAGGAGTCTATTTTGCCAAGGTAGACTCGATCCTCACCCTATAGTTTCTATCCTAGCACGATGAGAACCTATCATTTGACCCCATCCTTTAGGCTCTATCCTAGCACGATGAGTATCTATTAAAAGTTTTATGGATCAATTAGCACACTTTTAAGGCATATAAACATAAACACCATTCCTATGGTGGCATATAGTTATGGGACAAGGAAACCTTCTTATGCCCTCTCGGTGCGAAGTCTTATCCCATGAAATACGTAATCATATATATACATAGAAATAATCATAATTCATACTTGATAAAAAATTATACTTTCATAGTTTGTAAAATAGTCAACATGAACTTACCATATCATAAGAATAGTCCATCCACATAACTTTTCATATAGTGTGGGTATACTCCCCTTCTCATCATCATCATCATCATAAACGTTAGGGTCTTAAGTCACCTCATTATCATCATCATAACATTATGATCATTAAAACATGCTTTTCGTCCTTAGAAATATACTTCATATAAATAATAGTTTTATGATAGGAAACCTGGGCCATGTGTGAGTTCATAAACAATTTAGTTAAAATCATGCAATTAGATGAAAATCATGTAGAAATCATAAAATTGAAGTCACATTGAATCATTTATAAAGGAACCCACATAAATGTTAAAAATCTCTAGTTATCATATACTTGACATCATTCATGGTAAAATCATTAATTTCATGCAATTGACTTGAATTCATAGTAGGATAAACAATTAGTCATCACCTCATTCATAATTGAAGAATTGGAGTAGAAGTAGAGAAAACTCATACAATTTCATAATTGAATTAGGATAAAATTTGAGAATTGATAAGGAACTCCTTAGAAGAAAGGTTTTTATGAATGAATCTCACATACCTTAAGTGTTTGACCTAAAAAGCTTGAAGAAAAATAGAGGATTTTGCTTCACTTGATCTTCAATGGAGTTTTTCTTGGAGGATAAGAAAGGTCTGGAGAGTTAATATAGAGAAATAATTTTTTTAATGAGTGAATGGTGAAAGAATGTAATTAATTTGGGATTTAAAGGCAATTTATAGAATGAATTTTTTGCCAAAAATCACCCAAAATTATTAAACAGGCTTAGGAAAAGGTCTAAGACCTTTTCACTTAGTGTAGGAATTTTAAAGAAAAATTTGAACTGTTAGGGTACAAGATAGTTCACTTATTTTTGTGAAATTTAATTTTTCCCTTTTTTGACCTAAGAATGCGTGTAGATCCCTTTTGTACATAATGGGATCCTCTCCCCAACGCAGATTGGTCGCCTATCTTTTTTTGAATAAGCAATTTCTTATGAAAAATTATTTTTCAATACAGTTGATCTAAAAATTGAAATAGACCATTTTTCCCACATAATTTTACCTCCTAAACAAGAATTCGGCCCCAAATTTCTCCACACGATTACGGATAATACGATATGTAAGGTATCATTCATAGGGTCATGTGAAGGTACTTCGAGAGGTGTCTTTGTATTGTGTTATTGATATTATTGTTGTTCTTGTCGCTGTTGTTACTATTGTGTTGGAAAGAAGAGAGAGAGAGAGAGAGTGCATAACACCTCTTTTTGTCAATTTTTTTTGGATTTGAGAAAAAAATCTTAGATTCCATTGATTTAAAATTAAATTTCATTGTTGTTCACTAGCATTAATTGTAAGGTGATTTTCAACCATTTGATAAATGAATATAGTTATTTTGTGTGTACTGTTCATCTGGATTTATCTACTATTCCAGTTGAATTCATTTTAGGAACTGTTGCTTCATTTTGGCATCTGCTACTGAAACAAATACAACAAGTGGTGAAATAGATGTAGCTATTGAATATGTTATAACAGTTGTTGCGTCTATCTTAGTAATTACTTCACTAATTGCTGCTTATATTTTGCAATTGCTGAAATATTCTTCCAGCAACTGTTGTAGGTACTCTAGCTGCTACTACAACAATTGCTGAATATATTTCAATAATTATTACATAATTTACTGAATGTGTTTAGCAATTGCTGAAAAAACTATTCAGCAACGGTCATAGGTGCTTCAACTACTTCATAACTACAGGCATAATCAAAACAAAATTAGGATCGATTTCTTTGTAAATCATAATGTAGGTACGTACCTTCATATGATCAATGGGGGATAAAATACCAATAAAAGTTGATCGCAATGGTAAATAGATCAAGTCTAACAATTATTTTATTTGACATTAAAAAAATTTAAAAATAGTAGAGACAATAGCAATGATTGTAGACTGAGATGTTATATATGAAGATTTTGCAAATAACATCATTTTCTATTATGGACTAAATTGTGAATTTAAAGATCTTGGCATATTGCGGTGAAAAGCAAAAGGCCACCACATTTAGTATAAAAAGTCAAATAAGGTTGTGTACTTTTTTGGAAGCTAAAAGTAGACCCATTTTAATAGTATTCATGATTAAAGAATTAATAAAAAACTATCAAAATCAGCAAATACTAAATGATGAATGTTATTAAGTGGATATGGATATTTCAGACAAAGAAAGCATCGATGCATATAATATACCTCAGACTCTTACTCCTGCAGTTACCAGCAATGCACTGAGAACCATATAATCATCATAGTCTAATCAGGCTCAAGATGACGAAATTAATTTTTACATCAGTAAGTCATTCAAGAATAAGAGCTAGATATTGCCTTGAAAATTGCTTGTGTGAAGAAAGATTTTAGAAAGAAGAAGGTGACAACTCACATATTGTATATTGTGTACAATGTGTTTATCCCGAATGTAAGTGGGGGATGAGGGTTATAAATCTCCAAAGGTCTGATAGGTTTTATGTTAGAAGGGTGAAAAAATGCATACATATGGTTCACAATATCTTATGAGCCATAACTGATATGCCACAACAAAAGTAGTTGGTACATACATCAAGGATAAAATTCCAAAAGATGAAGGTCATTCCACAAGAGATATTGAAAATTCAATTCGTATTGAATTGGACTACAAGGTTAGTTATTGGATTGTTTGAAAGGAAAGTGAGATTGCAAAGGTTGTGGTAAAGGGAACACATGAGCATATTGATGCAGTGTTAGATGCTTACTATTATATTTTATGATGGTAAATCCAGAAAGTAAGACATATTTGAAGCTTGATGAAATGGTAGGTTCAAGTATTTTTTTGTTTCCTATGGAGCTTGCATTTGTGATTTTTGATGTATTCAAAAAATTCTAGCTGTGAATAGAATATTTTTTAATAGTAAGTACGTATGTGTGTTGTTGTCTGCTATAAAACAAGATGCAAAAGATTACAATTTTATGGTGGCATTTGTGTATCCAATACTGAGGCGATGTCTGTTATCGTTACTTTTTCGAGTATATTGTAAGGCCCAACATATTCGAAAGTATGAAAGTGCAAAAGAAATGAAATTTTGAAAATTTTTCTAAGTCTAAGTAGGTGTCACAAAGATATCTATGGATTGTCAAATTAACATAAGCCATACATATGTTCATGGGTCCTAATGGTGCAATTCTAGTAGCTCAAGTTGGAAGGACCACCAATGCACGAAAGGTAACCATGAGCTGTAACTTTTGCTCGTGGAATGGTAGGAGACTTGGTGGGAAAATAACTTTCTATAGTTTAATGCATGAATAACTAGGACATCCCATAGATTAATTGACAAGCCATAGGTGGCTTCGTGGTTTGAGTTTCAGAGAAAGGTTTCTAAGGGTCCAAAAATTAATAGGACGAGACCCCCTTTCCATGACCCATGGATTGGACCACGACCCGTAATCGGGGTCTCATGGTCTGGTCTGACATATTTTAAGAAAGGAAAATTTTGATATATTTTAATATCCTAAGTCTATGTGATGTTGTTTAAAGCCCCCTCCCCCCAAATAAGCCCTTTCTAGCGCTATACAACCCTAAACTACCTTACTTCAAATCATTTTAAAATATTCTAAGTCCAAACTCCTACCAAATATTCTCAAGTTTTCTCAAGACTTTCAAGTCAAAGGTGCAAGCTAGAGTTTTAGATTTTCTTCATTCTCCAACAAGATTTCCATCTCCAATCACACCAAGGTATATGGGTATTGATTTGTGGAGACCTTTCCTTCACAAAGCTCAACCAACCCTCTTCTTCATCTATTTTTAAGCAATGGATAACTTATGGTAGTTGCATGAACTCTTTTATATGATGATATTATGAAGTAATTTATGATATTTTACCTTTGTACATTATCATGCAATGAGATGCCAAGGTAAATGTATGATTTAAATAAGGGTTTAATGATACCCTAACCAAGCTTTACTTTATTTTTGGTGGGTTACTTTGGATGATATCCGAATGATTCTATTTTTCTCCTCTCATGCTCTTGAATTGCATGATTTTAAGCATATGTATATATACTCACCATGACTTGATCAAGTTATGAGCAAAGCTTCTTATGTGATGAAAGTCTTATGGCAAGATATGTAAATCATACATATATAGATATTAAAGGGAGTAACATGTTATGAGTTCATAAGTATGTTATGAATATATGAATGATATGAAGCCCTACCTTAATGCTATGAAGCTTTGTTTCATGAGCTACTCTACGAAAAGTATTATGGTGTTTTGAAACATTGCATATTATGACTATGGTTATCATTTAAGTCTCATACCCCAAGCCAAGGGCCTAGATGTGACATGACGAATGAAAACCCAAAGGGATCCCAAACAAGCCTCTTAAGCTTGCATATCTCATCCTTAGTTTCGCGGAAGCATGAAAGAGCAATAACATGTAGTACATAGTTTCTAAGGGAAACGGGGCATTGGACTCATGCTATGAGGATGTTATAGGAAAGAGGATAAGCACGAATCGCATAATAAATAAGTTTAAGGGGTGGGTAAGCATGTCTCACACTATATGCATATTTAGGGACTTGAGACTTCCATGTTATCAACATAACAATCATTCACCACAAAAAGGGAACAAGGGACTAAGGGAAAACTCCAACAATACATAACATAGTAAGAATCGCTCATAACATACAACCCTTGTATCCAATAATACCTCTAAATACGAATGAAATGGGGGCCAATACATCTCCCAGGCTCACCTTCAAAGATAGTATCCATAAATAGAGTAGTCCAAATGAAAGCATGAAAGTAAATGGATATTGTCCTCGAGTGTGGAGGACTCACCAATGTCAAGTCTTCACCAAACTGATTAACCGTGTGGAGGAGAGGATAGAAAGGAGCTCCTGTTCTTACATGGTTAGATCATGCAGGCAAAAGTATGCATTAGTAAGTTTGAATGCACTAAGTATGCGGGGTGACAATGCAACAGAGAACATAAGTCATAATTAGACAATATGCATAATCATAATCAATGGATATAAGCTCAATATGAAATAAATGCTCAGTGTCCTTTGTCAAAACATGCATGGAGATTGCCAAATTATAAAACATATCATACATAGATCAGAAAGAACTATAACCAAAAAATAAGATCAAGCATGCTACAACTTCAAATCCCATTTTTCACTCTACACCGAATAAAGAAGTGGTCTACTTTTTCAAAGTAGAGCATCCACTTGCCTTACGATATAATCGTTTTGGAGAGTGCTGCAAATATCCCTATCTTACAACATAGACTTTTCAATAGGTAAGAAAAGATTTTTTTACCTTATGATATAATCCTTTCGGTAGAAGTTAGGAGATGTCTTTACCTTAAGATACAATCTTTTCAATAGGAGTTAAGAGATGTCCTTACTTTACGATATAATCTTTTTAGTACGATTTAAGAGATGTCCTTACCTTACTATACAATCTTTTTGGTATGATTTACAAAATGTCCTATGTGGCACATAGTCAAGAGACAATGGCTACCAACCAAGGTCCTCTGGGTACAAGGTTAACAATACCAAGGAATACTCAATTTATATACATAGCCATATTATACAAAGCTTCATAATTTATGGTAGTATCATAAGAGTAACTCATGAGGCCATTACATCATAATATCAAAAAAAAGGGCTCCTAAGTACTTATAGCATCCAAAACATTCTTTTGAGCTCGTAGCATGCATAATAGCCCTTCAACATATACAATATTATAAATCACATGTCTTACAATAAGACTTCCATCAACATAGGGTCTAGTCAAATACTTTAGTCAAATGTATGGGTAATATAAATATAAGCTTGAAATCATGCAATTCAAGAGTAAACAATATGAGAGGAGTAAGGTTAATTCATTTTAAAGTCAGTCAACTCAACCCGCCATTATCATAGTAAAACCCTCATTATTTAGAGATCATATTTCAGGACACATAGTGAGAAATCATTAGTTTGAACTATTCTTATTCAATCTATCATAATCATATACATAATCCTCCAAAACAAGGACATGGGAATATAACACTCATCTTCCATATACCCCAACTTCATGATTATAGTCATAACATGCATAATCTCAAATAGCTCAAAAGTTATCAAAGAGTAGTTCATGTGTCACACCATAAGACCTATACCCACATAGGAAGTTAGGAATACATATTTGGTCAAAACATAATGGGTATGCATTTGTGCTCAAATCATGCAAAGGCCAAGGTTTAAGACATGAGAAGTGTAAATAAATTCCCTCTTTTAAAATCATTCAAAGTAACCCACCTTACCAAGTAAAACCTAGTTGAAACTTCCTCAACCCTCATAAAAATTCATAAATTTCACTTCATGATGATGCATAAGAATAAACCACAATAGAATTTAAAATAGTAACATCATATGCAAGAGCTCATAAAATACCTATAAAGATCCATAAATTTTAGTAGTTGGAGAAGAAGAATAGTTGGACTTGTAGGAAGGAAGATTCCCATAATCAAACCTACATACCATGGTATGATTTTGGTGGAGGAAATCAAAATAGAGATGGAAAATCCAAAACCCTAGCTTGCCCTCACACTTGAATGCCTTGAGAGAGCTTGAGAGAGTTTTGAGACTTAGATGTTTTTGTAATGAGGAGGAATGAGGTGAATTAGGGTTGTATATGTTGATAAGGGGCATAATAGAGGCCAAAACGATGTTATATTGGGCTTAGGGTGTGAGAAAAGGACAGAAGCACCCCTTTTAAACTAGCTAGACAGTTTCCATGAAAGCTCATTTATAGGTTGTAAGTCAATCCACCCGTAAGGAGGGTCGTATAAACTGGTAGCCTGTATTGCTTCACTAAAATGCACACAACTTTTTGGTATGAACTCCGAATGAGGTGAAACTAGTTACGTTATAAAGATAATCCGAAGAACTTTCATTTAGTGGGTCACTTAGCATCTAATTAATTGTATGCTAAGAGATATTATCATTTAAAATGGACATATATATGAGCTCATGCCAGAACTCAGGTGATTAAAATCATTTGCACTCGACTTGATGAGAGAGGGGCTTGGAATTGCATGAGGGGACATAGAGGAGCTAGATGAGGTTGATAAGGGAATAGGAAAGGTTATAACTTCCCTTATAAAAATCCTGTCAGGACGACGAGACCCTGTTGATGTGTCATGGTCCATTTTATGAGCCGTAGTTAGGGGTTTCAGTTGATTACCTTATAGACTTTTAAAGAAATTTCTCTGTTTCACATTGCTCGACACAATCTATGGCTCGTAAAGGATTTTGTGGGCTATCTGATAAGTCGTTGATTGAATCTCTGAAAGATATCAAATTTTCACCAAGTCTACCCAGGTTCCATGAACCAACATATCGGCCATACTTTGACTTACAACACGTTAATCCCCCTCGTAAAAGCTAACAATTCAAAAAATTTCTAAAGCTTCTTTTCTTGCATTGTTTCTACTCCTCATATGTAGGGTCTTATATTAAGTATTGCATGGGATTGTGACCTAACACTGAGAGAACCTTGGTAGTCTCCTATCATCTCAAAATTATATTCTAGCATAGGTTCATATTATTGATTCTTTATATGTGCATGTACCTACCAAAAAGTCTATGCCCTAAGGTATGGATATTTATGAAACCTATCGAAAAAGGTTATGCCATAAGGTAAGGGTATTTAATGATACTTCCTGAAGAGGCTATGAGGTAAGGTGAATATTTTGATTACCTTAGCAAAGTAAACCACTTCTTGTTTGGTGTGGAGAGAACATCGAGATTCCAAGTAGTACCTCACTTGGTCTTACATGTCGGTTATGGTCCTCTCCCACATATGTATGTTATGTCACGTTCTTGGTGAGTTCTCATGCATACTTTGACTATGCATTGATCATTCATGACACATTGAGCCTATATCCATCGATTATGATTATATATCTTGTCTAATTATAGATTATTGATCCTAGCTAAAGTAGTCGAAGGTCATGAGTATAGGGTAAAGCATATGGTGTTGAGTAGAGTGCTTAAATATTTATTGTGAGTGTGAGTATTTTTGTTATTTCCAAGCATCAACATTTGAAAATACTATCATAAGTGAGATATAGGACTTCATTTTGTGAGGGCACTTGAGTAACACTATTGATTCTAGGCTACTTTAGTGATTGTGACTTATATGTGATTACCTTGCTATTATAATTGCACTATCATATATATATATATATATATCTGGATTGATTTGTTTGATGACTATCTGATATGCACTGATGTGTTAGTTTGAATATTTGTGATTGATTTAGAGATGTTGTATGCTGTTAGATTGAGATCTGTGTGTTGCTATATTGGTTATCTAGATTGAGTCTGTCGCTTGAGAACAAGCAACAATTTTAAGTTGAGAGTGTTGACGTGCTTCTAAAATATAAAATACTTTTGATGCTTAAAATATGAAATTTTATGTGTTCTCAAAGAGATATTAGTGGGTTTGATGTGTCTTTATGTTAATTTTGCAGGATTACAAGATTTGATATAATATTCTGCAAAGTTCTGCAGAATTGAAGTTTTAGGTGATTTACAGACAACTCTATGGGCCGTGGTTTATTCCACGACATGTAAGTTATGACAAAGACCAGTTTGGATAGAATCAAATAAAATAAGGATACAGTGAAGAGCCAAGTTCAGATATTACATTCACAAACAGTCACATGAGCCATAGATTTTGTCATAAGCCGTAGGTACTTTAAAATGTAAGTTAAAGATCAGAGAACATGTTGAATGCTGAAATATTGTCAAACAAAGCCACTTAAGTGTCGTAAGATTGAAGATAGATCATGGATAAGGTCATGTTTAGAGGATCAAGATTTTGAAGAGTTTTCAAGAAGTTGGCAGACAAAACCCTCTACAGGCTATAAGTCAGAAGATGGCCCATGAGTAGGTCTCATGAATTTGAAGTCTAATTTTAGAAAGTGTAGAGCAAGAAGCCTAGGTACCAGCTATGGTTTCACATACGGCCCATAACCTCGTTCGTAGAAGCTACCAAATCCAGTTTTCCTATTTTATTTTAGATTTATATTTTACTTATTATAAATAAGTTTTAAAGTTATTTTTAGAAGGGAGATGCGTGCGAGAGGATAGAAACGCTTTAAGAACTCATACTTTATGATTTTTACATTGAGATTATTACATTCTGATTTCTTGTGGAGAATTTTGGATTTTTTGTTCTTAAATTCATTATTGGAAGTGCTTAATTATGTTATTCCATTACATGATTTTCTCATCGACAATGATCATGCATAGCTAAAGCTATGACCAGGATTGTGAGAATCATGAAGAACTAACAAGGTAAAAATGGATAATCTATAATTCTTTGAAAGTGCACATGCATGTATTAATTAATCCCTTTGTGTAGATTGCTTCTTAATGGTGGCCAATGTTAGAACTTGCTTAATTCTTACCTGCTAGATCAAAGTGGTAGTGAATGGCATAAGGGAATTATTAACAGGATTCAATATGATCCCTCTTGTCTAATCAACCTAATCAGATCAAGGGGTGGTTGTACTGGAACAAAAGGTAAGGGTTAGTAATGTCACACTTCGGGGATGGATCAAATCACATAGTGAAATTTACCTCTCGCCTAGATCAATGGGTTTGATAAACTTAACTTACTAGTTATGTATGCTGTACACTAGAATAGATTATGATTATCTGGCTATATTAAGTTAGGAATTCTTGGGGAACACAATACTTTAGATACTTCTCTTATTGATTTCACAACACTTGCTTCTAGTTTAGTTTTATTTACTGCAATTACAAACTCCTTTTTTTAGAAGATAAGTAGGTTAATTCATCCGAATTGTTCGTAATTACTCCCAATCTAGACCATATTTCCTATAGGATCAACCCCAAACATGGTTAGGTTATATATTTTGACAACGATGATTATACATTCAAAGGGAGGTGTAGTTTGGGCGACATCAATAGTTTTCCACTTATCGAGTTTGCCTGCAATAATAGTTTTCATGCTAGCATTGGTGTGGCACTGTTTTAAGCTTTGTATAAGAGAAGGTGTAGATCCTTGGTGTGATGGTTCAAGTTGGGGGAGATGGCATTAATAGGCCCAGATTTGGTGTTATAGGCCACAAAAAAGGTAGATACTATTAGGAAAGGTTTAAGATGGCTTAAAGTCATCAAAAGTCTTATTTTGATGTTAGGAAGAGGAATCTTAAGTTTCTTGTTAGTGATTGGGTGTATGAGAAAGTTTCTCCCATGAAGTGTGTAATACAATTCAATAAAAAGGGCAAGTTAAGTTCCCCGATATATAGGTCCTTATGAGATAGTTGAGTGGATTGGCAATGTGGCCTATAGGTTGGATTTGCTATTAGATACAAGTTTCATTCACCTAGTTTTCCATGTGTCAATGTTAAGGAAGTTAATTGGTGATCCTAGTTCGATTTTGTCTTTGGAGAGCTTTGAGGTTGAAGAGAACTTGATTTATGATGAGTTTCCAGTTGAGATCTTGGATAAACAGGTGAAACAACTTCACAGCAAAGACATGGCTTTGGAGTAATCAACATATGGAGAGTGCTATATAAGAAGCATAGTCGGACATGATGAGGCGATATCCCTATCTATTCCAATCTACTCAAGCCTAAGGTATTAGGTTCTTTTTATTCTAAATGGTTCTACTTCTTTTACTCCCATGCTTACTGATGTGCTATAAAAATACAACACTTTTTATGCCTAAAACTTAGGAATTTTGTGTTCTTAATGCGATATTTTTTATTTTTATATGTTTTGTGTTTGTTGTTGCAGGAAAGCAGGTTAGCATGACTTTTTTCAGGTTTTTGAAGGCTTACAAGACCCTCTATGAGTTGTACAGCAATCCACAAGTCATAGAGTGGGTTTCATGGGGATTTCCAGTGAAGAATGAAAGTCTGAAGTTCAGCTATATGGGACCTCTATACAAGTTAAAGATCAGTCTATGAGTCATATAGAGGGGTTTACTGAAGATTTCCAGAGAAGGACCAGATAATGATGATTAAGTCTACTAGAAGTCCATGTGAGTTGTAGATTAGACTACGACTCATAAAGTGGATCCATAGAAGTGAAGTCTAAGATTCAAAAGCTAAACATGAGGCCCCGATTATGACTTGTAAACCCAATTACAAGTCATAACTAAGTGTCCTAGGGTGCTAACTAGTTTTTTTAGACTTGTTTGTAAATACTATAAATAGTATAATTAGATTATTTTTAGTAAAAGGTGGAACAGAATAAAGTAGAGAACGACATTAGAACACTTTTTAGGGTTTTTACTTGGAGATAAAGTGTTAGAGAGGAGAATACACTTGTGTATTCATTTTATCTTTCAATCTTGTGATTCTGAATACAAATTGGGTTT
Organism: Solanum sejunctum; assembly: GCA_025642045.1. Lineage (NCBI taxonomy): Eukaryota > Viridiplantae > Streptophyta > Magnoliopsida > Solanales > Solanaceae > Solanum > Solanum sejunctum. Next base: position 7,333,790 of record JAOTQJ010000083.1, read on the forward strand.
TCTTGTTCTTCAATCTATTTAGGTAAGTGATTAATTATGTTTTCTTAATTCATGATTTCTTTATCTACTCATAGCATGAGTAGCTAAACCCATAACTTGGAATTATGGGAACCATGAAGATCTAATCAAATAGACCCGGATAATTTGCAATTCTTGGAATGGGTATTTACATGTCTTAATCAATTCTCTTCATACTGTATGTTTTCTAGTGGTGGCCAACATTAGAACTTACCTAGTATTACCTTCTTGATCCAGGTGTTAATGAATAGGAAAAGAGATTAGTTAATAGGATTCATTGGTGTGTTCTTATCTAATCAACCAAACTAGACTAAGGGGAGGTTTACTGGGACTACGGGTAATGGTTAGCATTGCACACTATAGAGATGGACCAAGTCACATAGTAAAATTCGCCTTTCACTTTTAACCAAAGGGCTTGGTGAACTTAAATTACCTTCCTACATGCTATACTTTAGTCGAGAATCGGGTTATCCGAGGATATTGATTTGGTGAATCATAAGGAACATAATTCCCAAGTTGCTCTCTATTATTGATTGTCTCTTGTTTTAGCTAGTTTAGTTTAATTTCTTATCAATCATTGCAACCCCCCCTCTTTTAGGGAATTGAATTAGTTAATACTTGAATTATTTATTGATGAATTGATTTGGAAATTCTCCGTATTCTCTACAAAATTCGACCCTAACCTTCGTTAAGTTTTATATTTGACAATGACTACTTTATCCTCCAAAAGAGAGGTGTAACTTGGGTGAGATCACTTACATGACATGTATACATGTGCACGAAAATGGTTTAAATTATATTTTGACATGAGCTTTAATGATTTTTTATGACTTTTAAGTGATTAATATGGATTATGTCTTTATGTTGAAATATTTCATGTTTAAGTCAAGCCTTTCAAGACACGTTCAAGCTCATTCGAGGAAGAATGTTCTCAAGGGGGAGAAGATGTGAGGACCAGAACCTCGCGGGGCCTTAAGGAGCACCGAATATGTAGGAGTAGTCTTACCCAGTAGATGGACAAGCCAGTAGTACCAATCAAGGAAGCCTTTCACTCTATAGCTTTCTTTCCTGATGGGGACTAAGAAAAGGAGACGAATACAGCTAAACAGCTGCAGCAGAAAGAACGAAAAGCCAGGCAGTAGCCCGTTAGCAGTTCACCAGGCAAGGTGGAGTGATTCCAATTTCCAAGCATGACAGAATCAAGGAAGATTCTCTGCATCTGAGATAAGTTTGTCTTGCTTCTTTCTCTCTGGCTGTGGCATTCCTAAGGACCCAGGGGTTTCTAACATTATTGGACCAAGGAGCCTCTCTAGGGTCACCGCCATAAGCCGTGGAGGCAGCCTTGGGGTGACCTTTGGCCATTTTCATGGCTTCTTGAGGCTTCAAGGATGGGTTGAGGCCAAGTGGTCCTCCACTGAGCCTTTCACGGATTATGGTCCTCACCACTGGCCATGAAAAGAGCTCATGGCAGGTGCCTTTATTTGAAAGCCACTGTGGCTAAGGGTGCTACCACAAACACGTTGTGCAGGTCATATAACCCAGCATGACTCATAGTGGGGTATCATGAAGGCATAGTACCAAAATTTTTTTAAGTACCAAGGTACCATCTCGATAATGAGGCATCATTAATAGACACTTATATGGTCTGTGAAGCTTTTTACGTACCATGGTGCTTTTGTAAAAAGCCTTGACAAATTTCAAGTCCATTTTATTAATTGTTTTATCATAATTTTTGTTTACTTTATGGGTGTTGTATGAACTTTTCACCTATCCTAAACCCCTAAATCAGCCTATACTCCTTTATTACTATTCATTCTTATTCTAAACACTTAGAGTCTAAGAAATTCTATCTCCTAAAACTCTGAGTCCTTGAAGATCGAGTCTAGGATTTCAAGAGGGCTTTCACTTAAAGTCAATTTCACTCTAATTCTTCTAGTTCTTCAAGGTATGTGGGATTGAATCACGATTACCTGCCAATCATGAAGATCCAAAAATCTATTTCTTCAATTTCATGATTTGTAAGTATGATTTGCAAATGAGTCTTTTAAATTTTTCAATTTGATGAATTATGTTATGGTATGGGTTAAATTGATGATTTAAATATGATTTAAGTCTTATTTTATAGATTAACATGAATTTATTTAGAATTAAAAATGTTTGTCCCTTTACTTGATGAACTTATGCAGGGGTAATTTCATGTATGATTTAGTTATTGATTCCTTCATTGATTATATATGATTTCATCTTATTATGTTGGTTTAATTATGAATTCCTTATACCAATTATCATGACCCAAGCGTAGAGCTTAGTGTAACACGATGAATGTGAACCCGAAGGGGAATCCCAAACAAGACTCTTAAGCATGCATCGCAAATCCTTGGTTCTTATAGAAACATAAAAGGGAAGGAAGCACATAACATATAATATCTAAGGGAAGCGAGGGTTTGGACTCATGCTTTAAGGATATTATAGGGAAGAGGAATAAACATGAATCACATAGCAGATAAGTCTAGGAGACAGGTAAGTATGACTCACACTATGTAGGCATTTGGGGACTTGGGACTTCCATCTAATCTGTCCTAATACAACTAGTAAAAAGGGGAAAATGGGACTAAGGAAAGTCTTCAAAATTACATAAAGATAATAGGAGTCAAGGTCAATACATAAAATTCCATGTCCAACAACACCTCTAATTATGAGTGGAACGGGGGACTAAGACATCTCCTAAGTTGACCCTCAAAAGATAAAAGTCTAAAATAGATAAGTCTTAATAAGAATGAAAGCGATGTGGATATTATCCTTGAAATGGAGAACTCACCAATAGTAGTCTTCAACGGATCTGGCTAGCCATGAGGAGGAAAAGGCTGAATAAGAGGTGTGATCCCTACATGGTTAGATCATGTAGGCAAAGAGTATGCGTTAGTACTTCTAATATACTAGTATGCGGGGTGCCATTCAACAAGGAACATAAGATACAATAATCAATATGCATAATCATAATCAATGAACATGAGCTCAATATGACATGTATGATCAATGCTCAAGTTAAAACATACATGAATATAAACATGCTTCTATAACATAACATACATATGTGCAAGGAGACTATAATCGACATATAAGACCAAATGAGATACTACTTAGATTCCTGATGTTCACTCCACACTGAATAAAGTTATGGTCTACTTGCCAAGGTAAACCAAGCATGACCCCACAAGGTGGAGAACTTGTCCTAAATGTATCCACTAGTAAAGCCCATTTAGGGAAATAATATAAACCTATGGTGGCACATAACTAAGAGACCAGGACTTTATATAAGGACCCCTTGGGTCGAGCCCCCACCTTAAGCCTCTTTCGATACTAAGTCTAGTCCCATAGAATACTTGAAATAATCATAACTTTAATCATACTTGCATAACTTGTAAAGACATGATAATATGGCATGAATAGTGCTTTCATATACTTGACCCCTACACGTGACATATTGATGTTCTACCAAAATACAACACTTTTGATGCTTAAAATTTGAAATTTTGTGTGTTCTCAATGCGATGTTAGTTGGTTTTATGTGCTTTTGTGTTTATATTTGCAGGATGAGAGGTTGGCCTTATTTTTGGGGAAAATTACAGAAGTTGTTGAGTTTTATTGTTATACGAGTTCTTTTATGGGCCGTAAATCATTCTACGGGCCATAGTGTGGTTTCGTGAACAATTCTAGGGAGGGAATATTTTCTGAAGTTTATTCTATGAACATATAGATGAGCTATAGAAGGTTTTACGAGTCGTAGAAGATGGTTCGTGCCTTGAGGATCAGAGACTTGGACTTTCAAGAATTTCGTTAGATGAAACTCCCTGCATGAGTCGTAAACCACTCAACGAGTCATAGAGGGGTGTCATAGAGTTGAAGTATGATTTTGCAGTAGTTAAGTATGAGATCCTGATTATGGGCCGTGGAATATAATACAGCCCGTAAAGACCTTTTGTATGGCGGGCCGACCAGTTCACCTATTTTATTTAGGACTTGAATTTTAGTTATTATAAAATGGGTTTTCAGATTATTTTTGCATAAGGTTTTCGCCTAATACTCAAAGAACTCGGTATTTAGAGAGGAAAAACTATAAGATCATCTTGGAGAGTCTTTGAGAATACTTTTATTTAGAATTTATCTTGAAGCTTGTGATTCTTATTGAATTTAGATTTGCCTATTCTTAATTCTACTGTGTAAGTATTGAATTATGTTTTCCCAATTCATAATTCTTGCATCTACACATAACATGAGTAGCTAAATCCACAACCAATGTTTTGGAAACCATAAAGAACTAACAAAGTAAAATCGAATAATTCATAATTCTTGGAAGGTGTATATGCATGTATTAATTACTTCTCTTCATTTTACATGTTTTCTAGTGGTGGCTACATCAGAACCCGCCTAGTGTTACTGACTGGGCTAAGATAGTAATGAATAGGAAAAGAGATAAATTAACAGGATTCAATTGATGTGTTCTAGTCTAATCAACCAAACAGGGCCAAAGGGAGGTTGTACTAGGAATAATAGGTAAGGGTTAGTAATATAAGCTACAAAGATGGGCCAAGTCGCATAGCAAAATCACCTCTCACTTTTGACCAAAAGGCTTGGTGAACATAACTTACCGTGTTGCATGCTATACACTAAAAAATAATTAGGTTATCTGGTGATACTGAGTTGGGGAATCATGGGGAACACAATAACCTAGTTTCTCTCCATATTGACTTCTCTCCTGTGATAGTTAGTTTAGTTATATCTTTTATTGATTATTCCAACCCCCCATTTGGGGAAGTAAGTTCGTTAGCCATTCGAATTGCAACCAGTTAATTCTCGTGAGTCTATGTATTCCCCATGGGTTTGACCCTAATCTTTGTTAGGTTCTATTTCTTGACAGCGACCGCTTTATTCTCTAAAAAGGAGGTGTAACTTAGGTATCAAGATTTTGGCACTGTTGCCAGGTAATTCAACCAGACTTAGTGAAATCATTAGTAATTTGAGTCTTAATCCTTAGTTCCCTTATTTTACCTTTGTTTGTTGTTTTTGTTCTTTGTTATGGTGTAAGTGTAGTGTATGCTCAAAACTCGGAGTCAAGGCAATCCCTTAAATCTGTTTACTATGAGATCCAGAGAATGTTGAGGAGAATTGACCAAGACAATACCAATAATGAGACCAATGCAAATTTGAATAGGAATTACAATGAGGATGCTGAGAATGAGAACTCGCCTTCTCTATAGGACATTGCTCCACAAGCTTAGAATTTCAGTGCCAATGCTTTCTAGTAGGATCTATACAGGCTGAATCCTATGGCTATAAAGGTGACTGGAGCTATTGTTCTACCACCAGTATTGGCAAACACAAAGTTCATTGTCTCAAGTGGGTTACTTCAGTTGCTGGAAAATCGGGGGCTATTTGCAGGCTTATTATCAGAGGATCCTCATAGCCACCTACACAATATGGCATTCATCTATAAGAGTGTGATAGGAACATAAAATCTATCTATGGATGCTGTGTGACTTTGTGTCTTGCCATTGTCTCTTATGGGCTATGTAGTTGGCTATCTGAGCTCCCCATAGAGTTCGATCACTACTTGGGCAGACTTGCAAAAGGATTTTTTAGAGAGGTACTTTACTAGATTGAAGAAGTTCAAGTTGAAGGACTATATCAACAAGTTTGAGCAACTTTCTGGTGATCCAATAAGCACTACTTGTAAGCGGTTCACCAAATATTTGAGGAGCATCCCTGACCACAAGATAGTTGATGATTCTTTGGTGGAAATCTTTTACCATGCCCTTGATAAAAACAATCAGGCCTGTGCTAACACTATCATGGAGGACATGTTCTTAGATTAACCATTTTCTTAGATTATAGAGTGAATGGAAAGAGTAGTCAAGACCAATCGCACATGGTAGCAGTGTGACAGAGCATCCACTAAAAGTTCATGTTCTATTAGTATGGGTCCAGAGTAAGAGAAGATCAACAAAGAAATCATGTAGCAACTTGCCTAGATTAGCGCAGCTATGGAGTTGATGATGAAGCAAAGCCAAGAGGGAGTGAATGCAGTGGTTCATCAACCTCCACCTGTACCCATGTATGAGGAGCTATATTATTGTGAAGACACATGTTTTGTTGCTGATAAGATGAGGGGTTTTCGGACCAATGCCCAAGGGTCCAATCAGGACTATTGGCACTAAGATCAAGGAAACCAAGGTCAAAATTTCAATTAAGATGGAGATAACAGGGACAACCACAGAGGTTACTATGATAGGTATAGGGTCCAGAGAGAGAGGCATATTAGGGTCGGAGAGAAGGCTTCAAAAATGGTCCTTATGTGCCACCACATAATTGTGATAGAGGTGCCAGTTGTTCCATAATTGAGGAGATGTTTGATCATCTATTGAAGAAAGCTGAGACACAGGATGAGACTCTAAGGGGCATAAATAAGAGATTTTGAGTATAAATTAGAAAATAGAGTCTCACTCTATGACTATTAGACAACTGGACAACAGTTCGATCGAGCGTTAACTCAACTCAATTAGCGTTAATGTGGTACACTGCCTAGCAACATAGTTCAAACTCCTAAAAATAAAGGCAGTGTATGGCGGTCACTACTTAGGTGGCAAAAGTACCATTGATTCGCTCATGCTGGTTGATAAGGAAGATGTTCGAGAGGAGATAGTTGCAGCCAAGGATGTAGATGAAGGAGATCATCATGGTGAGGATGGGGTTAGTGAAGCTGCTAACATACCACAGTAGTTGAAGCCTATTCCTACGCCTCCTCCCCTTTCCCTCAGAGAATCAAAAAGAGGAAGGAGAAAGGCAAATTCAAGCACTTCCTCTCCATATTGAAATAGCTCTCCATCAAAATCCCTCTCATTGAGGCATCAGAGAATATGTCAGGGTATGCTAAGATGGACTTGGTCACTTAAAAGCTCACTGTAGGTCAAGAGCTATTCCAAGATCTTAGCATTGCAGTGCTATTGCTATGAGGTCTTTGGTTCAAAAGCAAGAAGATCTATGTGCTTTCGTCATACTACACCATTGGAGATCTAGAGTTTGCAAAGGCACTATGTGATCTAGGTTCCAGCATTAATCTAATGCTCTGTGCAGTCTACAAAAGGATTGTACTGGGAACCCTACCCCAACTAGTATGCGGTTGGTGATGGCAGATCGCAAAGTGAAGAAGCTAGTTGGGATATTTACTTTCTGTTGAACCTACAGTCTAGGATGTTTTAGATAGTATTTGCAGCATATAGTACCAATACTCATGTCATATAGTTAAACGACCCCAAAAGTGCCCAAAAATGTGCCTTGGAAGTGCCTAGAATCATAATTTCCATATAACTCAAAATCTGTGCGTGATATAAAAGATCTGACTTCATATTCTTGATCTGGGGATCAAATTAAGTGGGAAAGAGGTCTAACCTCGATTTTAGAGCAAACTAATCACAATTTTATTTTCTGAAAATTTTAATTTTCAAAATTGATCCGTGATGGTGCTGCAATGAGCAGCCATCGTTAACCTATGTAAAAAGTGCCTATGTGATAAGTTTGCATTACAGATTAGATGCAGACCTGTGTATTGTTTTACGAGTGATTTTATCTCGGTCTAAGGCTTTTGGGTCTTGGGCCTAAGTCCTCCCATGCGTGAAATCACCTATACTTAGTCATATTTAGCCTTCATATCATACAAGACATTCCTCAATACTCTCTAAAACCCTTAGATTAATATTTCTCTCAAAATTCAAGTGCTCAGTTTCTTTCGAATCTTAAGGAATTCACCCAAGCTTCAAGTATCCATTTTCGATCTTCATCAGGAATTCTCCAAAGTCAAAGTATGTGGGTTTCAACCATTAGGTTCTTTTACCCATGTTGCCAAAGCTCTTTTCTTTTACCTAAATTGTATGATTTCTAGTTGATTTACTTATGGGTCTTACTTATTATGAACTAGACTATGAACTATGTTTGGGTTTCATGAAATTGTGACTGTTTTAGCATATTTTGAGCTACGAATCTAAGACCTATTATGGGGTTTGATGAAGGGTTTTGATGTATATTGCTTGAAGGTGTTACCAAGTATTAATGGATAGTTTTATATTGAATTTTCTTGAATGGTTTCATCCTTAAATTGCATGGTTTTACCCTAGCACTACACACCCGTCAAGTGTTTGATAAAATGTCCGGTTATGATTTCATGAGGAATTCAAGGTCCAATGCATATCTTATGAGTTGGATGACTTTATGATGATGAAAGGAATATATGTATATAATATTCTCCTATATCGTGTTGGGAATTTACCATGTCTCGCTCGAGGGGTTGTGAGCTCGAGTAACCATGTCGAAGGGTTTGTACCTTGATAACCATGATGAGGGGTTTGTACCTTGATAACCATGTCAAAGGGTTTGTACCTTGATAAACGTGTTGAGGGGTTGGTACCTGAATCACCATGGGCAGTAGGATGGAATGATCTACCAACCAATTAAGAGGTTGGTACCTCAATTACCACAGGTGGCAAGGTGAGACGATCCACCAACAAATTAAGGGGTTGGTACCTCAATCACCATGGGTGGTAGGGTGAGATGATCCACCAACCAATTAAGAGGTTAGTTCCTCAATCACCATGGGTGGTCGGGTGAAGTGATCGACCAACCAATTAAGGGGTTGGTAAATCAATCACCATGGTGGTAGGGTGAGATGATCCCACCAACTAATTAAGGGATTGGCCCTTCAATAGACTATGAATTCTTTAAGGATAGTCTCTTTTTGCACATGTATTATGTTCTATGTAAGCATGATTTACTTCAAGCATCTTCTATGCATGCTATATTACTACATGCTTATTCATTTCCTATGTTATGCATTTTGATTATGTTGCTTATCTCTTATTGCATTCCACTTACATACTTAGTACATTCAAATGTACTAACATATACTCTAAGCCTATATTATATTACCATGTAGGAACCAGAGCCCCACTTGAACATCTTCCTCCATATGGCTAGTACGATTTCTCTAAATCTAGTTGGTGAGTCATCCATTCCGAGGATAATGTCTGTGATCTTATGCTATGTACTAAACTATCTTTCATTTATGTATGTATTGTCCATGAGGGTGAGCCCGGTTGCATGTCTTGGCCCTCCCTCTTATCAAAGTTTTAGAGGTGTTGTTGGACATGTTATGTACTGAGCCTTGACTCTCTTATTTTGATGTTTATGTTATGAAAGTTTCCCTTTTGCCCCATTGCCCTTATTGCAAATCTAATTATATTGTTTAATTGCTTCCATGACCAATGATGTGTATTATATGTTAAGAGGCTTACTTGGGGTCCCTTCGTGTTTCCCATGCGCCATGTTATGTCTAGAACCTATGCTTTGGTTATCATAAACTTAGAATTAGAGCCGTAGGTTATTAATGGTCCTCGTCATCCAACACACTAAATCAATTAGAGTCCTATGCATGGTCGTGTTGTGCACGACAATTCTGAGTAGGAGCTATGAGATGTTTTAGGAAATGTTTCATTCTTTTTGATCTATGTCATGCAATAAAGGTTAGGTGCATTGTTTTACTCTAAGGAATTTTCTTTGTCATGTTTAGATTATGCCTAACATAAGAGGAAGGAGAGATCGCACTCCCGAGGAACAACTGGCTCATGGTGAGCTCAGGGATGCTCTCACTTTGATAGCTCAAGCTATGGCCAATCAAGTCAATCGAGGGGCCCAAACCCCTCATGCTCGTACCCCAGGATCTAGGGTGAGAGACTTCATGAGGATGAACCCATCGGAATTCTATAGGTCTAATGTATATAAGGACCCTTAAGAGTTCATTGATGAGGTCTACAAGGTATTGGCTATCATGGGTGTTAGATAGGAAGAGAAAGCAGCATTGGAGGCCTACCAACTCAAAGGGGTAGCCAGATATTGTTAAATCAATGGAAGGAGGAGAAGGGAATCAACAATGTGGTGCTTTTGGCAGGGTTTAAGGCAGCTTTTCTAAATCGGTTCTTCCTTCTTGAGCTTAGAGAGGTCAAATGGTGGAGTTTATGAATTTGAGACAATGGTCTATGGGTGTGAGGGAGTATGCCCTCAAGTTCAATCAACTCTATAAATGTACTCCCGACTTGGTTGCCGACCTAAGGTCTAGAATGTGCAAGTTCATGATGGGTGTATCCAATTTGGTGATTACGGAATGCTAGTTCGCTATGTTGATTAATGACATGGATATATCCTGTTTGATGACCTATGCCAAACAAATGGAGGAGGAATAGTTGAGAAAGAGGAGTAATGAGGCCAATAGGGCCTATTTTGAGGGAAAGTTCCAAAGTTAAAAGGATAGTCGGTTCCATCAAGGCCAAGGGTCTTCTCATGCTTCTACTAGGGGGTTTGCCAAGGACTTTCCAAGGTCTAAGGTGTTAGTGGTGTGACTCCTCATAATGTGTGCTCACAATATGGTAGGGGTCATTGGGGCCCATGTTTAAAAGACACAAATGCATATTATGGATGTGGAGAAGTGGGTCACTAAAAGATTGATTATCCTCGGAACTGCAACAAAGGTAAAGAGGTTCATCCATAAGGTACAAATATGGTCCTTTGGGGAGAGGTAGTCAACAAGGTGGTGCCCCAAGGGACAATTGATTCTATGTAATCCAAGGGAGGCAAGGGGTTGAGGAGGTTCCTGAAGTCGTCATCGGTATGTTAAAAAGTCTTTGATTTTGATGAGCATGCATTGATTGATTCGGGAGCCACTCATTCTTTTGTTACCCCTTTTGTTGGCAAAAAAGTTCCATTTTGAGCCCAAATTATTCTGTGAGCCTTATGAGGTGTCTACTCCTATTGATGCATCTATTATTGCTAGAAAAGTCTTTAGAAATTATCCCATTTGCATTTTGCATGAGATATTGCCTTGTGATCTTGTTGAGTTGGAAATGGTGGATTTTGATGTCATACTTGGCATGGATTGGTTGCATGCATACTATGCCACTATTGATTGTAGAACTCGTAGGGTCAAGTTACAATTCCCAAATGAACTCATTCTTGATTGGAAGAGTCATGATGTGGTGGTCAAGGGTAGGTTCATCTCTTGCATTAAAGCCCAAAAGTTGATCTCTAAGGTTATCATCTTGTGAGGGTTGGAGATGTGGAGTCCAAAGTCCTTCTTATAGAGTTGATTCCGGTGGTTAATGAGTTCCTTGATGTCTTTCCAAATGACCTTCCTAGTGTTCCTCCCAAAAGGGATATGGACTTTAGTATAGACCTCCTCTTCGATACTCAACCTATTTCTATTCCCCCTTACCGTATGGTCCCTGCGGAGTTAAAAGAGTTGAAGGAGAAATTGAGGGATTTGTTGGAGAAGAGTTTTATTAGGCCTAGCCAATAACCTTAGGGTGCACCGGTGTTGTTTGTAAAGAAGAAATATGAGTCCCTTAGAATGTTCATTGATTAGCAACTTAATAGGGTCACCATAAATAATAAGTATTCTTTTCAAAGGATTGATGATTTGTTTGACCGATTTCAAGGGGCTAGCCACTTCTCTAAGATTAATTTTCTATCCGAGTATCATCAAGTGAAGGTGAGGGAGTGTGTCATTACCAAGACATCTTCTAGACGAGGTATAGGCATTATAAATTTGTGGCTATGTCTTTTTGGTTGGCCAATGCACCAACAATCTTTATGGACCTTCTGAATAGGGTCTTTAGGCCCTGACTTGATTAGTATGTGGTGGTCTCCATTGATGATATTTTGATCTATTCTCATAATAAGGAGGAATACGTGGCTCATTTTAGGGTAGTGCTACAAAGATTGAGGGAAGAGAAGTTGTATGCTAAATATAAGAAGTGTGAATTTTGGTTGAAAGAGGTTGCCTTTCTAGGTCATGTGGTGTTGGCCTATGGTATTAAGGTGGATCCTAACAAGACGGATGTGATTAAAAATTTGCCTAGACCATTGACCCCATTAGACATTAGAAGTTTCTTGGACTTAGCGGGTTACTATTGGAGGTTTGTGAATGGGTTCTCTTCTATTGCTTCTCTCATGACTAAGTTGACTAAAAAAAAGGCTAAGTTTTATGTGGACCGATGAGTGTAAAAAGATTTCTGAATCTTGAAAGATAAGCTTGTATCTGCTCCTATATTGTCAATAAATGAAGGGCTAGAAGGATTTATTATGTATTGTGATGCTTAAGGGTTGGTTTGGGTTGTGTGTTGATGCAAAATGGTAAGGTGATAGCCTAGGCTTCTAGACAACTCAAAGTACACGAGAAGAATTATCCTACCCATGATCTTGAATTAGCTGTCTTGATTTTTCCTTTAAATATTTTGTGCCATTATTTGTATGGGGTGAATGTTGATATGTTTACCGATCATAAGAGTCTCCAGTATGTATTCACTCAAAAGATCTCAACTTGAGGCTAAGAAGGTAGTTAGAACATCTTACTCGTTATAATATGAGTATGCATTATCATCCTGGTAACGCTAATGTTACGGCAGATGCTTTGAGTAGGGTATCCATTGGTGGCCTAGCGCATATTGATTGTAGTGGTAAAGGGGTGGCTAGGGAGGTCTATCAGTTGGCTAAATTGGGGGTTAGGTTTGAAGAGATGGGTAATAGGGGTGTTGTGGTGGTTGATGGCTCTAAATCTTCAGTAGTTGAGGAAGTGAAAGCTAAGCAAGATCTTGACCCTGCTTTGTTAGAATCGAAGTTTGGTTAAGCGTGGTAAGGTAGAAGTTTTCTCGTAAGGGGGATATGATGTCCTTAGATACCAAGGTAGCTTATGTGTGCCTTGTGTTGATAGCTTGAGAGAAAAGATTCTTGATGAGGTTCATGGTTCTTCCTATTCTATCCACCCCGGTTCTACCAAGATGTATAGAGATTTGAGAGAAGTGTTTTGGTTGAAAGGTATGAAGAGGGACAATGCCAAATTTGTATCCAATTGTCATAGTTGCCGATAAGTCAAAGCCGAGCACTAAAGGCCGGGCGGCCTTGCACAAGACCTAGAGATTCCTACTTGAAAGTGGGAAGAGATTAATATGGATTTTGTTTTTGGGCTATCCAAGACTAGAAAGGGATTTGATTCCATTTGGGTTGTGGTTGATAGGGTGATGAAATCGGCTCACTTTCTACTAGCTAAGACCATATATGGGGCTGAATATCATGATAGGTTGTACATTCATGACTTGGTTAGGTTGCATAGGGTTCCTTTGTCCATTATATCAGATTGTGGTGCTCAATTTACTTCATATTTTTGCAGGTCCTTTGAAGGGGTCTTGGTACAAGAGGGAAACTCAGTATGACCTCTCACCCTCAAACAGATGGCCAAGCCGAAAGAACTATCCAAACACTTGAGGATATGCTTAGGGCTTGTGTATTGGAGTTTAAGAATAGATCAGATGATCATCTTCCACTGATTGAGTTTTCTTATAACAATAGCTATCATTCTATCATTGGTATGACTCCTTTTGAGGCTCTCTATGGTAGACGTTGTAGATCACCAGTTGGGTGGTTTGAAGTTGGAGAGGTGGCTTTGTTAAGTCCAGATCTGATTATGGAGGCTCTTGAGAATAGGATGATTGGAGAAAGGTTGAAGATGGCCCAAAGTCATCAAAGGTCCTATGCCGATGTGAGGAGAAGGGATTTTGAATTCAAAGTTGGTGATTGGGTCTATTTGAAGGTGTCACTAATCAAGGAAGTGATTCATTTTGGTAAGAAGGGCTAGTTGAGTCCGAGATATATGGGTTCTTATAGGGTAATGATGAGGATTGGCCAGGTAGCTTATGAGTTGGAATTACATAGTGAGATGGATTTGGTTCATCCGGTCTTTCACGTATCCATGTGAGGAAATATGTGGGAGATCCTAATGCTATTATGCCTCTTGATGTTGTCGATATTATTGAAGACAACTTGACTTATGAAGAGATTCTGGTTTAGATTTTGGATAAACAAGTGAAGAGGTTGAGGAACAAGGATGTGGCTTCTGTTAAGGTCCTTTGGAGGAATCAACAAGTCGAAATGCTACATGGGAGACCTAAGCGGACATGCAAAAGCGATACCTTTATCTCTTCCATCCTACTAAAGCCTAAGGTACTAATTCTAAGTTTTCTATGTGGTTTCATGTCTCATATTTCAGCCCCTAAGTCATTTGCATGCATTCACGTTTATATTGACAAAGTTTATGGTGATTTTAACACCTATCTTGAGATTTTTGAAATAGTGTATAAGCGTGTCATTACATTCTTGTTTGTGCTGATTTATTCATGATTACTCTTATCATATACATTTATTTGACATTTAGGGATGATTCCTAAGGGGGAGATATTGAACGACCCCAAAAGTGTCCTAAAATGTGCCCCGGAAGTGTCGAAAATAGTAATTTTCATATAACTCAAAATTCGTGGGTGATATCAAAAATTCGAATTCATATTCTTGATAAGGGAGTCAAATTGAGTGGGAATGGGTATAACCCTTATTTTAGAGTAAATGTATCACAATTCCATTTTCCCAAAATTTTGATTTCCAGAATCGATCCGCGATGCGTAGGCATCGCCAACCTATGTAAAAACTGCCTCTGCAAAAGGTCTACATCATAGACTAGAGGCGAACATGTGTATTTTGTTGCTAGTGATTTTATCTCGATCCAAGGCTTTTGCTCTTGGGCCTAAGTCCTCCCATGCATGAAAACACCTATAATTAGTCATATTTTGCCTTTATATCATACAAGACATTCCCTAATACTCTCTAAAACCCTTAGATCAATATTTCCCTCAAAATTCAAGTGTCCAAATCTCTTTTGAATTTTAAGAAATTTACCCAAGCTTCAAGTCTCCATTTCCAATCTTCATCACCAATTCGCCAAAGTCAAGGTATGTGGGTTTCAACTATTGGGTTCTTCCACCTATGGTGCCCAAGCTCCTTTTTTTTCCCCTAAATTACATGATTTCAAGTTGATTTACTTATGGGTCTTACTTATTATGAATTACACTATGAACTATGTTGGGGTTTCATGAAATTATGACTGTTTTAGCATGTTTTGATCTACGAATCTAAGACATATTATGGGATTTGATGAAGGGTTTTGATGTATATTACTTGAAGGTGTTACCAAGAATTGATGGATTGTTTTACATTGAATTTCTTGCATGATTGCATCCCTAAATTGCATAATTTTACACTAGCACTACATACCCACCAAGTGTTTGATAAAATATCTGGTTATGATTTCTTGTGGAATTGAAGGTCCAATAGATGTCTTATGAGTTGAATTACTTTATGAAGATAAAAAGAATGTAGGTATATGATATTCTCCTATGTCATATTGGGAATGGACCATGTCCCACTCATAGGGTTGTGAGCCTGCGTAACCATGTCGAGGGGTTTGTACCCTGATAACCATATTGAGAGATTTGTACCTTGATAAGCGGGTTGAGGTGTTGGTACCTCAATCACCAGAGGTGGTAAAGTGAGATGATCCACCAAACAATTGAGGGGTTGGTACCTCAATTACCACGGGTGGTAGGGTGAGACGATCCACCAACCAATTGAGGGGTTGGTACCTCAATCACCATGGGTAGTAGGGTGAGATGATCCACCAACTAATTGAGGGTTTGGTACCTCAATCACCATCGGTGGTATAGTGAGATGATCCACCAACCAATTGAGGTGTTGGTACCTCAATTGCCATAGGTAGTAGGGTGAGGTGATTTACCAACCAATTGAGGGGTTGGTACCTCAATCACCATGGGTGGTAGGGTGAGATGATCCATAACCAATTGAGGGGTTAGCATCTCAATAGACTATGAATTCTATAAGGATGGCCTCTTCTTGCATATGTATTATGTTCTGTGTAAGCATAATTTACTTCAAACATCTTCCATGCATGCCATATTACTACATGCTTATTCATCGCCTATGTTATGCATTTTGATAATGTTGCTTATCTCTTGTTGCATTGTATCCTACATACTTAGTACATTCAAAAGTACTAACACATACTCTATGCCTATATGATCTCACCATGTAGGAACCGAAGCCCTATTAGCATCTTCCTCCACATGGCCAGTATGATTTCTCTTAAGCTAGTTGGTGAGTCCTCCATTCTGGGGACAATGTCTATGATCTTATGATATATACTAAAACTATATTTCTTTTATGTATGTATTGACCATGAGGGTGAGCTCGGTTGCTTGTCTTTGGCCCCCTCTCCTATCTGAATTTTAGAGGTGTTGTTAGACATGTAATGTATTGAGCCTTGACTCTGTCGTTTTGATGTTTATATTATGAAAGTTTCCTTTTAGCATCTTTGCCCTTATTTCTAATCTAATTATGTTGTTTAATTTTTTTCACGACTAGTGATGTTTAATGATATATTAAGAGGCTTTCTTGGGGCCCCTTTGGTTTTCCCATGCACCATGTCACATCTAGGCCCTAGGCTTGGGTCATGACATATTGCATGTTTTTGTGTTTTGTTTGAAATGATACCTACCAAAAATTTTGATTAGTAGTTAGATAGCAACCATGTATGTTTAGGTGTATGACTATGTTCGTTCAAACAGGTGAGGATATATTGAGATAAAAAGCATGATCTGAGAGTCTTTTGTTGATAATGTATGCAATGCCATGTGAGTGCTAGCCTAGTTTACTAGTTTCATGTG
Source organism: Solanum sejunctum (assembly GCA_025642045.1). Lineage (NCBI taxonomy): Eukaryota > Viridiplantae > Streptophyta > Magnoliopsida > Solanales > Solanaceae > Solanum > Solanum sejunctum. Next base: position 7,350,469 of record JAOTQJ010000083.1, read on the forward strand.
TTTTGTTCTAATTTTGAACTTGCCTTGTTACTCTAAGTCAAATTGTAGATTAATTCGATTAGGATAGGATCTTAGACCATTGTTCTTATTAGTCCACTTAGCCTAATTGATGGTATATGCCTTGTTCCTAATGTTTGATCCTAACATGTACCTATTCTTTTGACAACACCTGATCAACCTAGCCTTGTTAGTTTGAAAATCCTAACATTGGCCCTAGTCCTTCCTTAAACATTGTGTACCTTGACTGAGTCAAAAAGCCTAAGTTGAGGGTGGCTACCAAAACTGGCCCTGGTTCTGAAGACAAATATTGTGCAGCTCAACACAAGCCAAAAGCCTAAGTGGAGGGTAGCCTGTGTAAGGATAAAACACAAAAATAAGGGGGTGAATTAGTGATATAGAGTAAAAATAGAGAAATCATGTATTGGGTGCAAGCATAATAAGTGATGCCTTAGTTATAAGCTAAAAAATAAACTGAAGTGTAAAAACAAGGCAAAAATCTAAGAAATGAAAAGAGAGCACTAGAAAAGCTTAAAATAGGAAAAAGGGAGAATAAGGTGAATATAACAGTGTTAGTGGGGCAAAAGTGTATAAAAACACAGTGCCAAGGAGGGCCTTTAGTCTCTATTTTCCCATATTATCATACCAAAGCCCGCTTACGTTACAAGCCAAGAAAGTCCTAAAGTGATCCTTGTCCAGTTAGTTGAAGGTATTAGTATTAGTCGTGAGTATAAGGGCCAAGCCTATGGTATTAGACATTATGCATGAATATCTTTTGTGAGAGTGAGTGTTCTTGCATAGTCTCAAGGATAAACATGAAAACATCATTGAGTGTCAGATACAGAACTTCTTTCTGTGAGTGCACTTGTATTGCATTGTTAGTACTGATCTTTTTAAGTGAGTGTGGATTGTTGTTAATACCTTGATTGTCATATTTGTGTTTTCATATAGACTAGTTTGTATTGATTAGCTAGAGAGCTATCTAATCTTGTTTTGAAAAGTTATGTGGGTGTTTGAGTTTGAGATTTATGTGATATATGCCACATGGTTGAGTTCTGTGTGTTACTGTGTTATCTATTTAGATTGAGTCTGTTATTTGAGGACAAGTAATGATTTTAAGTTGAGGTGTTGATGTGTTTCCAAATTACAATACTTTTGATGCTTTAAACTATATGTAGTTTTATATGTTTTTGTGTTATATTTGCAGGATTAAAGGTTGGCCTTGATTTTGGGGAAAATTGAAGAAGTTGCTGAGTTTTTATATTATAAGAGACCCTTTATGGGTCGTAGATCTTTCTATAGGCCGTAGGGTGATTTTGTGAACAATTCTAGTGAGGGATTATTTTTTGAAGTTTATTCTACAAACATGCAGATGAGTCGTAGAAGGTTTTGCGAGTAGTAGAAGATGGTTCATGCCCTAAGGATCAGAGACTTGGACTTTTAGGAATTTCATTAGACAAAACCCCTTTTTATGCATCATAAACCAATCTATGAGTGTTAGAGGGATACCTTAGAGTTGAAGTTCAAATTGTAGCTGAGTACGAGACCCTAATTATGGGTCGTGGAATGCAATATGGCTTGTAAAGACCTTCTTATGGCGTGCCTACTAGTTCTCCTATTTTGTTCAAACTTGAATTTTAATTATTATAAATAGATTTTTTAGGTTATTATTTCATAAGTTTTTCACCTAGTAGTCACTAAAATCAGTATTTAGAGAGGAAAATTGTAAGATCATCTTAGAGAGTCTTTGAGAATACTTGTGTTTAGATTTTATCTTAAAGCTTGTGATTCTTATTGAAGTTGAATTTGCTTGTTTTTAATTCTATTGTGTAAGTGTTGAATTATTTTTTCTCAATTCATAATTCTTGCATTCTACACATAGCATGAGTAGCTAAATCCACAACTAGGGTTGTGGGAACCATGAAGAATTAACAAAGTAAAACTGGATAATTCATAATTCTTGGAAGGTATATATGCATGTGTTAATTAATTCACTTTGTTTTGCATATTTCCTAGTGGTGGCCAGCATTAGAACCCGCCTAGTGTTACTGACTAGACCAAGGTAGTAATGAATAGGCAAAAATATTAATTAATATAATTCGATTGATGTGTTCTCATCTAATCAACCAAATAGGGCCAAGGGGAGCTTGTACTGGGATTAATAGGTATGGATTAGTAATGCACACTATGGATATGGGCCAAGTCGCATAGTGAAATTCAAATCTCACCTTTGACCAAATGTCTTATTAACCATAACTTACCATGTTGCATGATATACACTAGACAAGAATTAGGTTATCCAGCGATACTAAGTTGGGAAATCATGGGGAACACAATACCCTAGTTTCTCTCTATATTAACTTCTTTCTTGTGATAGTTAGTTTAGTTATAATTTTAATTGATTATTGAAAAACCCTCCATCTTTGGGGAAGTAAGATGGTTGACCATTCGAATTGCAATTAGTGAATTCTCGTGAGTCTATGTATTCCCTGCGGGTTCGACCCTAACCTTTGTTAGGTTCTATGTCTTGACAACGACCGCTTTATCCTCTAAAAAGGAGGTGTAACTTGGGCGACATCATATATACCTTGTACTAGAGGATGAAAACATGGCATAAACTTGACCCCTTCTAGTAGGATTGCATTACACATGAGGGTGCAGATTTGATATGCTTGATCCCTTTTAGTGAGTTTTAGTTAGTACACAAGGGTAAAATAGTTATCATGCTTGACCCCTTCAGGTAGACATTAATTACTCACAAGAGGGTAGAATACATTGAATAATGGCTCAAAACTTTACTTATAAATCATAAGAACTTTTCATGAGTTCATTACATGCTTAGGAGCCCATAATTTTTCATAACATGCTTGTCTTGAAATTCATGCAATAATCTTTCATCAACATAAGAATCCTTATCATGTAGATTTAGTCAAACATGGTGGGTATACGCACATGTACTTAAAAACATTCATTTTAATAGTATGAGACAAGAGAGGAGTAAGATTAATTCATTTACAATTATTTAAATCAACTCACCATCATCGTAGTAAAACCCTTATTTTGGGTATTATGAAAACCAACTAAAACCCATTAGTTCGTTCGTAGCTTTTCACTGTCTCATAGAGTACATGACTTTAATTTCATCATATCCATCATAATGTCAAACCGTAATAGTGTTTTAGCAGAAATAATCATTGGTTGAAGAACCCAAATAGAAATCATGTGCACAATAAGTAATAATATCACCGGCTATAAGCAAGAGTTCATATATACCCATAAAATAATCCATAAATCTCATATAGTTTGAGAAGAAGGTTAGTTGGACTTGTGGAAATGGAGATTCCCACAATCAAACCCACATACCTTGGTGATTATGATGGAGGAAACCTAATTTGGAGGTGAAAGATTCAAAACCCTAGCTTGCACCCTTTACTTGAAATCCTTGAAAAGCTTAAGAGAGTTTTGAGACTTCTAGTGTTCTGGAATGAGATGAATTAGGATTATATAAGCTGATAAGGGGCATAACAGGGGTCATAATGATGTATCTTGGACTTATAAAAGAGGAAAGGTCAAATTTACCCCTACTAAAATCCTGGTCGGACAGGTGTTTGAGACCCTATCTACAACCCGTAATGGGTTTCGTCTGATGGCCTTTTCAGCAAACTTCAAAGACTCCCTTTCTCTAATTCCCATTCTATGAGATCATCTATGACTCATAAAGGACTTTATGGGTCATCTCATAATTCGTAGATTGAACTTCAGAAAGATCTCAAATTTCGCCAAGTCTACTAGGTTCTATGGACCCACTTTACGGGCTGTTCTCCATCTTATGAGCCATAAACCCTTCGTAAACATCAATAATTTCAAATTTCTAGCTTATTCATTGCATCTCTCCTACACCCATAAGTGGGTCTTACATTATCTACCCTTTGGGAACATTCTTCCCTTAATGTGCTAAGGCAAGCTCTATGAAATGGATTCATGCACCATATCCCAATGCACCATATAAAAAATGGAACACATGCACCATTTAAAATCTTTAGACTATGTTTGAAATAGCACTTATAATGCAACCTCAAATTCGTATAACATGTATAAATGCTATGACAAAGGCATACAAGGAGAGGAGATCCTAAGATGGGTGAATCGTATTACCTCAAGCTAGATCGGAGTGGAAAATTTATGGATACCGCTTCTTCATATCGACTTTGGATACCCATGAGGCCCTTTCAACTTGTAGGTTCCTTCAAAGGACTTTGATGGATGCCACATCTTTGTTCCACAACCTCTTCACTTGTCTATCAAATATTTCCATTGGGACTTTTTCATAAGTCAAATTATCTTCTATAACACCCACAACATCCAAGGGTACTGTAGGATTTGGTTCACCTACACACTTTCTCGACATAGACATATGGAAGACCAGATGAACCCTACTCATCTTCGTGGGCAACTCTAATTCATAGGCAACCTTACTAATTCTCTTCATGATTCTATAAGTCCCTATAAATCATAGGCTCAACTTTCTATTCTTGCTAAATTGGACTACACCCTTCATAATTGAGACCTTCAAATACACCCAATCGCCAAAGCCAAACCCAAGATCTCTCCTTCTTCTGTCGAAATAGGACTTTTGCATACTTGGAGCCATCTTTAATCTCTCCTTTATCAACCTCACTTTTTCCAAAGCCTTTATGACCAAATCTTGTCCCAACAAAGCATTTTCCTCCACATTAAATCACCTATTTAGTGACCTACATTACCTACCATATAGGGCTTCAAACGGAGCTATTTCAATGCTAGAGTGATGGCTATTCTTGCAAGAAAAGTCCATGAGTGGAAGATATTCATCCCAACTACCTTTGAACTCCAAAGCACAAGCCTTAAGCATATCCTCAAGAGTTTGAATTGTCCTTTCAGCTTGGCTATCCATTTGAGGATAAAACGCCATGATAAGCTTAACTTTTGTACCAAGGCCCTTCTGGAAGGATCTCTAAAAGTGAGAAACAAATTGAGCACTGCGATAAAAAATAATAGACAATGGTAACCCATATAGCTTGACCAACTCATGAACATATATCTGGGCATAATCTTCATCACCATAAGTTGTTTTAACTGATAGGAAGTGAGTCAATTTTTTCATTCTATCAACAACAACCTAAATAGAGTCAAAATGCTTCCTAGTCTTTGGTAACCCAATCAAAAATTCCATATTGATCTCTTCCTACTTCCAAGTAGGAATTTCTATGTCTTGGGATAGGCCACCCATTCTTTAATGTTCGACTTTGACTTTTTGGTAATTGTGACAATAGAAAACCCCCTCATGTGCTTTGGAATACCCCATAATCATAATATCTATATATCTCAAAATGACGTGCCAGGGGTACGAAGTTATGTATTTGGCCAGGCACGATTGGTTCGTGTCGCGCTAGGGGCACATAATAGTGTAATATTTTAGTTTACTTATTTCACCAAAGGCCCCAGACCCCACTTGTGGGATATTACTGGGTATGTTGTTGTTGTTGTTATTTCACCAAAGGGTATTGAGGTCATAGCCCCATGCCCGCTGAAATGTGAAATCACCCATACTTAGCTATTTTTCAAATCTACAGCTTACAAAACCCGCTCTAAAGACTCTATCAATTCTCTCATTCAAATCTAAGGATTTCAAGCTCAATTTTGAGATTCAAGGACTCATTTCTAGCTCTAAGTCTACTACAAGTTCACCTCAAGGAATTCCAGGTTTTAGGTAAGTGGGTCTTCATCCATGGGTCCCTTTACCCATGGAGTCCAACCTTCTCTTTTATGAAAATTGCACTATTTCAAGTTGTATTGCCTATGGGTATCTCTTATTATGAATTATGAGAATATATTATATTGGGGTTTTATCAAGTATTGATTCATTATGCATGAATATGTATTTCAAGCTTACTCCATGAATTGACTTTGTCTATTGAGATTATGCATGTTTTGAGTTATGAAATTATGCACTATTATGAGTTTTTGTGATGAATTTCAAGATACCGTATATGCGGGTTTTACTACCATGTTGGTGGGTTGATTTGTATTGGATTTACTCATATTATTTCACTTTTGAATTACATGATTTTGAATAAGTATCATGAACCCACCACGTGTTTGATAAAATGACATGACCATTATTCTCAAGTTATTGATGATCTATTACATGATTGATAAGTCATTTGACTATATGATGATTACGGGCTTCAAGCATGTATTAAATTCATGAAAAGTATCTATGATATTGCAAGTATCAAGTTTAGCCCTATTTTAAGATTTAACCTCTTGTGAGCCATTCATGTTAAAGCAAGGGTTCATGTATTATTATGATCTACTCTCATGTTCAAGTTAGGCTCACTAGTAGAGGTCAAGCATATTTAAGATCTACTCATCTCATGTTATCGTGTCTCTTACAAGTTATTAAAGTTATGATTATTTCAAGTATATCGAGGGATTTGACTTATCACCGATTGAGGCTTAAGATGGGGGCTCGACTCAAGGGGTCCTTGTATAAAGTCTTTAGTCTCTAAACTATGTGCCATAATAGGATTATGATTATTTACCTTTCTATACTATTGGATCCATCTAGCTATACAACATCTTGATAAGGGGGAGACATGCCTCAGATTATTCATTGTATGGTTTACCATGGCAATTAGCCCCTACTTTGTCGATGGGGTATATGCCTCGATCACCTTAACAAAGGGGGTGACATACCTTGGATTCCAAGTAGTTGCTCTCTATCAATGTCGGTTAAGGTATCTACCCTCACATGTATTATGTGCTATGCAAGTTGAATGGTTTACAAGCATGGGTTATTACAAGTATTGATCATACATGTCATATTGATATTATATCTATTGCTTATATGTGTGCATTTCGAATATGATGACTTTATATCTTTTTTGCATTGCATCCCACATTCTTAGTATATTCAAACGTACTAATGCATATTTTACGCCTATATGATATTACCATATAGGAACCAAAGCTCCTTTTGATCATCCTCTTCCATACAACTAATTTGATTCTTAGAGAAAGTTTTGGTAAGTCCTTAATTTCGAGGCCAATATCTACTTATTTCATGTTATGTTGAGACTCCTTCTTATGTTGAACACTTATTATTATGAGGGTGAGCCCGGCGAGTGTCTTGGCCCCCGCTCTATTATAAAGTAGAGATGTTGTTGGATACTATGTAGTTTTATGCTATGAGCTTGACTCTTCTATACTTTTATGATTATCAAAGACTTCTCTTAGTCCCGCTTTGCTTTTTAATTATGCTTTGTTGACGCTTATTTTTGCTTCCGTGACCAAGGATGTGTCAATGATATGCTAAGAGGCTTGTTTGGGGTCCTTTCGGGTTCCCTATTCGCCATGTCAAATCTTGGCGCTAGAATTGGGTCATGAAAAAATTTGTGTCAGAGCCAGGTTGTTAATAGTCCTCAGAAATCCAATACACCATGTCAATTAGACTCTTATACAAGTTGTGAAGCATGCCACAACTATGAGTGGGAGGCTATGAGGCGTTTTAGAAAATATTTCACTTCATCATGGTTTATATCATACTTTAGGTGTAAATATAAGGCTTTTCCCCTAATGAATGCTTTTGTTTCTTCTAGATTATACTGATACCAAGAGAAAGGCTAAGGAGATCCTGTACACCTGAGGAGCAATCGACCCCTCCCGCTCCTCAAGCTCCTCAAGATGGAGGGGTAGCCCCAAAAGAGTTCATGGATGCCATCACAATGTTTGCCCATGCTTTTACTAACCAAGTGAACCAAGGGGCCCAATCCCTTCATGCTTCCACTCCGACCTTAAGGTTGAGGGATTTCACAAGAATTAATCCACCAGAGTTTCATGAGTCCAAGGCGGAAGAGGATCCCAAGAGTTCATCGATGTGGTATATAAGGTGCTATCTATAATGGGGGTTAATTCAGAGGAGAAAGCAGAGTTACTAGCCTACCAACTCAAATGTGTGGTCAAATATAGTTTACTCAATGGAAATTAGAGAGAAGAGATGATAATGCTATTCCTTGGGAGGAGTTCAAAGCAGCATTCCTCACCCGGTTCTTTCCTATCTAGCTAAGAGAGGCTAAGATAATGGAGTTTATGAACCTTAAGTAAGGTTCCATTAGTGTGAGGGAGTATGCCCTCAAGTTCAACAAGCTTTCCAAGTATGCTTCACATTTGGTGGCCGACCCTAGAGCTAGAATGAACAAATTTGTGTCGGTGGTATCTGACTTAGTTACTGAAAAGTGTTATACCGCTATGCTAGTGAGTGATATGGATTTTTCTTGACTCATGACATATACCAAACAACTATAGGGGGGAAAAACTTAGAAAAAGAAGAAGTGGTGAGTCAAAGAGGGCTCGATTTGAAGGTGGTTTCTAAGGTTCTAAGGGTGGCCAGTTTCCTCAAGCCCATAAGTTCCAAGGCCAAGGGTCTTCCAATGCTCTTAACAAGAGATTTGCAAATGATAACCCAAGTTTCCAAGGTGGTAATGGTGGAGTGTCTAATCCCTTAGTGGCCCATCTTTGAGAAACTCGAATGCTTGCTATGGTTGTGGTGAAGTGGTTCACAAGGTTGGTGATTGTCCGCATGCTCAAAACAAAGTTAAAGATGGTCGTCCTCAAGGCCAGGTTACTAATGTGGGTCAAAGGGTAAAGGGAGGGCCAATGAGGGGGTGGTCCAAGGCAATATAGGTTCTATGCTCTCCAAGGAAGGCAAGGGATGAATGAGGTGCCTGATGTCATCACTAGTATGTTAAAAGTTTTTGATTATGATATGTATACTTTGATAGATCTGAATGCCACTCTTTCTTTCATTACTCCTTTTGTTGTCAAAAAGCTTCATGTGAGTTCCAAATTGTTGTGTGAATCTTATGAAGTGTGTACCCCCATTGGTGAGTCCATTATTGCTAAAAGAGTCCAGAAATTATATCGTGTTCATATTGCATAAGGTCTTGCCTTGTTATTTTGTTCAATTAAATATGGTGGATTTTGATGTTATTCTTGGGATGGATTAGTTACATGCATATAATGCTTCTATTGATTGTAGAACCCATGAGGTTAAATTCCAATTCCCTAATGAGCCCCCCTTTGAGTGGTAAAGTTGTAATCTAGTGGTCAATGGTAGATTTATTTCTTGTCTTAAAGCCCAAAAGTTGATTTCTAAGGGTTGCCTTTATCATCTTGTGAGGGTTAGGGATGTTAAATATAAGGTCCTTTCTATTGACTCAGTTCCAGTGGTTAATGAGTTTCTTGATATCTTTCTCGATGAGCTTCTCGATGTTCCTCTCGAAAGGGAAATAGACTTTTGTATAGACCTCCTTCCTGATATGCAACCCATTTTTGTACCCTCTTAACATATGGTCCTGGCGGAGTTGAAGGACTGAAGGATCAATTGAGGGATTTATTGCAGAAGGGTTTGATAAGGCCTCTCAAGTCACCTTTTGGTGTACTGGTGTTGTTTGTAAGGAAAAAAAGATGGTTCCCTTAGAATGTGCATTGACTATTGACAACTTAATAGGGTTACCATAAAAAACAAGTTCCCTTTACCAAGGATTATTAGCTTTTTAATCAACTACAACGGGCTAGTCACTTTTCTAAGATTGATCTTCGATCTGTATATAACCAAGCAAAGGTGAGGGAGTGTGATATTCCCAAGATGGCTTTTCAGATTAGGTATGGGCATTGAATTTGTGGTAATGTCTTTTAGCTTGACTAGTACACTGACTTTATTTACGGATCTCATGGATAGGGTCTTTAAACCCTACCTTGATATGTTTGTGGCTGTCTTTATTGATGATATATTGATTTATTCCAGAGTGTGTAAGAACATGTGAATCACTTGAGGGTGGTGTTGCAAATCTTAATGAATGAGAGGTTGTTTTGTAAGTTGTAAAAGTGTGAATTTTTTTTGAAAGAGGTTATTTTTCTAGGGCGATGGCATTAAGGCAGATCCTAAGAAGATGGAGGTGATAAAAAATTGGCTTAGACCCTTGACTCCGTTGGATATTAGGAGTTTTTTGGGTTTGGTGGGTTACTACAGGAGGTTTATGAATGGTTTTTCTTCTATTGCTTCTCCTATGACAAAGTTGACCAAATAGAAGGCAAAATTTCTATTGACTAATGAATATTTAAAGATTTTTTAGATTTCGAAAGATAAGCTTGTCTCCACTCCTATCTTGGCTCTACCAAAAGGGTTGGAAGGTTTTCTGGTTTATTGTGATGCCTCAAGAATTGGTTTGGGGTGTGTTTTGATGCAAAATGGTAAGGTATTAGCATATGTCTCTAGGAAACTTAAGGTGCATGAGCAAAATTATCCCACCTATGATCTCGAATTAGCGGCCGTTGGGTTTGCTTTGAAAATTTGGCATTATTATTTGTGTAGGGTTCATGTTGATGTGTTTACTGAACACGAGAATCTCTAATATGTGTTCATACAAAAAGATCTTAACTTGACACAAAGAAGGTGGTTAGAGCTCCTTAAAGATTATGACATGAGTGTACGTTATCATCCCCAAAAAGCTAATATTATGGCCGATGCTCTAAGTAGAGTATCCATGGGTAGCCTAACTCATATTGATGATGGTGGTAAGGAAGTGTCTAGAGAAGTTCACCGGTTGGCTAGGTTAGGGGTTAGGTTAGGTCAAGTTGAAAATAGTGGTGTGGTTGTTGTTAATGGTTCTAAATCTTCTTTGATTGAGAAAGTAATGTCAAAACAAGATCTTGACCCTGCCTTGCTATAGTTGAAGGCCTGGGTGAAGGAAAGTAAAGTGGAGGTTTTCTCCCAAGGGGGAGATGGTGCCCTTAGGTACCAAGGTAGGTTGTGTGTGCCTAATGTTGATGACTTAAGAGAGTTAAGTTTGAAGGAGGCCCATAATTCATCTTATTCTATTCACCCCAGTTCCACAAAGATGTATAAAAAATTAAGGTAGGTATATTGGTGGGGTGGCATGAAAAGGGATATTGCTAAGTTCGTATCCGGATATCACAATTGTCAACAAGTAAAGGCAGAAGATCAAAGGTTGGCTGGCCTAGCCCAATACATAGAAACTCCTACTTGTAAGTGGGAAGAGATCAACATGAATTTTGTGGTTAGGTTGCCTAAGACTAGGAGACACTTTTACTCTATTTGGGTTGTTATGGATGAATGACAAAGTTGTCTCACTTTCGACTAGTCAAAACCACTTATAGTGCTGAAGATTATGCTTAGTTGTATATTTATGAGTTGGTTAGATTTAATGGGTGCCCTTATCTATCATTTATGATCGTGGTGCTCAATTCACATCTCATTTTAGAGATCCTTCCAAAAGGGTCTTGGTACCAAGGTTAAGCTCAGCACGACTTTTCATCCTCAGACAGATGGCCAAGACGAAAGGACTATCCAAACTCTTAAGTATATGCTTAGGGCTTGTGTTTTAGATTTCAAGGGTAGTTGGGATGAATATTCCACTTATAGAGTTTGCTTACAACAATAGCTACCACTCAAGCATTGGCATGGATCCCTTTGAAGCTTTATATGATAGGCATTGTAGATCCCCCGTTGGATGGTTTGAGTGAGGGATATGGAATTGCTAGGTCCAGAATTGGTTATGAAAGCCTTGGATAAGGTGAGGTTGATAAGGAAGGGAGTCAAAATAACCCAAAGTAGACAAAATTCCCACTTTGATGTGAGAAGAAGAGATCTTGAGTTTAAGGTTGGTGATTGAGTTTACTTGAAAGTCTCACCCATGAAGGGTGTGGTCCAGTTTGGTAATAAAGGGAAATTGAGCCCAAGGTTTATGGGAGCTTATAGAGTTTTGAGGAGAGTTGGTAATGTTACATATGCATTGGAGTTGCCCATAGAGATGAATATGGTTCATTCGGTCTTCCATGTGTCCATATTGAGGAAGTGTGTGGATGACCCAGGTGCTATAGTGCCTTTAGAGGTTGAAGGTATTATGGAAGATAATTTTACCTCTGAGGAGGTATCGTTGGAGATTTTATATAGACTAGTGACGAGGTTGAGAAATAAAGATGTAGCATCCGTCAAGGTTCTTTCAAGGAATTAACAAGTTGAAAGTGCCACATGGGAAGCCGAGGCGGACATGAAAAATCGATACCCATTTCTCTTCCACTCTACTTAAGCCGAAAGTAATAACTTAACTCCCTTCTATAATTTCTAGTCTTAAGTTTCAGCCCTCATGTCATTTTGCATGCAATCATATTTATGGTAACAAGTTCATGGTGATTTTTGACATTCATCTTGAGAATTTTGAAAAATGATGTTTAAGTGCATTTGTTACATTCATGTAGGGCTTAAATCTTCATGTTTACTTCACTTACGCATGTTTTTTTGACATTCAGGGATGAATGTTCCAAGGAGGAGATATTGAAAGACCCCTCATGTGCTTTGGAATACCCCATGATCGTTATTTTCTTATATCTAAAAATCCATGCTTGATTTCATAAATATGATTTCATATTCTTGATCGGGGACAAAATTGAGTAGGATATGATACGTATAATGAGGATTTTAGAGGACCCATAGCAAAAAATAATTTTAGCTAATTTTCAAATTCTAGTTGCTGTCCGCGTCCTGGTTGCAATGCGCCGAGTGTGCGAAGTAGTGTATTTGGCTAGGTGTGATCGATTTGCATCATGCTAGGGGTGTGGACCTGTGTAACATTTTTCTTGGTTTTCTTATTTCTCCCAATGGCATTGGGGTCATATCCCCATGCCCTCTTAAATGTGAAATCACTCATACTTAGCCATTTTTTAACTCTATTGTTCACAAAACCCTCTCTATACCTCTCTAAGACTCCATCAATTCTCTCATTCAAATCTAAGGATTTAAATCTCAATTTTGTTATTGAAGGACTCATTTCAAGCTCTAAGTCTACTCCAAGTTCACCTCAAGGAATTCAAGGTTTAAGGTATGTGGGTCTTTATCCATTGGTCCCTTCACCCATGGAGTCCAACCTTCTTTTTTTTATAAAACTTGCATGCTTTCAAGTTGTATTACCTATGGGTATCTCTTATTATGAATTATGAGCATAAATCATGTTAGGGTTTTATCAAGCATTGATTGATTGTGCATGAATGCCTATTTCAAGCTTACTCCGTGAATTGACTTTGTCTATTGAGATTATGCATGTTTTGAGCTATGAAATTATGCACTATTATGAACTTTTGTGATGAATCTCAATATATCCTATATGAGGGTTTTATTACCATATTGGTGGGTTGATCTGCATTGGGTTTACTCATATTATTTCACTCTTAAATTGCATGATTTTGAACAAGTATCATGAAACTGCCATGTGCTTGATAAAATGAGATTACAAGAATTTTCAAGTTATTGATGATCTATTATATGATTTACAAGTCAAGTGACTATATGATGATTAAGGGCTTCAAGCATGTATTGAATTCATGAAAAGTATCTATAATGTTGCAAGTAGCAAGTTTAGCCCTATTTCAAGATTTTACCTCTTGTGAGCCATTCATGTTAAGGCAAGGGTTCATGTACGATTATGATCTACTCTCATATTGAAGTTAGGCTCACTAGTAGAGGTCAATCATATTTAAGATCTACTCATCTCATGTTATCGTGTCTCTTAAAACACCGGTGCACCCCAAGGTGACTTACTGGGTCTTATAAAACCATTCTCCAACAAATCCTTCAATTAGTCCTTTATTTTAACTTCGCCAGGGCCATATGGTAAGGAGGAATGGAAATGGGTTGAGTATCAGGGAGGAGATCTATACCAAAATCTATCTCCCTTTTGGTAGGGACACCGGTAAGTTCTTCTAGAAAGACATCAAGAAACTCATTGACCACCCGAACCGACTCGATGAGAGGAACTTTAGACTCAATATCCTCGACCTTAATGAGATGGTAAATGCAACACTTATAAATTAATTTTTGGGCCTTAATACAAGAAATGAACCTACACTTAACCTTTGAATTATGACCTTCCCACTTAAGGACGGGCTCTTGACGAAATTGGAACTTAACCTTACGAGTTCCATAATCAATGGAAGCACAATATGCATGTAATCAATCCATCAAAGGATGACATCAAAATCCTCCATGTCAAGTTCTACAAAATAACAAGGAAATAGTTTATGCAATATAGACACAAGATAACCCTTACAGACTCTTCTAGCAACAATGGACTCATCAATGGGGGTAGACACTTCAATGGGTTTACACAATTTTTTGGGACACACATAATGTATGTTAATGACAAATAGAGTCATGAAAGAGAGAGTAACACCCTGATCCAATAAGGCATGTAAATCATTATCATAAACCTTTAACATACTAGTAATAACATCAGGCACCTCCTCCACTCCTTGCCTCCCTTGAAGGGCATAGTATCGATGGTGAAGTGGAGCACCCCCTTGTTGGCCTTCTTTTGCCCTTTGATCAATAGGATCAACTTGTCCTTGAGGATGTTATCCTTACCCTCATTTTGAGCATGGGGATAATCAATAATCTTGTAGCCTACTTTCCCATACCTATAGCAAGCATTCAACAAGCATTTTCCACCTTGATTCCTTTCATATTTTGGGAACCTTGGAAGAGTCATCCCACCAGTGCCACCTTGAACCTTAGGGTTATGTACCCTATCATTAGTGGATCTTTTGTTTTGAGAATTGGAGGATCCTTGGCCTTGAAATTTGTGAACTAGTTGAAAACGGCCACCCATAACACCTTAGAAGCCACCATCATACCGATCTCTCTTGGGCTCCCCACTCATTCTTTTCCTATAATTTTCACCTTTAAGTTGCTCAGCATAAGTCATGAGCCGAGACAAGTCCATATCACCCACAGGCATAGTGGTGTGCCATTCTTCATTCAATAAGTCGGACAAGCCCGACATAAACTTGTTTATCCTTGCCCTAGAGTCGACAACCAGGTGAGGAGCATGTTTAGTGATCTTGTTAAACTACAAGGAATGCTCCCTCACACTCATGGAGCCTTACTTGAGTTTCATGAATTCCATCATCTTTTCCTCCCTAATTTAATAGGGAAGAATCAGTTGAGAGCGACTTTAAACTCTTACCATGGGATGGGATCATGATTCTCCCTCTTAGGTTTCTATTGAGTAAACCAAACTTGTAAATTCTTGGGGGTCCTCCTCTATTTTGGAGCCATGGAACTCCAATGGGTTTATTCTTGTTAAATCCCTAACTCTCGAAGCCGGGGTAGGAGCATGAGGACCTTAGGCTCCATGGTTCAATTGGTTGGTCATGGATTGTGCCAACATGGAGATGACGTCCGATATTCAGCATGCGTAACCCCTTCCTCTTGGGTAGCTTGAGGAGATTGATAGTTGGACCCTTCTCGGGTGTGGTAGCTTTTTCAGCCATTCTCCTTGGTTTGGCATGATCTATAAGAGCAAAAGATTACCCATTTGAGAAAGAAATCTTATTTCAAATCTAAGGCATGACAAAGATAGTGAAGAAGTAAACCATTTTCTAAAACGTCTCATAGCCTCCTATTCATAATTGTGGCGCACTTCACAACCATGAACAACACTCTACTTGACACGGTGTGTTAGATTTCTGAGTTCTACTTACAAACCTAGTACTCTGATACCAATCTTGTCATGAACCAAGCCTAGGGCTTAGATTTAACACGATAAATGAGAACCTAAAAGGGAATCTCAAACAAGCCTCTTAAGCATGCATAACACATCCTTGGTTCTTGCGGAAACATAAGAGAGAAGTAAAAACATAACATATAATATCTAAGGGAAGCGGGGCTTTGGATGCACACTATGGGGATGTTATAGGAAAGAGGAGTAAATATGAATCATATAGCAAATAAGTCTAGGGGAAGGGTAAGTATGACTCACACTATGGGGGCATCTAGGGACTTGGGGCTTCAATCAAATCTGTCCACATACAACAAGCAAAAGGGGGAAATGGGACTAAGGGAAGTCTTTATAATTACATAAAGATAATAAGAGTCAAGCTCAATACATAAACTTCCATGTCCAACAACACCTCTAATCATGAGTGGAACAGGGGCCAAGACATCTCCATGGCTGATCCTCAAAAGATAAAAGTCTAAAATAGATAAGTCTTAACAAGCATGAGAGTAAAGTAGATATTGTCCCCGAAATGGATGACTTACCAATATAGTCTTCAACAGATTTGGCTAGCCATGAGGAGGAAGAGGATGAATAGGATCTTGGGTCCCTACATTGTTAGATCATATAGCCAAAAACTATGCATTAGTAATTGGAATGTACTAGTATACGGGTTGCTATGCAACAAGGAACATAAGGTACAATAATAAATATGCATAATCATAATGAATGGACATGAGCTTAATATGATATGTATGATCAATGCTCAAGTTAAAACATACATGAATATAAACAAGCTTCCATAACATGACATACATATGTAGGAGGAGACCATAATCGACATATAAGACCAAGTGAGCTACTACTTAGAATCTCGATGTTCACTCCACACCGAATAGAGGAGTGGTCTACTTGCCAAGGTTAACCAAGCACAACTACACATGGTGGAGAATTTGTCCTAGATAGATCCACTAGTAAAGCCCATTTTGGCAAATAATATACCATATGGTGACACATAGTTACGAGACCAGGACTTTATATAAGGGCCCCTTAGGTCGAGCCCCCATCTTAAGCCTCTTTCGGTACTAAGCCTAGTCCCATAAAATACTTGAAATAATCATAACTTTAATCATACTTGCATAACTTGTAAAAATATGATATCCCATTCCCATATTTCATTGTCATCTATTTTTCATTTACTATTTAAATAATGTGAAATTATGATTTATGAGGCTTATTTAGGGTCCTTTGGGTTCTCATTTGCCAGTGTCACACCTAGGCTCTAGGTTTGGGTCTTGACAGTTTTCTCATAACATCATTCAAACAAAGAAAACATGGCCACATACACATTTTATGGCATTTAACCTTATTCAAACATTGGCAACACTTCATTCAAAATTAAACACCTAGAATATATGAAGGCAACCATGAATTCGAACCAAAAACAATTGGACTACCATACCCATCAATTTATTATATCTAATTACATTAATTTTGGTAGTAAAATGATTTTAGGGCAATGTACATATCAAATGTGAGCAAAAAGATGTGGAAATTGAATGAGGAAGCCTAGGAGGGGCAAACCCTTGGTCGCCAGAGTGTGACAAGATATCTCATCAGATAAGTGGGGAAAGAGGACAGACGGTGGTAGGTTTTCTTATGGAGGAAGAAATAGAGTCAGGTATTTTTGATATTTTTGAGAAATTGGGGGGTCAAAGTTATCTGACCCCCTTTTATACTTTAAATAGGTCGGTTTAAATGACTGAGCCCAAATCCTTCGACACCCTGACTACAGGCCATAGAAATTTCTATAGTCTATACGACTCACAAAGCCGATCGTAGAAACCTACAACACTTAATCAAAAGTAGAAAAACTACTTGGGGTCCACAAGGCCTATTCACGACCCATAGTTTTATCTATGGGCCATAAAGTGGCTCGTGGACTAAAGTGAGCATTATTTTGCTTATAGGAAATGTTTTATGAGTATGTATAGGGGTCTTAGTTTGATATATGACCCGTAGAACTAGTCATATAAGCATTTCCTGCTGCTTTTTAGCCTAAGATGGGTGACTTGGTCTTGTATCTAGATATTCTTCATAAAAAACAATGTTATCCTATATACCATTAGTCCAATGTCCAAAAGATACAACAAAAAATAGTCATAATTAAACTATCTACAAGTGTAAAAGCCAAAAACAAAACAAGAATACCACTATTCCATCAAATGTCTTGGGTTGCCTCCCAAGTGGTGTCTCATTTATCATCACAACACGACTTGCACAACTTGGTTACTGAGACTTCAGAAAGTGCCTGAAACATCCATCTTTAAGTCATCTAGCCTCTTCATAGACTAATAGATATCAAAAATAACTTCTTTATCATTCAATCGAAACTTGAATTGTCTAGATTCCGTATGTACTAGTGCTCTCCCAGTGGCTAAAAGGTCCTTCCCATGGTGATTGGGACTTCAAAGTCAACTTCGCAATTGAGGATCACAAAGTTTGTGAAGAATATGAATTTTCTAAATTTACATGGACATCATATATTATCCCCGTAAGCTTCTTCACTGGTCCATCAGCCATCAATAATCGCATGCTTGTAGGTGTAGGTGCTCTTAATCCTAGGTTTTTGAAGACCACAAAGGACCTCAAATTTTTACTTGCATTGAAATCACATAATGCCCTCGGGAACTCCACATATCCAATATTTAAAGGTATGGTGAATGCATTGGGATCTTGTTTCTTCTGCACTAAGGACGTTGTAGCAATCACATTGAAGCTCTTGGGAGAGGTCCTAGCTTATAGTCCACTTCTTTGAGACCAAGACCTTCCTAAACTTTGGATACCCTGGCATCTTGTCCAATGAATCAATGAGAGCAATGCTAATATAGAGTTGTTTTAGCATGGAGAGGAAGTGCTTGAATTTACCTTACTCGTATTTCTTTTTTATTTATTATGGGAAGGGAGGAGGAGCTCTAAGAATGGGCTTTAACTTCTATGGCGTCTCTACAATATTACTCACCCCATCTTTTGAATGATCACCTCCAATCTCTGCATCCTTGACCTCAACTACCTCCTAACGAATATCATCATCATCAACTAGCAGCGAAGGGTCAATTGTCTATTTTTTACAATGACTAGTCACCGCCATACACTACCCCTCATTCTTTGGATTTTGAACTTTATGGCTGGGCAATGTACTTTTCTGTCGCTGGTTCAGTTGAGTTCATATTTGATTGATTTGTTGCTTTAGCTGCTTGATAGCAAAAAAATAAGACTCAATTTTATAATTAATGGTGGAGATGTCCAACTTTATCCCCCTCAAGGTGTCACCCTGCATGTCAGCCTTCTTCAACAAATGATAAAACATCTCCTCAATTATAGAGCTACCAACACCAAAATCTTGATTATGTGGTGGCACATACCGTCCATTCCTATAACCATCTCTTCATCCCCAATAAGCATCTATGTTCTGGGCCCTATTTCTATCGCAGTAACCTCCTTGATTGTTGTCTCTGAAGGTGTCATACCTAGTATAGTTTGACTTTTTTTCCTTGAACTTTATGGTAATAGTCCTAATTGGACCCTTACGCGTTGGTCCGAAACCCCTCCATCTGATCAGTTATGTAGCAAATGTCCTCCTTATAGTAATGCTCCTCATACATGGGTTCTTGTGAAGGCAGATGAGCAACTGTATTAGAATATTCTTAGTTCTGCTTCATTAGTAAATTCTCATTGATAATAATTTAGTAAGCTTTTGCATCAGGTCATCATTTATATTTGCTTGTGCCCGAATTAGTACTGACTGTACATGAGCTATTTGTCGACTTATCCCTTTTTCCCCATGCACGATATGTCTTGACCACCTTTTCCAGCTTCTTAGAAATACTAGAAAATGGGTAATCTAAAAAAATGCCACTTATGATGATATCAGCACATTCTTGGCTATTCTCATGCAGGGCTCTTAATGAGCTATTGAAATACTACACTTTTGAAGCTTAAAATAAGGAATTTTGTGTGTTCTCAATGTGATGTTAGAAGATTTAATGTGTTTTTATGTTTGTTTTGTAAGATTACAGGGTTGGCACACTTTTTGGTCGAAGTGTGCAAAATTTGCAGAAGTAGAGATTCCACAAGGCCCATTACGGCCTGTAGATACTTTTATGGGTCGTAAAGATGTTTTTGTAGACAATTCTAGTGGAGGATGAATTTCTAAAGTTAAGTCTACAAACATGCAGAAAAGCCGTAGAAGACTTTACAAGCTGTAGATTGTTGTCATACACTAAGAATCAGAAAGTTGGGAGTTGCTGAAACGTCATCCGATAAAACCCATAATGGGTCATAGAACATTATATAGGCCATACAGGGATGTCATAGAAGTCAGCCCCAGTTTTGAAGAAGCAATCCACGAACTCTCATTTATGGTCCATAAAATATTATGCCACCCATGGAACATGTCGTAGAGTCTGGCGACCCCATTATCCTATTCCATTGTTTGTTTTATATTTTAATCACTATAAATAGGTTTTTTAGGTTATTTTTCATAAGGACCAACAGAGGGACAAGATAGAACATTAGAGTGCTTGAGGTACACTTGTAAAACTTTATTTTCATCTTTCGATTTTAATCTTTTGATTCTCACTGAAGAGTTTGGATTTCGTCAGCTTAATTCTCTTGTGTAATGCTCAATTATATTATTCAAATTCATAAGTCTTATATTTACATTGATTGTGAGTAGCTACATCCAAAACTAAGGTTATGGGAGCCATAAAGAACTAACAAGGCGAAATCCGATAATTCATAATTCTTTAAAGTTGTGCATGTATGTGTTAATTAATTCTTCGTATTGAATTCTTGCTAATGGTGGCCAAAATCAGAAATCACATAGTGTTACTAACTAGATCAAAGTAGAAATGAACAGGAAAATAGATTAACTGATAGCATTTGATTGATGTTTCTCATCTAATTAATCAAACTAGGCTAAAGGGAAGTTATACTGGAAAAATAGGTAAGGGTTGGTAATGTTACACTGTAAGGACGGACCAAATTACATTGTGAAATTCGTTTCTCGCCTAGGTCAAAGCATTTTGTAAACTTAACTTACCATTAGAAAATAATCCAACTATCTACTAATATTGAGTTAGAAAATCATGGGGAACACAATACCCTAATTACTCTTCATACTAGTTTAAAACTTGTGTTAGCTTAGGATTACTTTTTATAGTTATCATACCCCCCCTCTTTTAGGGAGCTAAGTTTGTTAATCAATCTAAATTGCATTGAATTCTTCTAAGTCTACCCTAAACTTAGTTGGGTTATATATTTCTACAACAACCACTTTAGCCTTAAAAAGGTGGTGTGGATTGGGTGACATCAAGTTTTTGGCACCTTTGTCGGGGAATACGGTAAGACTTGTCTAATTCATGTAATTTGGGAATTATTTCCAATTTGCCTCATCCTACATTTTTTGTTGTTTTTATATTATAGGTTACATGTGTAGCATATCCCCAATACACAATGTGGAGACACACCCTTGACTCCATTTGACTCAAATATCCAGAGAAGATTAAGTAGGATGGCCAAGGATAATGTAAACAACATCAATGCAACTCTAAATAGGAATGAGAATGAGAATGCAAACAATGACAAGCCACCTCCTCTTAAGGACATTGCTCCATAGCCAAAGGACTTCAATGTTAAAGCTTATCAATGGAACCAATATCGGCTAAACCCAATGGCTATAGAGGTTACTGAAGGCATTCTATTACTGCCATTAGTGGCAGACATAAAGTTCATGGTCTTGAGTGGGTTGACTTAGATACTGCAAAACAGTGGGTTGTTTGAGAATGTACCACCAGAGGATCCGCATAGTCATCTACACAACATTTCATTTGTCTTTAAGAGTATGATGGGATACATAATCTTTCTATGGACACTATAGGACTTCATGTTTTCCCATTATTTGTTATAGATAATGTAATGCTTTGGTTGTTTGTGCTCCCGCAAAGTTCGATCACCTGTTGGGCTGAGTTGCAGAAGGCCTTTTTGTATAGGTACTTCTCGAGATCAAAGAAGCTCAAGTTAAAAGATCAAATGAACAAAGTGCTTGAGGAGTGTTCTGTACCTCAAAATTATTGATAATGCCTTAGTGGAGATCTTCTATCGCGCCTTAAATGGGAGTAGTCAAGAATATATTGATACCATCGTAGGGCATGTTCTTGGAACAACCATTTGCAGGGATCGTTGATAGGATGGAAAGGATGCTTAAGACAAATCATACATGGGGGCAAATGCTAAAAGCATTGAGGCCTAGATGTGACACGACGAATGGGGAACCTGAGGGGACCCCAAACAAGCCTCTTACCATATCATTCACACATGCTCAATCACAGAAGCACAATAAGCATTAACAAGAGATAATAAAAAGGGACGTGAAACAAAGGGAAGTCTTTAATATTTATAAAAGCATAAAGGAGTCAAGTTCATAGAATAAACATAACATAATATCCAATGACACCTCTAACTTAGAATGAAGCGGGGGCCAAGACACTTCCCAGGCTCACCCTCATGATAACAAGTGTTCAATGTAAACAAGTCTCAACATAGCAAGAGTAACTTAGACATTATCCTCTGACTTGATGACTCATCAATACTTTTCTCCGATGTACCGAACTAGCCAAATAAAGGATGATCAAAAGGAGCTCCAGTCCCTATATGGTAATATCACGTAGGCAAAGAGAATGAATTAGTATGTTTGAATGTACATAGTATGCGAGGTGTAATCCAACAAAGACATAAGCCAATATATTCAAAATGCATTATCATAAGCAATGGATATATAATTTTCATATGACATGCATGATCAATGCTTATCATAAAACCTGTTAGTAAATAATTCATTTTGCATAACATATCATACATATGTAGGAAAATACCTTAACCAACATATACTAAGAAACTAAAGCTTGCACTCTGAGGTCTAACACCCCCTCGGTTCAGATGGCCCAGTATGACCCCCCCCCCCCCCCAACAAAGTGTAGTT